>BROG01000071.1:252500-740000 GCA_030159075.1 Atrina japonica | reverse complement strand
TAACCATTAATTAATCTGTATTTAACTTTCTGTACAATGTAAGTCCACAATTTAAACATCTGGGTTTGTGTCACCTTAATTGCATTATCACTACAGAGCTTTTACACACATTATGACCAAGATCCATTCAGAACAGGTGAACTTAATATTTTATCTATCAGTAGGTATCGGATCCAATGTATTTAATTTTACGCTTCAGTTTTGATTTGCATTGGGTATCTTACGCATGGATTTTAATTTGCTTGCATATCCATTTATTTTTTATGCGTAAAATACGCAAATACGCAGCTCATCCAGAGCACTTCTGGACCTGACTGTATTTTCACAAAGTATATAGAAATATAAGATTTTTATGCCCGTCTTTAATTCTTACTTGTTATTATACATCAAGTACAATAACTAAAAGTAGAAAAAATAAAAATAATTTTTGGTAAACACAGTTAATGCCCTGTTAAGAGACCACTTCACTAATTAGACCACTTTAAGTTAGTCAGATAAATGGTCTTAATAGCGAGGTTCAACTGCATTTCTAAATGTACATTGTCATGATTGAATTTATTGCAATCTGTCTTTTAAAGAGAAATGTAATTTTTTCATTTACACGCAACAATTTTTTTTAAACACATCTGGTTACAGAAATATTCACAATTTGAAATGCTTATAAGCATGTATGTATGTCTCTGATATATGTTAATCACAAATTAAACTTATTTAAACTGAATTGCCATTCTGAACTTCTCAATATCAAGATGGCACTCATTCACTCAATGATATCACACATTTATTCACAATTACTCTGTCATACCAAATGTAAGATTATGTCTGGATGCACAGGATGAAGTAAGTGTAAGTCATCTTTTTAGTGTTTGTGTAACTTCTATAGCCTAATTTTACTTTGATGCTTGCTTCACCTGGGAACCTGCAACTGCTAATAACTTATCGCCTGATGCTGTAAATAAATAGAATGTGATGTTACAAATGTACAAAAAAAAAGATTATTAACTTCAACAGTGACACTCACATTAAAAAGTATACTGGAAAGCACTGTGCAATGCTGATATGTATATATAATTAAAATGTAGATCAAACTAATTATTTCAAAACTAATTTCACACAGACAAGATGTAGTGTTATAATAAGACTTATCTCCCTTTGTATTCATCAGTTATATTACAGCAATTTTTCAGAAATTTGAGACCATTTTACAGAATCCAAAAGGGTCCCTTCCATCTCGCATTCAAACAATACACATGGTATCCTCCAAGTTTTTAAGTTTTTAGTATAAGCTTAAATTGTTTATATTCCTTGAGAAATTTTGGATAAAAATTGAAGATCTTCAAATTTTTTTTACTATGATGCAACTTTGACATTCCCTACAAGTTCCCATCAAAAATTTTTCAATACATTTAAAAAAGTGCTTGCCAAAAAATCGTACAACATGTTGTAACTGATAAGTGTTTTCCTGAACAAGAATTGCTTCATAGGAAAATATGTGTTCAAAACCTCACCAAATAGAAATTACTCCCCAGAACATAATTTTCTGGAATTTGTTACCGATACATCGTAATGCAGAAAACAGGACTAAAATTTGTAATATTTCTGCTAAATATGTAATCTAGGTCTTGCCAATGTTTTCCATTAATATGGAGACTTCACCAACTAAAGATGAAGTATCCAAGTTTTTTATAGTGTTTTGGATTTTTAACAATTTAATGAGACTTCTTTAACATTCCATGATTTCTGTGACACAGAATCTAAGTCTCCTTTACAAGACCTGTTATATTCCCTACTCACTTTTGATGTCTGCAGATTGAAAAATAACCAACTTTTTAAAGTCCAATTAATGAAAATTAAACCCTTCAGCTTGCTTTGTAAATAGATAACTACCAAATGTAACCTCACTTTGTTCTATTGTTATAACTATATATCACTTCACCTTCTGCAGTTCACTTGTTATTGGTTTGATGTAAAAAAAAATAACCAATCAGAAGAAGACCAACTTCTTAGTTTAACTGATATAAAGCACTTACCTAAATCACCGGACACCTGTTCAAACTGTTTTAAACTAGCACTAGAATTGTTCTGTAGGTAAGACTCTTCTTCTGGACTGAGTGTTTCTCCTAATTTTTTCAATGCCGTTAGAATTTCAACCGACTGTTCTGTTGCTAAATCTTTGTTTATTTTGCCTATTTTTGCATCTCTGTTTATCTGCAAATTGTGAGAAATTTTATCAAAACAAAAATTAAATCCAAAAACAATTGAAACTGACAGTATAAATATCAGCAAATGTCTTTAGTTAACTCAGTTATCTTTTTCTATGTTACCTCTGATAATCTTTGCCGCAGTTGTCCTGGTTGTTTCTTAGCAAAGAGACGTATGACCTCTGGTGTTTTAAATGCTTCACTAATGGCTGCCTGAATGGCCTGCAAAGACAAAGTTATATACTTTATTTATTGCAATATTTCTTAATGTTACTTCCAGTTTCTCATCTTATGTAGCCACATGGATTTTAATGACAAATGATAGAACAACACTTAACATTAGGTCTATCATACAGTAAAACCTGCTTTAGTGACCACCTGTATATAAGGACAACCTAGTCACAAAGAGTTTTTTTGCTGTCCCCATTTGTAAAATCTGTATACAAATCAACCTCTATATAAAGACCACCTCCCTATAAAGACTTGTTTTATTGTGTCCCTAAGGAGGTTATTATATAGAATTTTCACTCTATTATCATATAAATATCTGTTTGACTTTTCATCCCTAGCTATCTCATAGTGATGAGTGATCAGAAATCATAATCAAAATCAGTTTGCAATCAGATGAAGGAAGGGGATCATTTACTGATTACATTATAGCTACAAAAGGTTACAATTAGAACATACTCCAATAGGAGTGTCCTTGGTCTAGTAATATAAGCATCTAGCCTCTAAACATATCTGTCACAACTAGTCAATGTGGTTTCAAGCCCAACTGGAACAAAAGACTTTAGTGCATCAAGAAGGGAAGTTTGTACAAATTGCAGAGCTTAAAGCAGGTATTTTTTTTAGGGGAGGGGCACATTGTAAACAAAGTTTCTCACCCAGTATTTAAAAACTGGTCATCAGCTTAAAACTTTTAATAAATCTATGTGTTATTAACACCAGTAATTATAAGACCATTGGTGGACACAGGTAAATGTACTTTTTAAGCATTATGCATAATTTTGTGTACAGGATTATGAGACTTAGACTAATTTCAGACTCCAAATGTAGGCTTAGTACTCACATTATCACTGACAGTTTTTATAATGTTAATAAGCTATAAAAAGTTTGTATAATCTCCATTCCTTCAAAGTTTCAGCTGTGATCCTTGTGAATTTGATCCACATCTACTCAACACCAGGAGAAATTGGTTGATTCAAAACAAGACCCTTTCTTGGAAAAAAGCAGAATTCATCAACATGAAGATCAAACTTCTATTACAAAGCACCAGAAACAAATAAAACAACAACAAAAACCACTCACTAGTTGCATGCCATTGAGTTCATCAACAAGACTCAAGTTGCCACCAACCATACTATCTAGTGATTCCTTGAACTCCTTTAACTGATCAATTGTTTCATTCTTTGTTTCTTCATACTCCTCTGGCTCCAAGTCATCTCTAAAATATATCAAAAACCTTAAAGGTGAAATTACTGAAAATGAGAATGACTGATTATGAATTCTTAACATATTACATTGATTGTTTCTTAGTTTTGCTTATTCTGTCCTAAGTGTATATTTATCTAACGGTAACCTTTTTCTCAAATTAAATGTTAGAGTGCTACTTCAACATAATGATAAATGGAGATTATCTAATAATAATTACAAGGAAACTAACTGCTACAAACTCCCATGAAATCATGACATTTCCATTGATTAGCCAAAATATATATATATTTTTTCACTATTATTACTGACCTTTGTGCAAATATATGTCACTAATCTCCTCCATAAACTATTGAATAGATTGATGTACAAGTAAACATACAAGTTCCTCAAAATAGACCAATTAAACCATTCAAATCCAATAAGAGGTGGTAGATAAATGTCAACATTCTAGTCTAGTACTAAAGTGTTTGACTCATCAGTAGAATGCCCCAGATTTGATTTCCAGTATACATCAAAGACTTTACAAATGGTAGTTACTAGCTATTCCAAACATGAGCTCAGCATAGGAAGTGAAAGCCACGTGCACATGTCTTATGGATGGGATTTAATGTCCCATGCTATCAGGGCTGTGTATCATGACACAGAAGTGTATCAGGATGCATCACAATAAATGAAGACCATATCACCATGTATCACGATATATCATATTGTTAGGAATATTTAGTGTAATGTTGGAAACAGTAGTTGAAATACCGAGACAGTGAATGTAGACCTACAATGTACTAATTATTCATTACCTCTTGTACAATGGTAACTTATTTTAGGCCAAAGAGATAATTTGTTCATATAATGCTTAGGTGACACCATCGGACACTGAAATATTATTAAAGGAACCATAAATTCTGTATTTTATTTTTCTGAATAATATCAATATTTTTTTTATATCAATATATTGTATCAGTAGAAATAAAATCACAATATACCATTGTTACACCACTACATGCCATGGTCCTGCATTTAACACCATATATAGCACGGGTCAAAACATGTCATGTGAATCTGCACCTACAACAGGTGACATCTCCATATACAGTAAAATCTGCATTAGCAAACAACTGTGTATAAAGACCACCTTGTCAGAAAGACCATTTTTTTGTCCCAATAGTACCATTTGTGTATAAATCAACCTCTATATATGAAGACCACCTCCCTATAAAGAGGGGTTTACTTGTGTCCCCAAGGAGGTTGTTATATAGAAATTTCACTGTAATTGAAAAATTCTTTGCACTATGTAAAAAATCAATAAAACAAAACAAAACATCAAAATACAAGTAGATGAATTAATTCAAACCCTAAAAACTGTGGTATAAACAGTTGTGTAACTTAAAGACATAGTATCTACGAAAATGGTTATTTTTTTTAGTCGGCAATTTTGCGGAAATATCGAAGATATGACTGAATAATGATCTTCCACGTCGACACTTTTTTGTATAATTAGCGTAATTAACGGATAAATGCTGATTTGTTGTCGTCGTCTGTAAGAATCAAACTCATTAATTATGCACAGAAACAATCCCAGAAGCACACGCAATGACCTAGATCGTATCGATATCAATCAATGGATGCTGAGGTAAGCACGTGTTGATTTATTTACAATTTCGACTTCGGCGTGAGATCCTACATTTAGACGGTCCTTGAGGCTTATAAATCCATCGATCATGCTCCTTTCCAATATTTATCTTGGTCTTGTTGTATTTCGCCAGAACTTCTTTCCGATTTCTTTTTCTAGCTGAATCTGTCAATTTAACAGGTCGGCCACGATTTGTTTTTGCTTTGGACGCCATGCTTTTCACTATCAACAATGGAAATGCGCATGCGCAAATACAGGTCACATATGAATATGGGCGGGCTTGCAAACGAATTTTTGTCGTACGACAAAAAAAAAAAAAAAAACGTGGAAAGTTGTGAAATACAATAAAACTATACTTCTATGTGTTTTAATTCAACAATTTTTCGTTTTTTATCTCCAAATACTAACATATTTGACCCAAACAATTGAGATTGAAATATTGAGGAAATCGTAGATACTATGTCTTTAAATACATTGTACTACTGATTACATATACATGTATATAGATTTGAATAAGGAAAATTGTGTTAAACATGTTTGTCTTTTTAAAATACCTGCATTCCTCTAAATCACTGAGTTGTTGGACAAGTCTATCAAGCTGTTCCTCTAAATTCTGCTTCAATTTACTGGTTTCTTGCTTACCTCTTGATGCCATTTTTCCCTGGAATAATAAATTCAAGGTGCTTACATCATATAATGTAAAAGTGCTGTTTAGTAATCTTGAACATTAAGGAATTATCTGTTTATCTAAAGATAAATCTTAAGTAGCTTTCATAAAAACACATAGGCGCTCTTCTCAATAGATGTTGGAAATGCACGATTAATGCAAAAAACGTACAATGAAAGCAGGATCAATGCAGATATACAGGACATACAGTATTCAATTAACGGATATAACTGTACATGTATTAGTAATGGACTTGTACCACATAAAAGGTATGAAGAATGGACGAAACGTTCTTAGTATATCTGATGAAAGTATTTCTATGTGAGAAAAGTGAGGAAATATTTTTTTATTTTTTCTACAGATTTTTTATACATGTAAATTCAAACCACATTATTTTTCAAAACAATCATAGATAGTCATTTTTAAACAACTTTTATGAATCTTATACAATAAACTCAAAATATCCAACACTTTTAATTACATATTATTTTCTAATAATAATAAATTTTTCTGCTGCATATATTTGATCTAGATTATGTTGTCATTTACAGTAGGCCTAGGGTGACAAAAGATAGTAATATTTTTATTTTTCTCTATACATTGTATATCTCATATAAAACCACATTTTTTCAAAAACCTACTACATGTACACAGTCATTTCCTTTTCAATTTCAATAAAATTTTCATGATCAAATATTAATGTTTTGAAGAGTCTGTGTTTGCTTTTATGTAAATTAAATGTATCATTGATTTGTTTAACAGTACTCATGATTTTTGGAGGATACAAAATTTTAATGTCTCTTTTCAATGACAATGTGTACATGTTGTAAATAGGGAGTTATGGCATATAAAAATTAATTCTCTGCATAAATTCTTGAATCTTGAAAACAGAAAATTTTAACATTATGAGCTAATACATAATGAAATTATTAAATAATTTTTACTTTTATGGTACATGTACAAGTTTCACCAAAACTGATTTAGAAATATTATTATAGGAACTAGTACTGTATTTTGTAAATGATGCCACACATTTCAACCAGTGCTAAGAATATGCATAGCAATGCATCAAGTTTTTTTATTTCATAATGTAACATGTGATCAGTGTTGACAATGGTATGTGACTGTATGTGGTAGCAAGGATGTCATTAACATTTTTAGTAACAGGTGAAACTGTCAAAGTAGCTGGAGAATTTTTTCTTTTTGTATAGAAGTCTATGTAATTTTGTCAAAAGAAGGCAGCTATTTATTGAGAGTAGGGGGTTTAATTCTCCTGTTACCACCTTCTAATGACATCCCTGGGGGTTTTTTTTTGGGGGGGGAGGGGGCCGATAAGAAAAACAACCTATAAAACACTTTATAACTGCATACATATTTTATAGATAAGATACTGACTAACTCTTATAGTAGGTTATATGCCATTCTGCTCAATGTGATTTGGTGTCTTTTGTCAGTTACCTATATTCACACTGACACTAGTCAGTCAGTGAGTCATTGTCAGTGAGACAATCTCTCACTTTCAGTAACATTTCTCACCCCAAGTTCAACTTGGCTCAAGTTGCTCAAGTCAAGTCATGTAAGTTGACATTTTCAGTTTACCTTTCGGCCTTTCTCATAATCACATATCATTGCACTTTAAATACAATATGGCATGATTATTACTTCTTTTACAACATTAGGACAAATTATTGTACCTTTTATCTACTGTCTGGTATCAATTCCGAAATAATTTAACAGAGATGAACATCCTCGTGACGAAAAGTCTTCTGCTAATCTGAAGTAAAGGTCAAGGATGATTGAGGGTTCTAACTAAGAGTCAAAATGAAAACGGACATCATCCCGTCCGAATCCGACAAGCTAAAATAAAACAAACGCAATGTTATTTCAAACGTCGAAAACATATCAAGGTAATATTATTAACAATGACAACAAATAAAGTTAAAATGATTAACAATGACATTACGAATAAATGTTTGAGAGGATATAAAAGCGACATATTCAAGTAATCAAGTTTAGTTAGATAAATGTGCAAAGAGAGGTAACTCCGTTAATCTCGGACACAGACTACCTCAACCCAAAACGAGTACTACTTAAACGCAATATCATGTAGCCTGAAAACAAGGACTAAATATTCCCAATACATTTAATTTGTGTTTAGCTTATTACATATATTTATCTTAACATTTTTATTAATTTCGAGCATTTATCGATATATACAGTGGCGTGGGAAGCAAATCAAAAGTTGGGACGGGGAGGGGGTGGCAAAAATTGTGTATGAAAATGTTTTCCAAGTAAATGTTTTCATGTGCACTAAAGCCTACAATGCATAATTTTCTCCAGAAAAAAAAATCACGTTATTACACGAAAAAGGTGTTATCACGACTTTTGAAAGGGTTATTATGCGAAAAATGCGTTATAACGACTTTTGAAAGGTATTTATAAAGTTATATAAACTTGTTTATTCTAAACAGTGTTTAATGATAAGTATCCCCCCAAAAACCCTTTCTGCTGTCCTGTGACTTTGAGTGACAAAATGATACAGGTACCCGCAAAAATAACTCGTTGTTTTTTGACGTCATTTTCAGGTAATCTGTATCATTTTGTCACATTATAACAATAGTCTTTTGGCCAAGTATTCGTTAAAAGAAATGTGTAGCTGTTATAATAGTCATCATTCATCAACATCGTCGTCATCATCATCATTGTCGTCATCATCATTATCGTCGTCATTATACATATAGTATCGTCATCATACATGCACTGTTCTCGTCATCACCACCATTGTCCTCATCATAATTATGATATCCATCACCATCAAAATCATCATAATCATCACCATTATAATCACCATCATTATTATTCACCATCATCATCGCCGTCGTCGTCGTGGACTTCGTCACAATAATCATCGTCATTGGGCCTATATAGCTTGTTACACTCGAAATGTAAATGTTGTCATCATCTTCGTTTTTATCTTTGAATTAACTCTTTTAAAAGAATGATATTTCATATACTTACATTACACTATACTTATTGTTTATTTCTTCAACCGCCGATATATATTAATATCATGTTTCCACTTTTTGATTTAACAGGGGTTTTACCAAAAAGTGGAAACATGATAACCCTTGGTAAATCCAAAAGTGGGAACATGATATTAAGTCAAAGTTTCTTCTAATGAGCTATTATTTCTTTGTACAAAGAACTACAATTTGTTCAAAGATAAATAATATCAATAACAGAGATCACATTAAGAAAATTACAGGGGATGCTTACTCCTCCTTGGCACCTGATCCCACCTCTTGGTTTCCAGAGGTCCGTGTTTGTCCATTTTTACCGGATTTGTATCTATGTCCTGGACATTCTATTGATTTATACTTTGGTATCTGAGATTTTTATATTACATAGGAATTTAGATAAACACGTATTATATAATTATACGCTGTAATTACTTGTCCTTTAACAATGGATTCAACAATTTGTTCAATTAACACCAAAATATAACTAGTCTAGTCAATACTTAACGCACATAGATGACTCTGACAAAAAGAATGACGTGATACATGTACTGTAGGCCTAAGTGGTGATATGCATTGAGTACCACACGTTATCCAGTTATATACAAGATAAAGGAGGGAACGAATTACATTGCACAAAGTATACAAAATTAAGCCACTGACAAACTTGATACACTTTTGAATCCATAGTTCCTGACACCGTAAATCAATTGAACTACGTAATCATACGTTTGGCAGCCAAACTAACTGGAACAAAATACTCATATATCTAAGGTCACCTATCGAAATAAAAGTGTATACTATAATAAGATCTTCTGTATTGCTTTGTGGATTATCTGTGACTTATACACACAATTATTTATTTACATATGTATATTATCAACAAATTGTAAAGTTGTTGTATTTTCTTTACCCATATTTATTATTGCATTTATATTTCCATTATTTATTTATTTTGTCTGGCCCAACATATAGATGATTCAATGATATCTTTTGTCTTTTCATTTCTATTATTCGCATAAGTACATTTTCGCTCTCTAAAGTGAAAACATGATAAAATTAACAGAACATGACGCATTTCGATCGCGTCGTTCGACATTCCGAGATTTGTTTTTTTAATAAATAAACCATCCTGATGTAAAATGTATGAAGTTACAAAATGTCTACATTCCTTGCCGTATAATAGCGTAATTATTGTATAAAGATATCGAGAATATGTCATGTCCGGCAATAAAAATTGATAAAATATAAAACTTCCGTACCTAGTATTCCTTTACTCAGTTTTCTTTATGATGATCAGGAATGCTATAAATTTTTGTGGCCATGCCCTTGAAGGCCATTATTCGCATAACCAGGCAAAGAACAATAGGTAATCGTTTGTGGTAATTGCATTGGCATGGCGCTGTGATTTGATCCTGAGTCACTGGTGATCAAGGCACAAACCAGTGAAGAATACATCTAAAAGATCAAATAATATTGTTTTGAAAATCATATCTGAATATATGAAATATCTTGTGAAACAATTTTAAAAAGGATCATCTAATCGTTAGATGTTTAAAAAGTAAGTTATGTTCTTATTCGCTCGTACTCAAACGAACATAAATTATTTAAAATAATAACAATCAACATATGTAGTAAAAGAAGAGCTAGTTCACCTACATTTTCGATCTGTAAGTTAATCGATAGATGAATAAAAAGAAAGTTGTTTTATACCATTCTTGATCTTTGATGGTTGTTCTGTATTAAACAAGAAAAATAATAAGATATTGTAATTTTTTGAAACCATATTGTAGTTTAATTTCGACATTTCCAAATATCTATTAAACATCTCAATAAGGTCAAATTTTCTAGAAAGCACAGGGAAAAGTAGTCGTTGTAGACAAGTGGCCTTTATTTATGTAAAATCACATATAACAAAGATGTTCATTCATTATATAAAAGGTTGATAAAGGTCATAGTTTAGAGACAGATAGCCTTTATACAGAGGTGGCATTCAATGCAAGTCGTGTTGTACTGTACTTTTGAGTTATGTGACTGATTTTATCAAAGCCGATCACATTATAGTTTGCAGCAGCGAATGTACACGGAATATCACACAAGAGTAAATAAAAAGCTGAAAACCCTCGAGTTACTTGTTTACATGTTAATAATTATTTTGCAATGAAACATTGCTTGAAACTCTTCAAAGAAAGTATAAAAAATACACCTAAGATAACCCAAATCATATTGCGGTATGTTATTTACTGTATTATATAAAGTTGCCTTTCAACTAAAACCGAATGTGAAAAATTCGAGAGGACAAATTTATGACGGTAATATAAACTGCGTTAGAATGATATAACTGCTGTCTAGCTTAAACATCTGTGTCCAAAATACACATTGACAATAAAGTGAATGAAAATACACATTGACAATAAAGTGAATGAAATTTTAAATAAAAGAAGGAACCGTTTCGTAGATGATAATATTACATATACATTAAAACAATTATACTACCTGGACTCGTGATTAACTTCACGTGAAGTGTTGATATATCACTGAGATAAGCGCGTTCAACGACATTTCTACTCATAAGGATTACTATACCGTGAAGCATGTTATATTAATTTAGCGCAGGTTTTCAAACAACACTGTAAAAACAATAGGAAGTATTGATCACGCTGTATGAAATACTGCACAAAGATGACAACTCGTATTGAAGGGTATCTAAAGCAGATGGAATACGAGAAGCACGGTTGCAATTATCGTGTTATAAATTTAGAGTTTGTACGTAATTGTTGAAGTTTTTCCGTATTGAACACCACAGTATAGAAGTATGAACAACACAAAAGACATCGGCATTCATACACAATCATTACTGGGCCATACTTGTTATGCCTTATCTTACAATAAATCTTCTTCAGGTTCATGCAAGGATCTTAAAGCTTGACTATTGCATATAAGTGTTTTATTCAACAAAACTGGACCGAGCTGTTGTCTTTTTATTTTATTTTTATGCACATGTAAAACAGTTTTTCCCATATTATGATGATATGATAATTAGTTAAATTCCTAAATCTCAGAATTCTATAAATCTATAAAATTATTAATTTATTATCTTTTATCATAGAATATTTCTTCTGATTGAAAACAACACTCGTTCATTGCATTATTGTAAAAAATACAGCAAAGGGTTAAATCTACTTAAAGATTCTGTGACGTTTAGTTAATCCTTTCCTCTTTATTTTCAAAGAGATATCGAGAATCGCGTTTGATGTCAAATTTAATGTAGTTATAATGTCCTGGTTTGCGATTACTCTGTTCCACTAAATGAAATGTTGAGTTACCTGTTCCGGTTTAATAGTGGTTGTTGAGTCGTCTGTAACAATTGTGACGGGGATTCGTTCCTCAATTATTTCATTTGAATTTGATTGTGAACTCACGACGAGTGTGACCGGTCAACTGGGGATGCTTATTCTTCCATGGTACCAGATCCTACCCCTGGATTTCCAGAGATTCGTGTTTGTTCAATATTCACCAGCTTTGTCTCCTGGACATCCTGAAAATTAATATATTTGGATCGGTGTTTTTATATATCATTTTAATCAATGGATAACTTAAGGAATTACCTTTTTTTCATAAACATAATCTATTGTTATAGATGTGAGATTAAATAAAACACTGTAGAATTTCTCTCTATCGTACTTTGACTCGGACACATTACTAGTTCTATAATTTGAAAATGTTACAGAAGTTTGACATTAATGTAAGATGCCTATCCGATTTCTGTGGCAATACATTAAACATACCAAAGTGTTAAACATGCAGAGGGTGTGAATAACAGATTGAATACAAACATGATGGATATACCTTTGGATAAATACAAACTTCTTGCAAATACAGAGGTGAAATAAGGTGACATGGATAAGGTGGTATCCCCTGTCGATCGCTCTGTTATCAATCATTAATCTACATGTATTTTGATAGTTTCGTTTTGCTACATGCATATGGTGTTTATATCTCCCAAATGATCAGCACACTGTGAACATTTCAATGGGGATCAGTTGTGCCCCTTTATTGGCTGACATGTTCCTATATTTGTAGGAATCAGACTTCATTCAGAAGCTTCTGAAACAAAAGAAGAAAGCTAACCATGGCCGTTAACTTGATATTTAGATATATCGACGACGCTTTGTCAATTAATACAATGTTGATACACATGTCAATGCGGTATATCCCAAGGAACTAGGACTTAAAGAGACAACAAATTCAAACACACACACGCTTCCTGTATGGACATGTTGCTTACCATAGACACAAGACAGTAAATTAACAACAAACCTACACGACAAACACGACGATTTCTACTTTCCCATCGTATATTTTCCACATTTAAGTAGTAATATCCCTTAATCACTTGCATTTGGTGTTTATATATCACAAATGATCCGATATGCCAGAGCATGTCCAATATATGAAGATTTCATATACAGAGGCAATCTCCTTATAGACAAATTATTGGCACCAGGGTTATCGAAAATCGCATTTGATCTCAACATTCCGCAAATTTTACGGTCTGTATAATAGCCTTGATTGCGATTACCCTGTTTCACTTCATGAAATATTAAGTTACTTGTTCGATAGCGGTTGTTGAGACGTCTGTACCAATTGTGACGAGGCTTCGTTCCTAGTGTATTTCAGTTGGATTTGACAGTGGACTCACGGCGGGTGTGACAGGTCAACAGGGAATGCTTACTCCACCGTGACACCTGATCCTACCTCTGGAGTTCCAGAGGTCCGTGTTTTATCCAATATTACTAGATTTGTATATACTTTACATCAGCGTCGGAAGCAAATTGAAAGTGGGGGGGCTAAACCAACTTAAAACACATACACACGCCAGAAACGTCTATGTCCTATGTCTATATTTGCAAAAAAGTGGGGGGGGGGGGGGGCTAAGCCCCCCCCCCCCCCCCCCCCCCCCCCCCCGGGTTCCGACGCCTATGCTTTATGGATATCACATAGATTTATATTTTGGTATCTGATATATTATACAGAAAAAATAAATATCTGTAGTATCTGTAGTATGAAGGATTACGTATTTTCTCGAGACATGTACAGGCAATACAATCGACCCATGAAATAAAGCTGGAATGAAAAGGAAAAGAAATTATGGTTGTCAGATGATATATAACGTGCTATATATTGATTATATGCATCATCATCATCATCATTATCATCATCATCATCATCATCATCATCATCAACTTTACAGTATAGAATTACGTTTCTAAGAAACTAACATTATCTATCTTCTATACGGCTTATAATTGTACTCCTTTGAGTATCTTTATTATATTTCACATATTATATTTCCTCACGGTAGTCAAATGAAATTTATGCGCATGCGTGCATCACTAAACTATACGCAGTGTTGTAAAGCATCTTTTGAGATTATATCATGTCCATGTAATCAAGGAAATCTATTTCAGCGTGACAGATGCTGTCGCTTTTGTTTGTCGTAAACAGAAGCCAAGAATGCCAAAATATATCATCTTATCCAAAATAACGTTTCGTGTTGGGACTCTTAAGAGAACATACATACATACATACATACATACATACATACATACATACATACATACATACATACATACATACATACATACATACATACATACATACATACATACATACATACATACATACATACGGAAAAAAGAAACTGTATACATGTACTTAAAAGTTAAATAAAAATATAAAAAGTGTTCTTTAACCGCTCTTTATTCTTAAAGCGACACGTGGTTAGTAATTGGTTAGAATTTCTTGCATTCATTGACAGTATTCAATGTATTGAAACAGGAAAACATTGGTTTTTGGAATAAAATTTTGATTGAGAGATACTTCGCATAATTGAAAATGATGGTTTGCGTGCTCTTGGGATGCTTGAAGTTGGGATGTCTTAAAGCAATGTGGCAAGGCAGTTTGGAGTAAATATTAACACTGTAAATGCTTTATTGAGATCGCCCATGATCAGGACGCCCGCGTGTGACGTCACATCACGGACGTCACATTTGCGTAATCAATTCCAATTGGCTTCTTTGACCGCTAGAAACATCCCTGGGCATCAACGGATAAGTCCTCGTACCGTAAGGAGCAGACTGCGAGAGGCCAACATCCGTCTTCGACGCCCTGCTATCCATCCTATTCTGTTCTTGCGACACCGTGTTGCGAGGTTAGTGTGGTGTAGGGGCATCGTAGTTTCAATAACAGAGATTGGGCGGAAGTTCTGTTTACGTACGAGTCGAGATTTCATTTCGACAGAAGTGATAGTCGTGTTCGGGTCTACCATTGTGTCGGAGAACGTTACTGCGTTATTCAACAACAACAACAAAATCGGCGGAGGGAGCGTTATGGTTTGGGGCGGAAGTACAACACATGGAAGGACCCCTTTGGTGATAGTGGAGGGCAATATAACCCGCGTACGCTACCGTTACGAGATTGTACGTCTGCAAGTCATTCCATTCATTCATACAAAACGTGAATATGTCATCAGATTTATTGGAACATGTTTGGGATGAAATGGAACGACGTCTACCTCAAGAGTCAAACACCCCTGCTACGTCGGACGCTTTGCGTCGTTCTTTATTCCGCATATGGCGTAACATTCCCCATGCATTTCTGCATAACCTGATTCGTTCAGTGCGTCGTAGGTGTGAAGAACGCATCGGTGCAAATGGCGGTCATACATGATAAAACTTGTAAAACTGGTGTGGATCTCCCTTACTTTCAGTGGCTGTTCGTATCAACCATAATGGACATAATACATGATTTGATGTTTGAACTGAAAGACAATTCATTATACTACATTATGATATACATAATGCAACATAATATTTTGTATATAAATGAAATTTATAAACTATAATTTCTTTTTCGGCTAAAGTAATATATATATATATATATATATATATATATATATATATATATATATATATATATATATATATATATATATATATATATATATAAGACTGTAGTTTAGTAATTTCATTTATTTATTCATTTATCAGCTACAAATATTATTAAATTATAAAAAATGGATTAGATAGATAAATATCAATAATTTTTATGATCACTATATATGTATCAACAATCGGAACATTGAACATAAACACAGCAAGGTTAAAACTCGTTTCGGTGAGGCGACAATTTAATGATCCGTGACATTAACTGAGTCACGGCAGATTGATAGCAGAGGGAAACACAACTACACGATATGCGACCTATATTGACATGTATTAGCTGTTAATGAATATTGTAAATATTACTTCTTAAATGGGATTAGTTGTATTTAAATACCAGTACCCGCATATCTTCGGGAACATATTTAATGGTTTCATGTTTTCCCGTTCACCGATTGGCGCGTTGTCAAGTACGCTACTCAACTATACCAAGCTAGGCTACATGACATATCAAGAAGCACCGAGCAATTGTAAACAACCCTCTAGTTTTTAAAGGTAAGATGAGTTTTCTCATGTTGAAAATGAATTCGACTTTATTTCTCAGTTTGTTATATCTAATTTTAAACACCTACTGATATTGAAAAAATATAGTCAAAGCCTTTGTGAAAATAGACTGAATTTTACAGGATAATGTTTATAAATTACTTTTAGATTTAAAAGCAAAAGACGAAAATTAAAGTGAAAACATTATTAAAAAATAGTACATTTACATCAATGCAAGTCAGAAATTTAGTGTATGTTTGATAAGAGTATATTTAATTACCAAGATAATTACACACACTTCGTTAATTGAACCACAAAAAGACGATAACAAGTGCTTTTGTTATTGACTGTGACAAAGTGTTTTAATGCTATACAGAAATGTGTCGTGAAGACATAATATCTCATTACATGTCACACAAATTGATCAAAGTTATAGGTACGACCTTACGACCAACTGGCATTGATTCATTTATCGCTAATATAACTACTCTTAATACAATAAACCATATAAACATACGGTCTAATCAATAACGGAAAACACCTTGTATATCTGTTATCAATGGTCGTGTATACCTATAAAAATTGGCAAATCGCCTTCATGAACTTCGTTTGTTATGGATTATTTTACTTAACCAAAGTTTTATTTTCGAAATGAAAATGCTTTTCAGCATATACACACGTATTTTAATGAGTATATGTAAGCTCACAAATTTTTATATATATATATATATATATATATATATATATATATATATATATATATATATATATATATATATATATATATATATATATATATTATAAATGTGCTTTTTGCATGCTCACTTATCTCAGTGTTAATTTTTGTCCACACACGCACACACCGAAAGTTTGTCTTTGTCTTCTATCAAGTTGACTTTCTTTGATAATATTCTATATAAAATTAAATCTTGAAATCTTTGCTGTTTACATATGCAAGTATAGGAGTGCATATACTCTCTCCTTCTCTCTCATTTCTGCCAAGTCACAAGAGGTAAATTGAAGTCCCCGACAGATTATAACATCAGATTGAAGTGGACAGGTTACCCTGGAAACTTAGGTTTATCTACAAATGATATTTGCATTGTAGATATTACTCTGCTTAGACTTTATTAGAAAGGACATTTTATCTTTCCTAAACATGAACAATTTATACGTTAGAATGACAAAATTTTCATACAAAATGTTCTGGTGACGGGTAACCATAGTAACAGTAATGTTTATCAATATTTACTAATCTTAAACCAGACAAAAATATCGCTATATCGCATATGCATCTTCGTTCAGTTTCAACAAGCGAGTTTTATGTATATCTAAACAATACTGGAAATAAATATGTATCTATTCATCTCGGCCTTTTGCTTGATCAATAAAACAAGTGAAAAAATACAGTTTGCATTTAGCAAGCATACGGTGGCAGGATATATCACGAGGTTTCCTGATATGTCATATAAACGCCACATTATACAAGAGAGAGAGAGAGAGAGAGAGAGAGAGAGAGAGAGAGAGAGAGAGAGAGAGAGAGAGAGAGAGAGAGAGAGAGAGAGAGAGAGAGAGAGAGAGTACAATGTGATAATTTTATGTATAACGTATGTATTGGATCATGTATTTCTAAATCCATCCTAAATATTGAACATTTCTATTTTAGATAAACAAAATTTAAATGACAGTATTTCATAGAATGCGAACTCTCTTAATTCGATGTAGAAAATGCTATAGTTAAACTGTAACTGAAATATTTGTGATTCAAATAGCGTGGTATTTTGTGGTCATAATTATTCCATTTAAAATCTCATTTATAGCAGATGTTTTTTCCATAGTTGTCTTTGATACAGTGTAAAATTTAAATCTAAATTGCTTGTCGAAATCCAGCATGTTACAAAGATATAAAGAAGTTGATTGAAGTTTTAATGACTTAATTATTTTATTCACAAGAGAAAAGTAAACGACTACAAAAAGGAAAATACGAAACTAAAAACATCTTGTGACATTTGGGGCGTTCAGTAGATATTGTAGATCTACTATCATTGGCAATGCCTTTCAACTTTTACCTTGTACGAGCGCTCTAAATTGCTATTTACGATAAACATTGAAAGACCAGAACAAATAAAGCTTTCGTAAATTGTTCAGAACTTTCTCTACATGCTAATCCACCACTTGTAAGAATATATAGCTAATCCGATTTATTAATTGTTTATAGTATTCATACGGTCATTTTGTATACGTTATTTTGTCGCTTGTTGGTCGTGCTCTTTATCAAAGTTAAAGTGGTATAGTTTGTTTGTAATTGCTAGTCTCTGGACCGTGGGATACATTCTGAATCAAAGGTGAAGGTATACAGTCATTTTGTATATAATATAATAAACATAATACCAAAGTTATAATGCTCAAGACGATCGTTTCTGTCAATAAGACTTCATCATTTTCATCATTCTAATGTCAAATAGATTTTCTAAAAGGAAAGTGGTATCATACAGGACAAAATGATAAATCTAACTGCATAAAATCCATCTGAGAGTAATCACTGAAAAGATTACTATACTGTAGATCGTGGGTCATGTTCTTCATCTAAGGTGAAATCATAGAGTTAGTTTGTGTCTGCTAGATTGTAGATCGTGTCCTTTATTTTAAGTGGAGTTAGTCATTTTGTATATACTAGATTGTAGATCGTGAAATGTGCTCTTTATCAAAATCATAAAGTCATTTTGTATATGCTAGATTGTAAATCGTAGGTCATGGTCTTCATCAAAGGTGAAATCATAGTCATTTTGTATATGCTAGATTGTAGATCATGGGTTATGTTCTTCATCAAAGATGAAATCAGAGTCATTTTGTATATACTAGATTGTAGATCGTGAGACGTGATCTTTATCAAAATCATAGTCATTTTATATATGCTAGATTGTAGATCGTGGGTCATGTTCTTCATCAAAGGTGAAATCATAGCCATTTTGTATATGCTAGATTGTAGATCGTGAAACGTGCTCTTTATCAAAATCATAGAGTCATTTTGTATATGCTAGATTGTAGATCGTAGATCATATTCTTCATCAAAGGTGAAATCATAGTCATTTTGTATATTCTAGATTGTAGATCGTGGGTTGTGATCTTTACCAAAGGTGAAACCATAGAGTCAGTTTGTATATACTAGACTGTAGATTGTGAGACGTGATCTTTACCAAAGGTGAAACCATAGAGTCAGTTTGTATATACTAGACTGTAGATTGTGAGACGTGATCTTTACCAAAGGTGAAACCATAGAGTCAGTTTGTATATACTAGACAGTAGATCGTGGGTCATGTTCTTGATCAAAGGTGAAATCATAGAATCATCATTTATATGGTAGTCAGTAGATCGTGGGTTATGCTGTTTATCAAAGGTGAAATCATAGAGTTAGTTTGTATATACTAGACTGTTGATCGTGGGTCATGTTCTTTATCAAAGATGAAGAGTCAGTTTGTACATGTATATGCTAGACTCTTAGTAGGTCTTAAGTTCTTCATCTTAGGTGGATTGAATTAATCTGTATATGCTAGTCTGTAGGCTGTGGGTCGTCCCAAGTTCTTCATCATAAGTGGATTCAGTCAGTATGTATTGCTAGTCTGTAGGTCGTGGGTTGTCCCAAGTTCTTCATCATAAGTGGATTCAGTCAGTAGGTATGTGACAGTTTATAAGCCATGAATCTAAGGTGGTTTGATATGCCAGTTTGTATACGTTACTCTTCTTTGTAAGTTGGAGAAATAGAACCAGTTTGGACTCTAGTCTAGTTTCTGACTCTAGATTGTGGGTTGGATTATTTTCATTTTCATACACCGTATTCTATCCAAGGAGAGCCCATGTCCCTATAAGCTCCCCTCCCCCACATAGTTCAAATTTACTCACCTTTTTCATACACGACCGATACTTTTTTCCAGCCAGTTGACAAGGAGATATAGACCATAAAACCGTAGTCACAGATTATCTCTACCCCAAGCAACAGAAGTATGTAGATAGGTGTTCTCGGTAATATTTTCAACAATTCTACCACTGTTTCTTATAATGCGTTAATTGTTTATGACATTTTGACGGTTACTTGGTTCCAATAATCACCAATCCCTTTCCCCATGTTACCGCCCTGGGCTATTATTGGGTCTAATACGGTACGGATTCATAGAGTTAGTTCGTATAATTATGTTCATTTGCAGGTCTTAGTTGTGTTGTTCCTTATGTATGCTAAAACGTTAACTCCACTTAAAACAAAGTTGAAAGGAGATCGATTTAAATCTCGTTATAGCCGGATTTCGTTTTCCGGATCCATATAGTATAAGATAAGAAATTCACGGGACAGAGATGTATTCTCACCAGAAGCGGTATTTCGTTAAATACGATCTCGTTATAAGTGGAGGTGACTGTAGATTGCATATATTTATACATGTTCTAGGACATCTTACTAATATGTAAGAGTGTAGGCAGTGAGTCTTGCTCTTTATTTAAGATGGATTCCAAGAGTAATATTTTATGTTCTTTTTTGTGGATTCATGGTTATTTGCACATGTACGTTTGTAGGTATTGAGTCGTAGTATTTATTTAAGACGGATTTAAACTTATAGTAAGTTATGCTGGTGAAATATCACAGAAGTATAAGGAAATTATATAGCAATTACATGCAGTGTGAATTTACACCCGGCATTGTATCTTACAATAATATTTCTGAATTAAAGTGATATCAATGATGATGGTTTTTGTGATCATATGACGGCCATAGATGTTGTTGGCGTGATTCCATCACAGATACCTGAAAAAATAAGGATGACAAAAATGATATGTTTTGATATTTTGAGAATTGAAAGTCATATGTGATACAAACACGCACATCAGATGATATATTTAAAATATAAAAAAAACCTAGCATTTCACTGTACAAAATGTTCACGTGTTGTGTTATAGAAGACAACCGTTTCTTGTTGTAGAAGGTGAATTCATCACATATAGTGATTTACTGTATATTTTGTCATTTTCAGAGAGAGAGAGAGAGAGAGAGAGAGAGAGAGAGAGAGAGAGAGAGAGAGAGAGAGAGAGAGAGAGAGAGAGAGAGAGAGAGAGAGAGAGAGAGAGAGAGAGAGAGAGATTGTCGATTTAGGTCCTTACAGAAATGACTTACTAACCATGTTTAGTGTCTAGGACTGACCCACTGTACAAAGCTGTCATTGATCTTTTTTCCGATCACAAAGAATGTTCTAATTTATCACGTTTATCTTGACCAGTGGTGATTGATCGAAAGTAGATCTTATGTGTGTAAATAATTAGTATAAATAACAAACAATACTGGACATAAACGAGTATAATCGTATTTGTAGATTCCGTCCCTAGTGCATTTTTTACGATCCTTGTACGTACATTCACAGTGTTACGTTTATTCTCGTCTTTTGTTAAGATTCATATAAAATGTAATTATCGTCCATTTGTGTGAATATAATAATGCGCTGTTACATATGATTCTAATCTTTCATTCGCAGTAAGTACACGTTTCTGACGTTCAGTAAGAGCTTATTTATTCATAACCTAACGCCTACGTCTCTGGGCGGTTTTATGAGCAATACCATGCTTTTTCAAGAACCATACTGCTTGGTGACTGTATATGTGTTAGAAGCAGGTAAACATTGCATAAAACTACTTTCTTTTTGTAAACAATCACGTGGCGTTACAATAACCTCTTTATACAACTAACAAAAGTCATTTTTATAGTCTAAATCTTGACAATTCGAGTCAGTTGCAGACTTATCCACAAACACCTCTCTCTCTCTCTCTCTCTCTCTCTCTCTCTCTCTCTCTCTCTCTCTCTCTCTCTCTCTCTCTCATAAAATATGGATGGAAGACATTATTGCATGGAGTCAAGGTGATTCTATTTCTATTTCCTTTGATTTGCAGTTATGTACAGAGCATTATTACCAATTGATATAATAAGCATATTCAGTTAATATATCTACGGTATATAGAATGGCACACCTGTATCAATGTGGATAGAAAAGTGTGACAACCAATTTTGTCATTAAAACTACATATTAACGCATTTAGTACATATTTTCTCATCAGTTGCCAGAATATTCCGTCAGGAATACGGGCACATCAGAACAATCGAGTTGAGCCAAATCTTTGTCTTATTGGTATGTTGACTAACTTTATCAAAATTCTTTTTATCATTTTCAGTCCATTTGAGTGAAGGCAGAGAAGGTGGAATCTAGAAGAATGTCTGACAATACAAGACAGAATCGTCATCCTAAATTACCACGTGACAGGCACCATGAATCACGTGATGTTGATGTTAATCAGAACGATCGGATGGCGGTTATGGAAATAATAAAATATTTCAAAAGTGAAAGATACAAATTAATGTGTCAATTAAAGGAATGCAGGCAACATTTTGAAGCTCTTGAGGTTAGTAAACGCAATATAGACACGGAAATAAGTATAGTCAGAGAAGAAATTAACAACCATCTTGATAATCTGGAATCACAGCTGCGCAAACACCTTGACGTTATTCATAGGGAGGCTTCAAAAGAGTGTCAAAATAGAATAGAAGAAATGGAAAAAAGGCAATCAGCATTGTTTGAGTATCAGAGAAGATTAGAGCATGCAATTAGATATTGGTCACAAAGAAGAGATTCAGATCTTATAGATATTCAATCATTTTACGAAAAATCCATCCAGAACTCAATTGGAGCAACAAAATCATTTGAATACGACTTTGAAGTGAATGAAAAAATTGAAAACCTCAAAAAGAATCTGAAATCTTTTGGAGATGTAAACGTTCATTGCTACGTCAATGCATCTGATGATTCCGGGAAACGGGAGAATCATATATCAAACCTTCATCAAAACCTGGAAGACTGCTCCGGAAGAATTGTTGATACATTTACCATTAGTAATGATGAGAATACAGCTATAGGCGGATGTTTATATCTATATAACGGTTTATTGTTGGTGGGCAACCGTACAAAGGATAATTTACAACTGGTAAGTATCGCAGATGTTTTTGTGAGATGCTTTTTTTCTCGATTTTTCTTTGATATTAAGTATGAATTCATGTGGTAGATGTCGATTTTAAACATTGTAGTCAATAAGAACGTATCACTAAAATTATTAAATGATATAAATCCTTCTCCTCATCATCTTATCATCATCATCACCACCATCACCACCATCATCATCATCAACATCATCATCATCATCATCATCATCATCATCATCATCATCATCATCATCAACATCATCATCATCATCAACATCATCATCATCATCATCATCATCATCATCATCTACAACACTTAATATTTTTCTGGTTAAGATAAGTATCGCAAATTTAAGTGCATTATCATTTCTTTGCTTACAGTTCGATCCAAAAGGAGCATTATTACGCGAAGTACCACTACCAGGGAAACCTTGGGATGTCTGTCAAGTCAATGCTCACCAGGTGGCAGTATCGTTGCCATGTAATAAACAGCATCGTATGAATTATGTTTCGACGATTCAAATAATAGACACCGTTACCATGGAAACAGGTAGATACTTGATCAAAATGTTTAAATTTATGTACATTCATTACAGATAACACATTACAAATCATTATAAAATTCATCTGGCAATAACTACATAATCAATGTTACAAGTTAATGAAATATGACCAATCATGAAGATTAATTAGTTTACACCTGTCTGAACTTTTAACACTCCTAGCATACGTCTCCCTCTGCTCAAACGTATGTACATTAATAAATGCATGTAATTTAGAAGATGCTGTCACATGTATTTTGGAGATTTCTCTATTTGGCGCAATTCTTTGTCATGTTTTTATTTTTAATTTTATTTAACATAGGTGACAAATAGATACACACATCACTAGTCCCCATGTTTTAGGTTTTGTTTTGACCTCGCCGAAATTAAACAAATAGAATACGAGAACTTACTTCTTTTGTACTATATCTCAAATTGACAACTTCAAATTTTATTTTTTTTCTACGTGCATTTTGGTAATACTTTATTTGAAGATAACTAATACATTGATTTAAAAAGATAAAATTATAACACAGTACATGATATAAAATTATAAAACAGTACATGATATAAAATTATAACACAGTACATGATATAAAATTATAAGACAGTACATGATATAAAATTATGAAACAGTACATGATATAAAATTATAACACAGTACATGATATAAAATTATAAAACAGTACATGATATTGAATTATAAAACAGTACATGATATAAAATTATAAAACAGTACATGATATAAAATTATAAAACAGTACATGATATAAAATTATAACACCGTACATGATATAAAATTATAAAACAGTACATGATATTGAATTATAAAACAGTACATGATATTGAATTATAAAACAGTACATGATATAAAATTATAACACAGTACATGATATAAAATTATAAAACAGTACATGATATAAAATTATAACACAGTACATGATATAGAATTATAAAACAGTACATGATATAAAATTATAACACAGTACATGATATAAAATTATAAAACAGTACATGATATAAAATTATAAAACAGTACATGATATAAAATTATAATACAGTACATGATATAAAATTATAAAACAGTACATGATATAGAATTATAAAACAGTTCATGATATAAAATTATAAAACAGTACATGATATAAAATTATAACACAGTACATGATATAAAATTATAAAATAGTACATGATATAAAATTATAAAACAGTACATGATATAAAATTATAACACAGTACATGATATTGAATTATAAAACAGTACATGATATAGAATTATAACACAGTACATGATATAAAATTATAAAACAGTACATGATTTAAATTATAAAACAGTACATGATATAGAATTATAACACAGTACATGATATTGAATTATAAAACAGTACATGATTTAAATTATAAAACAGTACATGGTATAAAATTATAAAACAGTACATGATATTGAATTATAAAACAGTACATGATATAAAATTATAAAACAGTACATGATATAAAATTATAAAACAGTACATGATATAAAATTATAAAACAGTACATGATATTGAATTATAAAACAGTACATGATATAGAATTATAAAACAGTACATGATATAAAATTATAAAACAGTACATGATATTGAATTATAAAACAGTACATGATATAGAATTATAAAACAGTACATGATATAAAATTATAAAACAGTACATGATATTGAATTATAAAAAAGTTCATGGTATTATTCAGTATTTCGACATTTTTTATATAACTGATATACAGATTCACAAACTATCCATTCGCTACAGTAGGCCTATATATTTCAATATTTTGTACAAATTTTATATAGTTTATATACATTTTGATAGTTTGAGTTCACAGCCCGGTATATTTTATAAAACTGGTATAAAAAAACTGGTGTATAATCGCTGGAGTATACATTTCAGTATTTTCGTAGATTTTACAAAAAAGTAACTTAAAATCGGGGCAGACATTCGGCTTACCGTGAGTACTGATGACTTATTTATTATGCAACACGCTACATAGATCAGCGATATGATTATAAAACTTATAAACATCGTTTCATCGATATTAATTTTTTATGCGACAGAACAATATTGTATCCTTACACTATATTTCCCATCAGAAGACTTAAACCTCTAGGTCAATACGTGTGCATGTAAAACAATTTACCAACTTCAAAGACGCCGCGAGTTTCTCATCATTTCGGATCACGTTCTCAAGTGTATAATTTAAAAAGTAATTGCAAAGTAACATTCTAGAACAAACTTACAATATCTTCAAACTCATAAAGGACGCCGAACTGACATTTAATAGCAAGTATTTTAACAAGACTTCTAGACCTATATTTTTCAGCGATATGTTACTTAATTTAAAATTAAAAAATTTACGAATTAAAGTATGACTTAAAAATTTCAATATTGAAGTTGATTTTATGCTGCTGAAGTGCACATACATGTGTAATTTTCCGTCAATACAATATGTTATTAACCCCAAACTACAAAATTTACTTTGACTTGATCCCAATAAACAACTTACCATAACATTACTCAGTTGATGGAACATCAACTCGTGAAAATCTCAGATGCCAAAGGATGTGCAATATATATATATTTCGGCTTTCCCACCGTACATTTTCCACATTTAAGTAATAATTTTGGGATATTATTAACTAAACGTGGAAAATGTACCATGGGAAAGCCGAAATCATCGCGTTTGTCGTATAGCCTAGTTGTTAATTTCCTGTCTGTATCTATAGTAAGTAAAATAGCCAAATATGAAGGGTGTCTGTTTGATTCATAGACTCTTTAATCGCTAGTTAATAGTTCGGTATATTCTTCATGATTTTTATAACTGATATAAAGAATTCACAACCTTTTTAATCGTTTAAGTCCCTGCAGTGTAATTGGTAATGCGTAAAAATGTCATTGTTGTTTTCAATTAATAGATATATTTCAAGATGGAATTAGACTAAATTTGTGAACGTATCATCTTGCCGAGTCTGATTATATAGTTGATAATCATTGGATAGCACTGAAATATATAAAAATGCTAAGGACAACACATTTGGCCCCGTAGAGATTAGGGCATTTATTATATTTTCACGTCAGTTTCGATTTACCAGAATTTTTACCAAAGGTGACTTTTTTATGTGACCCCTGATCAATAAAAAAAGTATAAAGATTTATACATTGTTTTCTCGATAACTGTTTGTGTCCTGTACAATTGGTTGTTTTGTTACTTGTTTATGTGTAATCCTAGCTTCCCAGTGCTAATCTCATGATTTATTGAGAAATTACTAAAGAAGCGCGTCATATATTCTAACGGTTTCGATAAGCCAAATACATACTTAAAGCGATTAGTACCACTACATTACGTTTCTTAATCATACTTTAAATGGGTGTGATGCAGGTAAACCTTATTATATAAATATGACTTAAATCCGATGTTTGCATTTGAAGGGATTTTGTTTACTATTATTAATGTGAACATCACTTTTATTAGATACCTGGATTTTGATTGGTGAAATCAGTTAAGCTGCCATCAGTTTAGTGTACGCTTTCTCTTGGAAACAGTTGACTAATTTCGAGAACGGGTACCATACTTAATTGATCAAGATTCTCGCGAGACTTAACGCTTCTCATACACTTATTCACATTTGTTATATTAAACATGGCCGATACGTAGAATGCTATATAATAACTTAATCATACAGTCAATATAAATATTTTGAAATGAAACATCATGTTTTTCTAGGTTTAAAGCAATACGTGTTATACTTACTTTATTAATTCCCACTCCACTGTGACCCGACACCATAAAACTTGAGAGATAACTCAAGTCTGAGAATATTCTCAAGTTCGCTTGCTCAGTCAATCAGATTTCAGGATTACCGAAAGTTGAGAATTATTTAAGACTAAAGTAATTCTTAAGTTTTATGGTGTAAGACCCCGTTCTCCTACAGTGTTGTTTGGTCATCTTTAGCCCCTTTCTTCAGATCATCTTGCAAAATAGTCGTTAAATGTACAAATTTTCACAATTTGTGTTTATATAGTTATATTTTGAGGACAAATATTTTCGCCATTAGCAAAATAGACTAAGTGTTGATATAAGATAATTAATTATCTCCAAAACTTACTGCAAGCAATGATTCTGGAACTGGCACTGACTCTAACATTGAACAACAAACAAGATTACCCCTATTTCCGCTTTTATTAAATCATTATTTGTACATCGATTAATATACAGAATGACAGTTTCATGAACTCGTCATATTTACATTTGAACTGGACATACATACTAAAACAATGTTCAACACTGCTGGGACCATCCTTAGAGGCAATATCAATAATTTAAGCTTAATCAGTCAATTCTCGAGGTGCAGTACAATTTGACTTTGGCTATACTAATTTGATCAAAATGACACTTGTATGCAACACCCTAGACACCTGTCAGGAAATTAAATGGTAATATCAAAGTAGTACCGTTAACACCAATGATAAATAAATAAATAAAAAATGTTTTATTTGATTTTTTTTATTTTTCGGAAGATAATGTCAGTTGTTTGTGATATCATGGCCAAACAATATACGTTCTCTAGTTTTTGTCATTGCTCTCATACCGTTACAATTCCATGACCCTACTGTACGAATGCTATAGAATTAATTTATGCAGAGATAGAGGTGAAAGGTATTGTCATAGTAAATGCACTATTTTGTAGTGATATTTGTGTACATGTATAACTTATATACATATATTACATATTAATAAATTGTTATTTTTTTTATTTTCAGTGAAAGATATAACATTTCACTCAAGGTCATATGGTCTTGCATACACAGATGGTAAATTTATCATAGCATGTGGAGGCGAGCTACAGATCATTAATATGAAGGGCGAGGTTATACATAAGATTCGTGTGCCTGAAGGATGCGTTCGTCAAGTTTGCACAACAGACAAGGGCAGGATAATATACTCCGACTGGAATCATAACTCAGTGCAGGTGAATTGAGATCTTAACTTAGATATGTGTAATAATTTAATCTTCTTGTCGTCATTTATTTAAATTTGAATATGTTATTTCTATTAAAGTAACCGATTTATGTCACTCCATTTTTGGTCATAGTGCATGGTGTACCCATCATTGCTAAACACATTAAGTTATATATTGATCGCACTCCTATTTTATAAAATTGTAACTATTCACTTTTCAATAAATTTCAATTGCTTTATGTTATATTATGATTTGAAGTTCGATAATTTCAAATTGCATTGAAGGCTTTGATGTTATGCTGATGTAATTTGAAGGATCTTCAATTTTCACATATATAAATTTATTGTACCAAAATAATTATTGTAAACATAATACCAAAGCTATAATGGAGGTAAAATGGTCTTATTGTTCACGAATACATATTTAAAAAGCCAAAGCTATTTTATAATTTTTAGTCTCGAGTATAAGCAAAAACTGTATGATAAGATGTGGTCTCGAGTATAAGCCAAAACTACATGATAAGATGTGGTCTCGAGTAAAACCAAAAACTATATGATAAGGTGTGGTCTCGAGTTTAACCAAAAACTATATGATAAGATGTGGTCTGGAGTATAACCAAAAACTATATGAAAAGATGTGGTCTGGAGTATAACCAAAGACTATATGATAAGATGTGGTCTGGAGTATAAACAAAAACTATATGATAAGATGTGTCTAGAGTTTAACCAAAACTATACGATAAGTTTTGGTCTTGCGTGTAGCCAAAACTATATAACAAGTTGTTGTCTCGAGTTTAACCTAAACTATATAATAAAATTTGGTCTTGCGTGTAGCCAAACCTATATTATAAGTTTTGGTCTCGAGTTTAAATAAATCTTTATAATAAGTAGTGATCTTGAGTGTAGCCAAAACTATATTGTATTGTGCATTCTCTAGTGTAGCCAAAAATTAAGTATAAGTTGTATTCTCTAGTGTAGCCAAAACTATATGATAAGTTGAGCTCTCAAGTGTAGCCAAAGCTATATGATAAATTGAGTTCTCTAGTGTAGCCAAAGCTATATGATAAATTGAGTTCTCTAGTGTAGCCAAAACTCAAGTATAAGTTGTGTTCTCTAGTGTAGCCAAAACTATATTGTATTGTGCATTCTCTAGTGTAGCCAAAAATTAAGTATAAGTTGTATTCTCTAGTGTAGCCAAAACTATATGATAAGTTGAGTTCTCAAGTGTAGCCAAAGCTATATGATAAATTGAGTTCTCTAGTGTAGCCAAAACTCAAGTATAAGTTGTGTTCTCTAGTGTAGCCAAAACTATATGATAAGTTATGCTCTCGTGTATAATCGAAACAATATAATAAGTTGTGGTCTCTAATACAGCTAAATCTATATTTTAAGTAGTGGTCTTCAGAAACATATCTTATTAGTACTGTATAACAATACACTGATATTTATATAGTCGAAAAACAATTTCATAACGAATTTTATATGACAAATATTTGCCTATAACAAACCAATTTCAATATCCCTTGACGTTACAACTAACGTCATTTATAGTATTATTACGAAGTAACCAATAGTCAATTGTTGACTTTTCGATAAGCATAAGTAGCTCTGATTAAATAAGTTGTTTAAATTGAAAGTAACAAAAAGTGTGTTTTCTTTTTACTTCACAGAAATCTTCTTAGAAAAGTTCATGTTTAGTCTGAATTTGGAGTGATTTTTGATATTAACGAATTGCATTGTAACCATTTAGACCACTTCGCTGTTACTATATAACGAACTGTCCTTATAACGAATTAAAAATAATATATTCAATATATATATATATATATATATATATATATATATATATATATATATATATATATATATATATATATATATATATATATATATATATATCCGACATTAAATTTATTTCAGTGTCTTGGCAAAGAAGGAATGGAAGTGTTTTCATATTCCCATCCTTTGTTGAAAGGTCCAGTTGGCATTTCAGTCGATTATGAAGATAATATATACATTACCAGTTTTATATCTAATAGTATTCATCAGCTCGCACCGAATGGACAGCTAAATAGGATTCTACTGGACAAGGATAAACGCATGAATGAACCGCGCCTTATTAGTTTTCAAAAGTATGCGAATAAATTTGTTGTTTGTGATGGATCTTCTGTTAAACTGTGCGAAATGTTTCCTACTTCTTAGTAAGAAGATCGGAGTTTCTTGAAATTCACTGACTTTAGTTCAACTGTTACACCAATGTGAGAATCAATAATTGATTTCTTCAGAGTGGTATTCAGTGATGTACGTAAAACCAGACTCTAAGATATATATATATATATATATATATATATATATATATATATATATATATATATATATATATATATATATATATATACGCGCGCGAGTGTGCGCGTGTGTGTGTGTGTGTGTGTGTGTGTGTGTGTGTGTGTGTGTGTGTGTGTGTGTGTGTGTGTGTGTGTGACAAGATAAAAGAGAAAGAGATAGTGTATATATCAAATGACTTCGTTTAAGACGAAGAGCTGCAATATGAGAACATTTTTCTGTGACAATAATTGTGGCGGTCACAAACTACCGACTGCTCCTTCTATATGTAGGCCTACTGTGATATTTTGTGGACTTATAAATTGATGTTCGAATATAAAGTGCAATAATCTTTGTTTAAAGTGCAATAAAGTATCTTAAAAAGTCGTCGACTTTATCATACAAACCTTCTGTTATCGTCGTTGACATGAATCTGGTATCAAACAAAATGATGTGTTTGTGTCAAGTGATTTGTAATCGTAATACACAATTCAGTATCTGTTGCGCATGTCACGAGTAGACAGACAGTGGAATGAGCTTCTTCAGATCTCCTTTGATTCATTATCTGCTAATATACTGATAATAATGATATATTTTGATAGACAGAAGACTTGTGTTGCACATATTGTTCCATAGTTTAAAATCAGTTTCATATATTACTGAAAATGTAATGTTAATTTATATTATTACGATGACAACATTGGTTTAGATATATTAAAATACATTCCAACTTCATTTTCCTTTATACCAGTCAGTTATTAATTGGCTTATCGCCAAAATATCTGACATATGGCTGTCCATGTGCTTTTTTTATGTCATTCGATTGTGATATCATAATTACACAAATGTTTGACTGGCTATTTAATTGTGACATCATAGTTGAAAGTTGGTAAAAATGTGTCATGTCGGACATTTGGCGATAGGTCAATTATTGACAATCAGTAATAAGAAAATTTGGAAAACTTGTTCCTGAATTGATATGGATGAATTGATATTAATGATAATTATTATATGATTTACATTCTTAATTCTGCAAACAAAGTCAGACCACTGCTGAATTTTCATATCATATATTTTGATATGATATCTGTATTTACCACGATAATCTAACCGTGGGTTATTCACGCACTCACAGCTAAACTAAGGAATTGCAGATGAACTTTTGTAGAAAATACATCGCTAAAACGTCCTTCATTGTTGGAAACCACGCAATTTTAACACAGTAATTGCACTCAAAGGTAGCACTGAAAGACGTATAATATGGGTACTATTTCCCGATATCTGAAACCTAGAACTTACTACATTTCTAAATATGTACGAGTTATCTTTCTTGACGTATCACGCCAGCGTTGCATATTGATTTTTTTCATGTCAGACTGAATTGCACACCTAGGCAGTTCAATAAATAAAAACAATTCTTATATTCAAATACATTTACCGCTTACACTAAATCTATAATATCAGTCAAGGTAAATTGGCATATTATATTAACAAATACACTGAGTAAAAATATATAAGAACTATTAAAAGCGACACGGGATTTACAATTAACACACATAATATCTTTCTCAGACTTTTCACAACATTTGTTTTTCGATTTCAATTTGAATGCATCTATATGTATTAAAATAAATATCATTCGTCGAAGGAAAAAAGACCAGACTGCATCACATCGTTAGCAGAATCTATATAAAACTTGCTGATTTTGGATCGGATCAGAATGTACAAAACAAGACTTATATTGAAATATATGAAATATAATCGGGGAGCATATTACCAAATTTTCTAGAATCGTCTTACGCCCACTGAAAATTTCATTTTTAATACTATAAAGCTACCATTTTAGATAAGACAAAAATTATTCCATATGTAGTGTCCGAAAGCTATAGAATGACCCACAGAGCTTTTAAGATCAAACGTTTTTCCGGATATAAGATAATATACCTCCTCGGGGAAAAAATCTCCTTGCACCGAGTACTCGATCGGAAAACATTATGTTAATGGAAATTGACCGATTTGACAACTCTAATATATATATATATATATATATATATATATATATATATATATATATATATATATATATATATATATATATATATATATATATATATATATATATATATATATATATATATATATATATATATATATATATATATATATATATATATATATATATATATATATATATATATCGCAAATGCCTCGAAAAATTTCGTAGTTATGCATTTATCAAAGAATGCGTACGGAGAAACCAAAAGGCGTTTCCTCTTGGTTTTATATCCTTTTACCAAGTTGTTTCCTTTCCGGAATGATTTTACTCAAATCATTTGGTTTCAACAGAAACTCGGGCACGGCCTCTTCCGGTTTCATAATATTTACATTGAGGGCAATCTGTGATATCTTGTTTCATTTCATCTAAATCTACGAGGAATACGATTTAGATCATTGTTCTTTATTGTCAAAATGACAAATAACCATATCTCTGGGTCTGGCACGATAAAACTTGAGAATTACATTTTTACTCAACTTTAGCTAATTCTGATATCTGACTGGCAAACGTGACAATATTCTGAGACTTGAGTAAATTCTTAAGTATTCTTGTACTCAGGCCCATACGTTAACCATGGGTTAAACTAGTAACAAAAAGTAAATCAAACATTGTGTGTGCACTAATGCATCGATACATTACTATCATGAATAATACACAAAAGACAATTGCAATCAATATGTTAATTTATGTTACCTAATTTCACTAAATCTGGTTTCTTTTTTAACTTTGTAAAGTAAGAATTCAGTTAGATAAATCACATGTTAGAGAATCTCCATGTTATGGTGAAATAAATTTACGAAATATTCTGTGCAAAATGTTTAAAATTTTATGAAACTCAAAGAAAATAAAAAATGCTATAATAATGATAATAATAATGATAATAATAATAATAGTGATGATAATAATTATAGTAATAATAATAATCATCATCATCATCATGGTCGTCGTGTTAATCAGTAACTCCACATCATCATCATCATCATCATCATCATCATCATCATCATCATCATCATCATCATCATCATCATCATCATCATTATCATCATCATCATCATCATCATCATCATCATCATCATCATCATCTCATCATCATCATCATCTTCATCGTCGTCATCAAGGACACTACCACAATCAGCATCAACAACATCATCTTTCTCTTAATTTATAATTTATTGAAGAAACATGGTTTTATTATTTTTGCTCATTTTTATAATATCGTACTTAGGTATCTATTGATACGACCTTTGACAATTTACAACAAACAAAGCCTCGGAGATCGTTTAACGGTTTTTATACATTTTGTTTGCTTTTGAATTTAAATTCAGTCACTGAATTGGCTATCAATATTGAAATTTGCCCTCCATTTACATCGGGAACTAATAGTTTGTTTAGATACATAATTTGATCGATACAAATCTCAGTTTTCTGACTTGAAATCGTCCTGTGAAGATCGGCATCAACACAGCAGGCTGATAATTGATTCCATTGTGAAACTGAATACTAACATCACAGATATGTGTAAACAATCGGAATCTATCCGTTTCACTTTTGGAATACAGATAGCGTAAATAAATATTTATTGTTACATTGTGTGAAGTATTGTATATCATGTTTGTAATAATTGGATTAAACTAGAGCTTCGTCAAAATATATATACAAAACCTGACAGTAATCTCTAATGTTTAAAATTAATTTAAACGACATTTATCTCTGTGTTATCTGTTTTGTTATATATATTTGCTGAGTTTTCATTGCGTGTTTAAGTCATTTTAAACACAATAAAACACTATGTGTGTGACAATACAATAGATAGTTTGTCGGTAGAAAAACTGGAACTACTACAGCGGAACATTTTCATTGGAAAACTTAACAGCATCATCAAAACATGTGTACATTGGATCGGAAATACAAGAAGCGAGGATGGTAAGTTTAATCATTGATATAAAGTATTTTTTAGGATATGGTTTAGTGTGTTGACTTTATGAAGTATCAGCCAAATTTAAACGTGCATAAAATAGGTACATGTACAATTATTGTTTACATTTGTTATTTATATTCTTTTAACAATTAATTAATATACCTTTAGCGTATCATTTTACTCAAAACAGGGTATTGGAAATAGTTTCCCTATTAGACTCTATGTTAATACAAAACATCAAGAAAAACCACTATCACATGAAGCATTCAGTTTTTATAAAACTTTATTTTATATCAATATTCATCTGCATGACTGTATGATGTATGCATTCCTGCAACTACATATTGTGTCGTTTTTGGTAATGCATGTCGTAGGAATCTTCTGAATGAGATGTGGTTATATTTCGTAGAGATGTATACACACACACACACACACACACACACACACACACACACACACACACACACACACACACATATATATATATATATATATATATATATATATATATATATATATATATATATATATATATATATATATTTAGAAATAAACTTTTGAAAACATCACATATACGTACATTTGCTTTATTCTGTGAGCGCTTTCGCCTTACGGCTCATCAGACAGAATATAATGGTAGCTAAGTTATTGTCTATTATGACGTCAGGCAAGGAAGAAGGAAGCATGATAATATTAAAATCTGGTCGGATTTTACGGACGAATGATCACATGAACTGCAAATCAAACAACTTAATCTACTGAGCAACATGTCCAACGTGCAATGATTTTTATATTGGACAGACTGGTAGATTAATAGACAGAGTACGGGTACACAAACAACAAATTAAGGACCCCTCCATCAGGAACACACCGTGCTCTAAACATTTCGACGAGTGTGGAAAGGGGAAGTTTAAAATATTTCCCTTTTATAAAATAAAAAACAGTGACGAAAATTTTCGCAGAGCAAAAGAAGATTATTTTATTGAACTCTTAAAACCTTCTCTGAATAGAAAATAACTCACACATTTTTACGCAACAAAACCTGCAGGTATCTAAATATAACAATGCTAGAACAATACTGCATTATACGATGTGTAATAGCCTGACGTCATAGCCTGACGTCATAATAGACAATAACTTAGCTACCATTATATTCTGTCTGATGAGCCGTAAGGCGAAAGCGCTCACGGAATAAAGCAAATTTACGTATATGTGATGTTTTCAAAAGTTTATTTCTAAATATTTTTACGCTGTGCCAAAGAACTCTTACATTATACATATATATATATATATATATATATATATATATATATATATATATATATATATATATATATATATATATATATATATATATATATATATATATATATATATATATTAGGGTTATCAACGAGTGACCGGTTAACCGAGTACTCGTCGGATGGTCCGATTATCGAATACTAAAATCAGTACTCAGTTACTCGAACATAATTTAAAAATCACGTTATTTTACATTTTTGAAATATTTTGAAATAAAAATGATCGTGTAACAGATTTGTTCCACAGCCTATCCTCGTTAGATACGTGTTTATACAACAATTGTCCCTTGGTTTGCTAAATCCTGCGGGTGTAGTTTGTATTTTATATTTGAGAGATATATAATATATTGAATTGTTTTTAGCATAATAATTAAGATAATTTTGTCTTTCATGCCGTTAATGTTAAACTTATTCTAAGACTAAAGTTAAACTAAGACGATACCACCATTTACACTAGAAAATGAAAAAGGAAAAAACTGTATGTACATATTTTATATTAAACATGTAATGAATAAAACGCTACATTTCTTAATCCATTTAGTGTACTGGGGTTACAAACCCATTTGGATTTGGCTTAATTCAGTAAAAACAAAACATTGAAATGATATCGGGGAGCATATTACCGAATCTACTAGACTTGGTTCTTGATCGAATTATGCCCATATTATATTAATTATGCACCTTTATATGTATTATATATCCTTGCACCGACCACTTTGAATAATATCTGGGTATGCAACTGCATTCTAAAAAAAGTGACTGAATAGTCGTGTACCCGATCGGAAAAACATTGGGTTAAGCGGTCAGTAGAAATTAATAATAATGATAATAATATATATATATATATATATATATATATATATATGTGTGTGTGTGTATGTGTGAGAGAGAGAGAGAGAGAGAGAGAGAGAGAGAGAGAGAGAGAGAGAGAGAGAGAGAGAGAGAGAGAGTATTAATCGTAACTATCGCTCCCAGGCATTACCCCGACATAACTCCCGTCTTTGCATTTGCATGTTCTTTTCAATCATTTAAGTTAAGTACAATCGTAAAAATTTAGAAATGTATACAAAAAGAATAAGAAATGTTTAGTTGTAGCATGTGTAACTGGGTTAAACGATAAAATTTATAAAACACATCTCCTCAATATTGGTGTAAATGTCTTATTTCTGTTATCCATGACCTTCTCCTTCATTGCGTGTCACGTACGTGCAAATTATCTTTAAAGTCCTTCAAATGATGAATTAATTTTCCCGTGAACTTGTACTTCTTGAAGTTTATAATTCTTTAATAAATTTGCCGAGTGGACGTGCGTGTTATTTGATTTCGAATTGGATATGATTTCACAATACGGTAAGTAATATCAGGTATATCATTCAGGATAATCCCAAGGTACCCGGCAGTTCGGTCCTCAAACCATGTGCACATATCTTGAAATCATCATCGTCCATTCATCTGGTAAGGCAGGATTCCAAATTTTCATCTCTAGAGTCAATATCCAGACTTTAAGGTGAGTGATCAGGTTGTCTGTGTTCACGACTAGTAGCTGGTGACGTACGAATAGCTGGCGGCGTGTTCAATTTATAGAGAGGAAACCAAACATGGAACTAAAATATATCAATATACAATCCTTAATAGACTGGCCAATATATATATATATATATATATATATATATATATATATATATATATATATATATATATATATATATATATATATATATATATATATATATATATATATATATATATATGTATATATTTAATATAAAGATTGTTATTTAGGGGATTAAAGATAAACATTAACACTAGCTTTATTCAATCATATATACGTTAATATTCTTTCGCCAAAATTTATATTTTGCCATCATTTCTATCGTTGGATATATATGATTATCTATTATCTAGAAAATAATTTAAAATTACAGCCTTTATTACCAAATTGTGGATTTGTCGACTGTATATTTATTTGATTTATTTAAAAAAAATCAAAATTTGTTTTCCCCTTTCAACAGATTTGATTTAAAATAACAAACAAGAGATGTAAACAGGCATGGAAGTTATCAAATTCCTACATATTTTCTGACTTTGGTAGTCATGCGAGTTGTCTCGCATTTTAGTTGCAAAAATCAAAATTTTTATATAGCACCACTACACATACTCCTGCATCAGTTTAAACGTAATATTTGCCATAGTCGTATGCCACGTGTAGAAGGAAATCAATTTATAGATAACTGTTTACCAGTGTAGATATGTTGCTCTAAAATAATTTGCATTACAATAATGGAAGTAGTTCCATCGATGTACATAATTAATCAGACATTCATAAAACCAAAATATATCACAAACGGTTTTTGTTTTCGTTGACTTTCCAGTCAATAACATTTAAATTATCCCTACAATGGTTAACTTTCCGATCTTTATATCTGTTTATATACAAATTTCTCTAATTTATGTTGCTCTGTTTCATTGGGTGAATTGTTGAGTTGCTCTTCGTTGGCGGTTGTTGAGTCGTCTGTACCAATTGTGACGAGGATTCGTTACTCAGGTATTTCATTTGGATTCACGGTGGAGGTGAACGGTCGACAGAGGATGCTTACTCCTCCATGGCACCTGATCCCACCTCTTGGTTTCCAGAGGCTCGTGTTTGTCCATTTTTGCCGGATATGTATCTGTATCCTGGACATCCTAAAGATTTATACTTTGGTATCTGAGATATTTGATATGTGAACATTAAAATCTAGCGCTTTATATAATTCGCTTGTTTCTATTTGCTTAGATCTGACACCATATCATATATAGTGTTGTTGGTTATAGCGCATTGTTTATATATATATATATATATATATATAATATATATATATATATATATATATATATATATATATATATATTTATATATATATATAATATAATAAAGGAGAGTAATTTAGTCGTGCGCAGCGTAATATATTCAAAAAAGTTCAAAATGGCGGAAATGTAATAAATCTAAAGTTTCATTTCATATATTATCACAGTTTGTTAATTAACTCCCTGATGATTCCAAAGATGGATGAAAACGATTTTGAACACAAATATATATATATAGAGAGAGAGAGAGAGAGAGAGAGAGATAGAGAGAGAGAGAGAGAGAGAGAGAGAGAGAGAGAGAGAGAGAGAGAGAGAGAGAGAGAGAGAGAGAGAGAGAGAGAGATCATGTTCGCATAAATCCAACTTCTAGACTTAATATGGAGCATTAGCTGTGTTTACCGGAAGAAAAAAGTCAAGTTTGCACTTTGACTATGTCTTGGTCAGCAATAACAAATAAGACTGTACACAATCTTATATTCCTATATATTTTGTGAAAATAAGCTGTGGCATTCATACACAAATAGTAAGGTTGAGTAAATCAATTGCAAGTGAAAAAGTGCCAAACTAGGGTTTCTCAAGCAATTTTCACAACATTTATGTGTGTTTAAGAATTTTTTTTGGTTGTGTATATCTCTTTTTTAGTTATTGTATATCAATATAAGTACTCAAAAGAAGCAACGATTAAATAAACGCATCTAATGCCCTTTAAGTAATATCAACGTTAATATGTATAGACACGATGGAAAAACATACACAAAGAAGGAAAGCGGAGACAAAAACACATGTGTATTTTTCAAAATGAAAGATTGTGAAGAAGCGAGTCAAAACGAATTAATCTGTTATACAGGCGCGTATTTATTCCCTTGATATATAAGAATGGATGTTAGATCTTATAGAGATATTACACATCATTACTTGAACAACACAATTACAGGGCCTGAATCAAATGCATTGAACTTCAAAACCGTCCTCAATATCTCGATATATCTCTTTTGTTTACCCAAAATAAAAGAAAGAAAAGGGGATCCCTCAACCCGAAAGTTCTATTTGACATAACAAAACATTTCGAATTTCAATTAGTTCCATACTTGTAAACGTTTAATATCGTTTAAACTGTTTTCATTCAATTCAGTTGAAAAACTGTCATACGCCTCGCAAAATTGATTATCAAAGCGATTGAAGGGAACGTTTTGTGCAAAAATTCTTTTAGTAGCACAAATTACAAACGCGTATATATTTCGTCTTTTATATTTACATTTATTAAAAAGGGGGAAAGGGTAGAGAGTTATTTGAAAGTCATAATTTGTTTATCTTTTGAATATAAAACTTCATTATTTTACATAATCATTCTTCATAGTTTCAATTTCCTTTTTTTTTTTCACTTCCGTTCGATGTGCAAAGTGTCGTAAAACACCCGGCATAATTAGCAACATAAATAGTTATATATAAAATACGAAATACAGATACATTAGACTAGTCTAGCGTTGACATTAAATGGCGCCGAAACACTGCATTTATATGGCTAATTTACTAAACATTCACCTAATTGTAAGTGCGATGCATGCTATAAAATTTCTGTGTATACAAAATATTTAAACATTTTACATTTTGTTAGCTCTAAATATATTTTGGATATAATTTCCCTTCAAAGTACCTCTTGTTTATTTGAGTACATGTATTGAATATAATACAATCTCAAATATCTTCAAAAATACTCGTTTGTGGACTCTAGAGAGTACAGCAAAGTCACTTGAGTTAAATGAGGAGAAAGTTCTCGTTCACAGTTATACGCGTTTGAACAAAAATAGCAAAACAAAAACAAATGCTTTTCTTCAAGTTCAATGTATTCCATTTTAAGGATCTAAACCAAAATTCCTAAATATCTGTTTCATATGGAGCCAGCGGTGATACTAAAATATGGGATTTTGTAGAAGTGTAGTTATAATTACTAATGATAATATTCAATGGCGGAAAATAAAGTTTTTCAGTTATGTAAGAGTTCAAGGTGCAATACGTTAAAAGCTCGGTATGATTTGGTGTACTGTTGTGTTCAAATTTGAAATCTTGTAGACAAAAAGACTTTAAATGAAAAAATGTCTTCAGTGTAAAATTGAATTACGGTAACTGATTCAAGCGTTTTAAAGAACTCTTTGAAATGAAACTGCAATAATAAAATTTCTTGGAGTGATTAAAATGGATTTAATCATAAAGAAACCAGAGATAAATTTCTTCACAGATAGAAATGGTCAGGTAAGATTTTTTAACTGTATTCTCTATGTCAATATTTAATTTTCATTTATTTACAATTTCCACTTATCGATTATGAAATAAATCCGGCTTCTACACGTTTATAAACTTTGTCATTTATAATATCAAATTAGATAGATTTATTATTTGGCCCTGTGTGATACCACTTTTCGTTACGAAATATACATTTATATCAAATTCGAGCTCAACTAATGAAGACTTATTGACAGAAACGGTCGTCTTGGCCTTTTGTAAAACTATAACTTTGGTAGTGTTCATATTATCATGTTTCCACTTTTTGATTTACCAGGGGTTTTACCAAAAAGTGGAAACATGATTTTTAATTATCATGTTTCCACTTTTTGGTAAAACCCCTGGTAAATCAAAAAGTGGAAACATGATAATATTATTTATACATTTTCCATAAACATTTAGATCAAATTATGGATAAACATAACTTTAGCCATTTTCCTCCCCTGACAATAATGTCCGCACAGTGAATTCTGTGTAGGTAATGCTTTCATAGTCTAAAGTAAAATGTGGATTGACACATGTGCTGGAATTCCATGCCACTTTTTTCAGTGAAAATTGTATTAATAACTTAAAGGTAGAAAATGTCATATGTATGGTGACGTAATGTAGGTGAAATATTGGACAATATTAGGAAGGAGACGTAATGTAGGTGATATATTGAACAATTATATGTACGGAGATGTAATGTAGGTGACATATTAGACAATATATGTACGGAGATGTAATATAAGTTGGCATATTGGAGATGTGATATATGTGAAATGTTAAATGTTAATTCTATGAATAGAGATGTAATGTATGTTGAACATTGGGCAAGATATGAACAGAAATGTTATGTAGCTGACATACCGAAAGGGTAAGGACGGCAATGTAATGTAGGAGAAACTTTTGTATTGAAATATTGAACAAGGAATGGACTGAAATGTAATGTAATGAAAAATTGGACAAAGAATGTACAGAGATGTGGTGTAGGTGAAACATTACACTAGATATGGACAGAGATGTAGTGGAATATTGGAAAAGGAATGGACGGAGATGTAATGTAGTGAATTATTGGGCAAGGAATGTATTGAGATGTGGTGTAGGCGAAACATTGGACAAGATATGGACAGAGATGTAGTGGAATACTGGACAAGGAATGGACGGAGATGTAATGTAGTGAAATATTGGGCAAGGAATGGACGATTATGTAATATAGTGAAATATTGGACAAGGAATGGACGGAGATGTAATATATTGAAATATTGGACAAAAAAATGGACGGATATGTAATATAGTAAAATATTGGACACGAAATGGACGGATATGTAATGTAGTCAGCGTAATGTAGGCGAAACATTGGACATGATATGGACAGAAATGAAGTGAAATACATGACAGGGAAAGGACGGAGATGTAATGAAGTGAAATATTGGACAAGTAATGTACGGAGATGTGATGTAGGAGAAACTTTGGACAAGATATGGACAGAGATGTAGTGGAATACTGGACAAGGAATGGACGGAGATGTAATGTAGTGAAATATTGGGCAAGGAATATATGGAGATGTGGTGAAGGCAAACATTGAACAAGATATGGGCAAGGAAATTAACGGATATGTAATATAGTGAAATATTTGACAAGGAATGGACGGAGGTGTATGTATTGAAATATTGGTCAGTGTATTAACGTAGATTTAATGTAGGCGAAATATTGGACTAGATATGGACAGAGATGTAGTAAAATACTGGACAAGGAAGGAACGTAGATGTAATGTAGTGAAATATTGGACAGGGAATGGACGGAGATGTAATGTACAGAAATATTGGACAAGGAATGGATGGAGATGTAAAGTAGTGAAATATTGGACAGTATATTGACGTAGATGTGTGGTATGCGAAACATTGGACAAGGAATGGACGGAGATGTTATATAGTGAAATATTGGACAAGGAATGAACGGAGATGTAATATAGTGAAATATTGGACAAAGAATGGATGGAGATGTAATGTAGTGAAATACTGGACAGTGTATTGACGTAGATGTATTGTATGCGAAACATTGGACAAGATATTGACAGAGATGTTATGTAGTGAAATATTAGACAATTAATGTACGGAGATGTTATATAGTGAAATATTAGAAAGGAATGGACGGGGATGTAATGTAGTGGTGTAGGCGAAACATTAGACAAGATATGTGAAATACTGGACAAGGAATGAATGGATATGTAATATAGTGAAATACTGGACATGGAATGGACGTAGATGTAATATAGTGAAATATTGGACAAGGAATGGACGGAGATGAAAAATGTAGTGAAATATTTGACAAGGAATGGACGGAGATGTGATGTAGTGAAATATTGGACAAGGAATTAATGGAGATGTAATGTAGTGAAATATTGGACAGTGTAGATGTATTGTATGCGAACCATTGGACAAGGATTGGACGGAGATATTATATAGTGATATTTTGGACAAGGAATGGACGGTGATGTAATATAGTGAAATCTTGGACAAGGAGTGTATTGAGATGTGGTGTAGGCGAACCATTGCCAAGATATAGACAGGGATGGACGGAGATGTTATGTAGTGAAATATTGGACAAGGAATTAATGGATAGTGCATTGACGTAGATGTAATGTAGACAAAACATTAGACAAGATATGGACAGTGATGTTATACTGAACTATTGGACGGAGATGTAATGTAGTGAAATATTGGACAAAATATGGACAGAGATGTATTGTAGTAAACTTTTGGACAAGGAATGGACGGAGATGTTGGACAAAATATGGACAAATATAGTTAATCTAAGGTAAAATTTTGGACAAACCAGTGACTGAAATGTAATTTAGCTGAAAAATTGGGCAAGATATTGACGAAGATGTCATCCATGCGAGACAATGGCCAAGGTGTGGACTCAGGCGTCAATGCAATGACGAATGTTCAACATCTCACGCCTACTGTGACACAAGATGAAATATTAACTTGAAAGATTCATGATTTTCACATTATTCGGATAGCTACTGACGGCCTTACAGGCATAATTATCTTTTTTTAATGTAGGCTCAAATATTTGGTGTAGATACATACACTAGGTACAGGAATTGCCAAGAATGTTCAAAATATTATAAATTCATTAAAGAAATATAAAAGATGTCGTCGATATATCTCAATGTCAAGTCAAAGGTCAAAGCTGCATATAAAGAGGACGGACACAGGTCAAAGGAATATGGAATTCCGATAGTTTTTTAAATAACCGTTCTCTCTCTCTCTCTCTCTCTCTCTCTCTCTCTATATATCTCTATATATATAATATAAATATATATATATATATATATATATATATATATATATATATATATATATATATATATATATATATAAACAAAGCACTATCAGGTAAATATAGGTCCATATCAACATCTTTCTCAACCCCTTTGTATGTATGTTCAATTTTCGGACATATGATTATTAGTTGGGTATCTAAAATAGATATCGAGAATCATTTTGACTGCGATTGATTCAGGGTAGACCTAAACGTTCAACATAAATAGACACTCTCGCTGTGATTTACATCAACTATAGAATGCCGAAATTAAATCATCCATGTGCGAAATTTCAATAGCGATAACATTTTTGAATACAAACTCTCATAAGGGTATATAATATACGAATACGATTTGAAAAGTCAATTAACATTTGAAAGGCGAGCAATGTACGGATGCGTGTCTCTATTGAAATGATGTTAATATATTTCCTGTACTATTCACCTGATAGTTTGGCCATATTTTACTTGTATTACATTGCTATCATCAATGAAAGTGATTATGCTCGTTTGATAAATATACTAACCAATATTGGGAATAGGATACTGACATATGTAGTAATTTCAATGAAATAGTAAATCATGGAGTACATTTCCCCACACTAAGGAAGATATATCAAAACCATGTGGTTACATTGAAATAGTTTCTTTTTAACTAAAACGGATTAAAAGTGTAATTATTTTACTGTTATACGTCTGATGTGCCCGGATTAAGCAACAATATTTTCTGAACCTTCAGGAAGTTTTGAAAAATATAATATTGTTAGTTATCAAATGATTTTACTATGAAGGAAAATAAGAAGAGCATTTTTGTGACGACTTGAGCTTTAAAAACAATGGATGAGAGGATTCCAAGATATGTAAGTAAATACTAAAGACAGAAAATAATAAATAACAAATGAATATATTAGAAAATAATTTGAAATGACATCGACACATGTACAATGCACTCTACAATCTTAATTAAAGTGTTTCTTCATTAATTTTGTTTTACATTTATTTTTCATCTTTGTCATGGCCAGTTTTCAAAGTACATGACTGAAAACATCAATCTTGTAAAAAAGCCTGTTTACTTTTAAACCTACACAACAATTTACATTGGTCTAAAATAACATTCTATTCAATATTAAAAAAAAGATAAAGTAAATATCACGAGTTGTCAAAGTGTTCTTTTTTTTAAAAAAATTTACCCAGAGACTAAAATAGAAACTTATCAATCCCTGTGGTCATACATTGACTCATCATTGAATCAATAAATAATATTGTCTACATTCCTGAAGTTTAATAGTGGAATTTACCATTCTCTGAAATGGGTGAGTTCAAATGTGGCTACAGGGGCGTCAATGTATTAAAATATCATCATAGTTGGTGTTATGTTTAGACCTGTCACTCTCCCTCCATCAAGTGCCATTAATGCCATGTGTATGTTTCATTTCATGTTAACGTTAAATGTCATATTCGCAAGCATGCTATATAACGAGATTGATGAAACATGTCTCTAGATAAAATGCAATGAAATCGAATTGAATTGATTTACGAATGCGGCATATTTTCCGCACCCCATTTCATTCCATACACAACCACTCTACAAGATGAATTACACAAAATTTAATTTATATTTTGAAAATGTACTTGAAAGATTACTCAGAGAAATTGTCTGACAAGACAATGATATTAGCTTTCAAGCTAACATATCCTGAGCTTATTATAAATACTAGAACATCTCGTCATATTAAAATTAAAACCTTGTCATCGCTTATATGTATATGGGGATACGCACTCGTGTTAAATATGTATTCTCCTGCCTCACTCGATGTAATAAACATGTTATTCAAAAACAATTGTCAAATATTCTATTTATTACATTTTCCAGTCATGTTTTGTTACCTGGCGTTTTGTAGCTAGGTCGAGATAGAGTCTATAGTCTTCGAGTTGTGAAATGTAAACAAACTACTTCACATATTGGTTAAAATCTATCACTCCGATACTAAGAAAATAGTGCATTGAAATGGGAAAAATATAGGCTGAAAAGGTTAAAACATCAGAAAACAAACATGTATTACAAATAGCAAATCATTTTATAATATATGTAATTAATGTTTCGTTGAATATTGAAAAACTTAAAAAAACACATTAATATACTCAGACTTAAACAACGGCGAAGCGAAGCGAGAATTACATGTCAATCACATGTTAAAAGCTTCATGTCTCGTGCTGGATGTGTGCGAGGAAGTACTGATGTGATGTTTGTTTTGTGATGAATGTAATGTTGACTGCTGCGTTGAACGTATAATCCCTGAAAATAACCCCTGATCAGGTGAAAAGGGCTTCTCTAAATGTAACCATTTGGTTTAATGCTTCACTGGATTTTGGTTGGCAGAAAATGGAATATAGTATTTTTCATTTACTTTGTTATAAGAGTCTTTTGTTTATCTTCAAAAAGGGACGCTGATTCCTTCCGGACTCCTGGTCCCATCCCGTTAAGGGTTCTTTATTGTACTTTGTGTTGATACAGTTGTTATATCTAATCTGTCGTATTCTACTGGACTCAGAGTTTTGAATATTTCATTATATTTCAAGGACTGACCGCCCGTAACTCAACAGCGACAGATCAAATATTGCGAAATCGAAGTATATGTTAAGGGCTTATTGTAAAAGCAATACAGACAGAGACTTACTTGCATAAGACTTGACTATCTCAAGTATGAGAATTCGACTCAACATGAACTAATCTGATTGGCTAAGTATGTCAAGTAAAAAATATTCTCAGACTTAAAAAGTCGCAAGCTGGTCCTTATGATATATTGATTATATTATATTCATATTTTCTTTAACATCACAAGAAAAAGTTTTCTACATCTAACATTTCTATGTATTGATTCTAGATGTTTAGGATCATGAATGGAAATAAAATTACTTCTCTTCAGTAAGCGTCTGATTTTTACTATGGTTTTTTATATTTCATAACATCCTTTTAATTATCAAAATAACTTTAGTTTCAATGTTACATTATGCAATAGTTATTATGTAGAAGAGATACCCCTAGTTACAATGTACGCGGGAATAGAATAGTCCAGTATTTCTTATAGAACACACACCCTGGTTACATTGAACTCGTAAACAGAATAGCCATGTATTGTTGGTAGACAACATACCCTGATTAAAAGAATAGTTACATGTAGAAGAGATATACTGGTTACAATGTATAGTCATGAACAACCATGTATTGCTGGTAGAAGACATACCCTGGTTACGATGTACCCGTAATTAGAATAGTCATACATTACTGGTAGAAGAGATACCCACCCTGGTTACAATGTACAAGTAAATAGAATAGATACGTGTTACTGGTAGGTTACTGGTTACAATGTACCCGTAATTAGAATAGTCATACATTACTGGTAGAAGAGATACCCACCCTGGTTACAATGTACAAGTAAATAGAATAGATACGTGTTACTGGTAGAAGATATATACTGGTTACGATGTACCCGTAATTAGAATAGTCATACATTACTGGTAGAAGAGATACCCACCCTGGTTACAATGTACAAGTGAATAGAATAGATACGTGTTACTGGTAGAAGATATATACTGGTTACAATGTACCCGTGAATAGAATAGCCATGTATTACTGGTAGAATACATACCCTGGTTACAATGTACCCGTGAATAGAATAGCCGTATACTACTGGTAGAATACATACCCTGGTTACAATGTACCCGTGAATAGAATAGCCGTATACTACTGGTAGAATACATACCCTGGTTACAATGTACCCGTGAATAGAATAGCCGTATACTACTGGTAGAATACATACCCTGGTTACAATGTACCCGTGAATAGAATAGCCGTATACTACTGGTAGAATACATACCCTGGTTACAATGTACCCGTAATTAGAATAGTCATACATTACTGGTAGAAGAGATACCCTGGTTACAATGTACCCGTAAATATAATAGCCATGCATTACTGGTAGCTTAGATATACTGGTTACAATGAACCCGTAAATAGAATAGCTAATTATTATTGATAGAATGTATACCCAGTTTACAATGTACCCGTAAACAGAATACCCATGTATTACTGATGGTACATATATACTGGTTACAATGTACCCGTAAATAGATTAGCCATGTATCACCGGTTGTATAGCTATACTAGTTACAATGTAACAATAAACAGATTAGCTACATATCATTGGTAGAATATATACCCTGGTTACAATGTACCCGTAACTTCAATATCTAAGTATTATTGGTTAAAATGAACTCAACTGATAACACAAAGGAATGTCTTGGTTTAAATCATTATACTGTAACATGAGAGCCATTTAGTCCCCGGATCTCAATGTACTCTATAGAACAATCCATTACTTATAATAAGGAAAATCCCAATTTACCAAAGAATACGATCGATATTGTATTTTAGTAAAATGATTTCTTAGATGAAAGATGAAAAATAAACAGTGAGAATGACATTAGAAACTATAATTTATGTTTACCTTTAGTTCAATTGACATTGTGAAAGAAATATAAGTCGTTTATTGTATTACGTTTATAACAAAGTTCACTGTGTACGACAGATGACAGTTAAGTCGTGATGTTTCAGTTAAACTAATAATATCATATATTGACCTCATAAAACGGGTAGTATTCAGAAATGAAATTGATATTTATAGAAAATCGTTTATCTCCAACTCTATTCAAAACTTCCAGTAGTGCGTTTAGTCACACACACACACACACACACACACACACACACACACACACACACACACACACACACACACACACACACACACACACACACACACCTGTAAGCTATTATTACAAAATTCGTGCGGAAAGTCGGCTTATGTACAAACAACCATTTATTAAAACTTGCTTATTATTTCCATCAAATGTACTTTGATTTCATTCCAATGCATTTTCAAGTACAAATACACAGATTTGTTTTTCGATTGGATATCGTACATTTGTAAGTACTATATATCCAGTCTGTAATATGAAAAAAGTAAAAAAAAAAAAACCACTTAATGACGAATAAAACAGTGGTACTTGGCGATACAAAAATCACAGATACAATACTATTAATTGGCAGGATGTCCAAGAGACAGTATACAAATAAGAACCGGAGGTGCAATCAGGTGTATTGAAAGACTAAAAGTCTTCTACAGCCCGGTCAATTCCGCCGCGGACCCAATAGTCGAATTCAAATATATAGGTTAAAAATTCACGTTACTATCAGTATAACCAATTAAAACTGTTTTCGATCAGAGAAAGTTTAATATAGTTACTATATTGGAAAGATGGTCATTTTACCGACCATAGAATTCGCAAAATGTTGACTTCAACATGAATCCTCATATCTGAGAGACAACAACGTATCACTAGCAGTTTGCCCCTGTTTATGAAATGAATTGATCGTATGCTGAAAAGGCTCCGGTATTACATTTTGGTAATACAATACATACACCATATTCAGACGATCAAGGGTTATTACTATTTAGATGCGAAATATCACGATAAGAATTGTAACATTCGTCAATTTCCATTTCATGTCTATAGTAAGTAGGATTGTAATATATCACGTTCAGTTCGGTATGGAAATTGCCATTGATTTATAAATCTCAATTTACATAGCTACATATACAGTGGACAAACGTAGGCCGGCTAATAAAGGAATCGGGACTAATAAGAATTCCGATATCTTTCTAACCGATTACTTTATATATATATATATATATATATATATATATATATATATATATATATATATATATATATATATATATATATATATATATATATATATTTATAGTCTTTTCTATATAAACTTGATTCAGTTCCATTGGTGTTGACAACTGCATTGCGATTTATGTCTATTTATAATTTTGATGACAATCAAGTCAAAGTTCATAGTACGGTATACAGGGAAGCCACACATGTTGTGACGATGTAATGTCTTTATTTATTAAAATCCAATTAACTACAGTAACTTATTAATGCCAAATGATCATTGACAATTTTATCCATTTCACAAGGTAAATTTTATTCTAAACTTTGTGTGAGTCCCTGGGTTTTCATAAGTCTAAACAATAGGGAATTAATTTTATACGCCTGTCATTGACAGAGACAAAGTAATTTGTCATTTCTGTGGAAATTCATCGGTGTGCTAAGATCGTAATTGTTTGTCAAAATGTGGATATTGATTTGAGAGATATTGATAAATCATAGCAGCTGATCGTCTGTTATTGCTGCTGCAGGAAATACAAAAGTGACTTTTCTGGGGCTTAGCTAATATTCCAACACGTTACAGAAAGAAAAGTTGAGTTTTAGTTGAGAGAAAGTTGGTTTTCTGATGCATATGAAAAAAAGGAATGAGCCCATGTTTCAATATTTTGAATGAGATATGAGAGACATCACGGTAAACCAAATGAAATAAGAATAGATATACTGAAAAGAATTTCAAATGACTGGTCATGTTTACCTTCTGCCAAAACATTAACACACCCTTGAGACTTTCAAGTAGAATCATCCATATAATAATCAAAGAATTTCTCCTCCCCACCAGATAATGTGAATCGGAGAACAGCTAGTCATACGCATAACATGGTCTGTCTGTATATCTGTCTATCGATTGATCTATCTATCTACCTACCTAAATACCTCTCTCTCTCTCTCTCTCTCTCTCTCTCTCTCTCTCTCTCTCTCTCTCTCTCTCTCTCTCTCTCTCTCTCTCTCTCTCTCTCTCTCTCTCTCATATATATATATATAATATAAATATATATATATATATAATATATATATATATATATATATATATATATATATATATATATATATATATATTATATATATATATATATATATATATATATATATATATATATATATATCCTATAACTAGTGCTAACTGCAGACACACTATTTAAATAGCTAATACCTAAAACCATACGATTCAATCTACATGTAGAAACTACATTTGCGTGTTACACCTGATCGCTAAAGTCCAGTAATGTTCAGTATACATTTACGTATCATCATTTATTATGAAAAATAAGGAAGGATTTTGTTTTGACAAGTACACGTCTCTTTTATACTACTCAAATATATAAACTTCACAAACATATTATGGTCTGAAGCTGCCAGAAGTGCACAGGTAATACCTACCTATTCATCACCTGTTCCAGTCGATCATTCTATGCAATATAATTGACTGTAGTAATCCCACCTGCATACCTGTCACCGTAACTTAACTATGTAATTTTTACCTTTAAGACGGCGATGACTTCAATCATAGGTTGCTGATCATAGGATGAACATTAATAAGTGTTTTATATCTTCTTCGATGAGATTTCTGCTCGTTTGTGATCATTAAATGAGCATTTGTGACTGCTAAAGGGGTTAAGACGGGATAAATATGCAAATTACAAAACATTTTATTTTTCTGGATACCTTAGTTGTCGTATTAACCTGACAGTGATCAATACCAATATGTGAACATGGAATAAACTATATTTAATTTTTAGAAACATTTGTAAGTTACTTCAGTCGACCTCAAGGTAATATATTTTAATGACTGCAGTGAATTAGTAAATTTTTAGTTTTGCAATTGAGCATATATATTATCGGAAACCTTGATGGATCCTCTATTCTTCTATAACAGAATTGTAACTTGGTATTTTATATTTGTTTCCAAAGGTTACCGGGATAACAGAAATGTACCAACGAAAAAACGCACATTCTTATGCAGAGCAACACAGAATCAGCCATTCGATACCTCCAAACTCTGGCCACAGACATAAAAGATCAAAAGACCACAGAATAAGAAGGCAGATTGAACTAGAGGAAGATATTGTAAAAACCGGAAGTGAAGATGAAAACGAGGTTACAAATAAACGGCGACTTAGGCGACGAAAGGGGGAACGCAATAAAAGAGGTGATTTTACATATTCTGATATGAATAAAGTCAAACGAGTGTGGAGAGATAAAGCATATCAGAATAAAGATACTTATTTCCTGAAGTTCAAAAGTGGAAGTGGTGGTCGTCGAACTAGAGAGAGTAATGAAGATGCAAAATCACAAAGTAGTATAAGCAAAACTCCCAAAGTAACATATAATGGACCAATGCCACATTTAAGTGACCTTTATGGTGCTGTGCCCGTCAAAAAACCAATATCACAAGAGAAATCACCACCAAAACAAAACATGGATAATAATTATGGTGCTATACCTGTACGTGATAAACATCCTTCCTACGGCAAAGAGACAACTCAAACTATACTCCCACGTGGTCACGTACCGGGACAAAAGTTGGATTCTGGTGAAGTAATTCAAACGGATTATTCATTCAAAAATGCTAGGTCAATTCGGGCTTCCATTTTAAATAGAGCAGAACAACTCTTACATGTGCGAAAATTACGAGAAGAGACATCTAGCGGCGAGGACGGAGATACCGAGAAAAGTGACGATCCCTTAGTTCAACGTAAGATAGATTATCCTTCAAGTGATGATGATAAGTATGTCTCTGTAAAAACTACAGTGTCACCTACAGATTCCGATATTTATACAGATTTGGATGTTCCTCTTCCACCTTTACCACGGTATAACGGGTACCGTTCTCGGCATTCTGGGAAATCTTTACCTTCTATGATTAGGGTGAGTAATAACTTTATTTGTTAATTTAATTATTTTATTGTAAATCTGTTTTCTGATACATTTTATTGAAACCTTTTATTACCCTTGTGATGTACCTCAATACAACAATCTAGAAGTAATGGAATTAACAGACCAAATTTATTCAAGAAACTAGATCATTACCCTTTCCAAAATATAAATCATATAAACTGTAAAGTAAATTCGTGTAGTCAAAAGTTATTATTTTGAGTTTAATACACAAATGCTTCTTCTTTTTAATTTGCAAATTGAATTCTTTTCAATCTTCTATGGCCTGAGTCATCAGTTAAAAGGTCTATAAAAATAATAACCTTTATTTACATCTTTACACCGGTCTTTACGATCTCTACAGACAGTCCACTAAAAACTTTTATTGCCGAAAGAACTAAAGATACATCAATAAATCTTTATGTATGTTATCAATAAATCGATTATGATTCAGAGAAAATAATTCCTTTGTGCTCTTAATTAAGTACACCGTCATTCTTATATCGTTATTTCCTTCACAGAAAAATATATTTCATTTTTAAAGTTTAATTTTAGCACATGTATTTATTTTTAGAAGAGGCACTCGTTAGCAAATATAATCAAAACCTGACTAAAGAAATGCTCATTTCTTTATTCGACTACAGGCTCACAGCAATTGTTATTTTATCTATCATTATATATCGAACTAGATTAAACCAATAGTGTAGCACTATTCAGGTCATATGATTGCACACTATGAGGTCGAAGTAGGTTGTTAAATAATATGCATTAAAAAAGTTATGAATAACACGTTTTGCCTACGATTGAAAAGCTTAGATAAACTAAAAGCATCCAAGAGTTTAAGGGGCACACGCATTGATTAATCGTGTTCTTGGTCATTGAAGTTATATTTTGTTTTGAGGTATCCCCTGTGTTTACAACCAGACGCTTAAAGTCTTTGAATATTACTATCCTGATAATTGCAATCAAATATAAAATTGTCCAATTTACTTTCAAAAGGTGGTAGCTGGGTATTTTAAAATTATTTTCGTAAAAACAGAAAATCACAGTGCAGATGCTGCTAAAATATTTCTTATAGAAAAATCAGGCTTCGTTTATTTCAAATAGTGATCGATACATGATGCCATGACGTCCTAAATCTATGGAAGCGTATTACGGTCACCTTACGAATTTTTTATTTCCTTTTTTCCAACTTTTTTTCTTGGAATTTTTAACTTTAAAGATAGCTCTTTCAACTTTTTAATGGAAATTTCAACTTTAAAGTTTGCTTTTACAACTTTATTCTTGGCTTTTCCAACTTTCTACGCGTAAAATCGTAGGCAGTCGTATCAAAAAACAATGTATATCTGTATGCGTTACACAAAGAAACAATGGCGCATTCAGTTTATGCCTGTTGATTTTCCCAGAGTTAACTAGTTTTTCAATGGAGTATTTTTGAAGAATTAAGATGCCAGAATTAGTGTCTAGGAGTCACAAAATAGCATTTAAAATAATAATAATAAAAGATTTCGGGGAGCATACCCTCTTGCATTTATTTCATATGTATTATGTTCGCTGGGAAAATCTTCTTTCGAGATGTCAAATCAATGTGATATATTAGGTTCTCGGTGTCATGTTAGTTTTATTCTCGGTGTGATAAACTCGTTATAAGGCTTGTGGTGTCACCTCCACTGCGGCTTTTACATACCTATTATGGGACCAAGTACGTCGGCAACAAACCTTTTAACTAATATTATAAAGGGCTTGTTGGTTGTAATGTTTGTGTTTGTTTATTGTGTTTGTTGGTTGCAATGTTTGTGTTTGTTGGTTGTGATGTTTGTTGATGATAATGTTTGGTTGTAATATGTGTGTTTGATGGTAGTGATAGTTGTATTTGTTGGTTGTAATTGATGTGTTGGTTGTAATGTTCTATTTGTTGGTTGCAATGTTTGTTGGTTGTAATTGATGTGTTTCGTGGTTGCAATGTTTGTGTTTGATGGTTGTGATAGTTGTGTTTGTTGGTTGTAATCGATGTGTTGGTTGTAATGTCATATTTGTTGGTTGCAATGTTTGTTGGTTGTAATTGATGTGTTTCGTGGTTATAATGTTTTTGTTTCTTGGTTGTAATATTTGTTTGCTGGTTGTAAAATTTATATGTATGTAATGTTTTGTGGATGTAATGTTTGTTGGTTGTAATTGATGTGTTGGTTGTAATGTTGTATTTGTTGGTTGCAATGTTTGTTGGTTGTAATTGATGTGTTTCGCGGTTGTAATGTTTGTGTTTGATGGTTGTGATAGTTGTGTTTGTTGGTTGTACTAAAGTGATATTTGGCACTGTTAACACCATTTAAATTTGAAAAGTCATTTTTTTTAAGTGGTTACTCTTAGGCGGATTTCGGCTACACTTTTCGAGATATTATTTGGCCTTGTATGATACCACTTTATCTTCAGAAAAAAAAACATTTTTCAATTTGGAGCTCAACTGATGACGTCTAATTGACAGAAACGATATCGTCTTGAGCATTATAACTTTGGTATTATGTTTATAATATTTGTAATTGATGTGTTGGTTGTAATGCTGTATTTGTTGGTTGCAATGTTTGTTGGTTGTAATTGATGTGTTTGTTGGTTGTAATGTTTGTGTTTGATGGTTGTGATAGTTGTGTTTGTTGGTTGTAATGTCATATTTGTTGGGTGCAATGTTCGTTGGTTTTGTGTTTGCTGGTTGTAAAATTTGTATAAATATAATGTTTTGTGGTTGTAATGTTTGTTGGTTGCAATTGATGTGTTTGTTGGTTGTAATTGATGTGTTTCGTGGTTGTAATGTTTGTGTTTCTTGGTTGTAATATTTGTGTTTACTGGTTGTAAGATTTTTATATATGTAATGTTTATTGTTGTAATGTTTGTTGGTTGTAATGTTTGTGTTTCTAGGCTTTAATGTTTGTGTCTGTTAGTTGTTATTGATGTGTTTGCTGGTTGTAATGTTTGTGTCTGTTAGTTGTAATTGACGTGTTTGCTGGTTGTAATGTTTGTGTTTGTTAGTTGTACTTGATGTGTTTGTTGGTTGTAATGTTTGTGTTTGTTAGTTGTAATAGATGTGTTTGTTGGTTGTAATGTTTGTGTTTGTTAGTTGTAATTGATGTGTTTGTTGGTTGTAATTGATGCGTTTGTTGGTTGTAATTGATGTGTTTGTTGCTTGTTATTGATGTGTTTGTTAGTTGTAATTGATGTGTTTGTTGGTTGTAATGTTTGTGTTTGTTAGTTGTAATTGATGTGTTTGTTGGTTGTAATTGATGTGTTTGTTGGTTGTAATTGATGTGTGTTTGCTAGTTGTAATTGATGTGTTTGTTGGTTGTAATTGATGTGTTTGTTGGTTGTAATTGATGTGTTTGTTAGCTGCAATTGATGTGTTTGTTGGTTGTGCATGCAGGATGTAATGTTTGTGTTCGCTAGTTTTAATGTTTGTGTTTGTTGGTTGCAATGGTGGTAATGTTTGTTTGTTGTTATCATTATTATTGTTTTTTTTTACATAAAGAATTATTTGTCTCGGTTTCATTGGACTTTTCACTTTCATCTGTTGGGAAAACATGACATCCTTCTCTGTGATCTTTTGTCTTAACATTAATGTTTTGTTCGATCGTCTGTGAGAACAAACGGGAAAAGACATTAAAGTTTAGGCATTTAGCTCTGGGACTTTTAATCAAGTCTATTTTACAGATATAACAAATCATCAAGCACATAGTTATATCGATTATAAATAGTTATAGCTTGTGGTACTTGAATTTCAAGTGCACGTGAGCTGCGCGGCTATAAAATGAATTAGGTAAATGCACATTACGTGTTTTAATGTTTTACCTGGGTCTTTTTCTGTCAACAGATGACAGCGATGTTACTAGTAGAGTAGTTATATCACAGATTAAAGCAATAAAGCGTCTAATCACACTAAAACAGAGGCTTTAAAAGTCTAATGGAATACTAATCCGAACATACAAGATATGAAAAATGATAGATTTTGGCGATATGACGTCAATCTGTGTTAAAAATAATCTTATTGCATTTATGAGTTCTTTTTTTACCAATCTCGGTTACTTGTCACGTTGATACTTATATTAGCCATTGGTTTCCATGACACTTTTTTCGTCAAACACCACTTTGATTTCACAATTCATATACTAAAGCAATTATAAAAAAACACCAGAGTTTCATCTAAGTCTTCTTTCATAGGATTGCATAAAAATGTTAAATTTTACTTTTATTTATATATTTGTCATAAAATGTTTATATTAACTGTTATATTTCATTTATTACACTGTTTAAAAGTTTGACCTTTTCAATAAGATTTTTATATTCCAAAACACAGAGATTACTAAAAAGCACTATAATACCAGAGGTCCATGTGAGCTTAAGCCATCACTTGGCGCCTATCGACGTCCATCGTCCCCGTCCATCTTCCGTCCGGTGAAACTATAAAAAATCTTTTCTGCAGACATGGACAGAATCATAGGGCAACTGTTTTTAAAACCTGTATCGCTTATGGCGTTAAAGTAATAAATATGATTGACATGGCTACAAATAGAAAAAAAAAACATTTAAAAAAAATCTTTTCAGACTACTAAAACAATTCATACCATACTTGACCAAAATTTTCCTAAGGAAATCTATTTAAAAAATTGTGTCGAATATGCCCGTCACGCGAAGAACATGGCGGCCATGGCTAAAAAAGAACAAATGAGAGAGCAGATAGTTTTGTCTTAATATCTCGAATATCATTTATGTTAGAAATAACCGTTACCTGCAAATGATTAGCATGCAAAGATCTAAAAAAAACTTGTCTATGCGCAATTTGTCTGATCGACGCTTATGGGAGTATCTCCATCTTTAAGTTGATTTTTAATGTTTTTTTTTTACCGTTTTAGCTATTGTCTTGAAAAATATAATATAGATAAAGAGAAAGTGAAAGAATGTGTAACGAAAAAGTCATTAGGTAGGAAATTGTCCAGTCGACGCTTACGGGACTTATTTCACCTTTGCAGTAGGATTTTTTGTTTTTTGTCAGTACAGAGTAATAGAATTGTTGCTATAATTCAAGGTGAGAGATTTGGTTTATCTGGTTTATCTTGTTATCATATCGGCTAACGCTACTATTGCATCTACAATTGAATTCTTTATGTCACAACACCCCTATACGTAATTCCCCAGTAAAATCTGATAATATTATAGTTCTGACAATTTCCAGGGCCTTTAATTAATCCATCATAACAACTAACGATTCTGTAACATCGACCATTGATTCGCAAGACATATAACATATCCTTTTATACCAGTGCAATCAACATTTTGACCAATCACAGCTCTTCAATTTGCTGTCATGGTAACTGACACTTTTGTTACATTTACAACTGAATTGGAAATGTTAAGTTTCGTAAATTGTTACCAAGAAACGTTTCGGATAAGTTCATGATAGAAAGAAAGAAAGAAAACATGATTTGATGAAAAAATAAAGAAAGAAACATAGTAAAATAAAAATACTCCAGTCATTGTTAATATGCTTTTAAACAATTATATGTAGAGGGTTTTACAAACCACCATAAAGATACAATAATAATAAAAGAAAAGTTGTCCTTAGGTATTAACTGGCTTTACCGAAAATTCGCTGCTTTTTTCAGTTTTCAAAGCAAATCTCCTTTATTTAACCCATCAACTTATTTTCTTTCCTATAAATGAAGGATACTCTCAAACTGGACGCTTAAATATTATAAACAATACAATGTTCATTCATATACAGTGATATACAAAATGTTCATATCAATATGGAGAATTGTATTGATATCACATGTATTGTTTTTGATGATTTATATTATGTAGTTTTGTTATAGTCTGACATCTATAAGTCTAAAGCTACATTAAGTAATGAATCAATCTGAATCTAGTCCATGACTTTGCATCATATGAAGATGTAAGATAGCAACGTTTATATTCCTTAAAAAGAAAAATATTTACTCTACTGTAACACTCAACATTTGACTTTTAATATGTTGATTGCATATCGATCCCGATGCAATTTCATTAGGAATGTTTGTAGATACCATTTTAGTAGTTTCTCTGTTATCACATTTGCATGTTTGATTTTTTACCTTACAGCAATGTAAGATATGCATTGGTATTCGATTTCTCTTTTTGTAGTTGTTGATTTTTGTTTGTTTTTTGCTTAATTTGAATTTAGAAAGAAAACCTTCAAAAGCAATTTTATAACGTTGATTTTAATGTCATTTTTTTATACTTTTTTCGATATTTAAAATCTCAAGGTTTTAAATTCGTTGAATCGGTATGATATTTCCATTTATAAATCAAACTACCCATAAGTGCTTCAAATTAAGGTTGATAATTTACACTATACCTTAAACATTCCTGAATTTAATTACGCAAAAAAGACAATTTTCTTCAAGTCGTTGTCATAAACTGGCACTGGAATAATAATTTTAAATAAAATCAGACTTTTTACATGCCAAGAAAGTATAAATGCACATCAAAGTGGTTCAATTCTAAAATCATTATTTCTTATGTTTTGATATTTCTCGTACATGTAGCCATTGAACCTAGTCTATATTCTGTCGGTCAATAAAAATAACTGTTCTCTTAAACACGACGTAATATAGCAGACCCAGCTGCATATAATATGGAAGTACCTACGTACTAAGATGATAAACAGACGTTTATTACCAATGATAGCAACAGCACAACCCCAATACAATACAAAAATGTACAAATGACACCAACTTCTCAATCTATCTCAACAGCACGAATTTCTAGATTATGGTTTGTCGCCAAAATGTCGGGCTTTCTCTTCATTCAACAGAAGTGTTCAAGTGGTGACCACTGTCAAGGTAGCACTATTCGATACATCGATCCGTCCAGTCGATACTTCCCTCTAAACTATTCCCCAAAACGTGTTTGCCCCAAATACATAATAATTTATTGGATCTGACTTATAAAAAGAACAAAACATAAGGACAGCTGACGAATTGAATCAATTAGCTTAATTCATCCTAGATTTTGTTTTGGGGGGGGGGGGATAAAATTAAGAATCAAAAAAGTCAAAACGATTAACTGAATTCATTGTATAAACTTCAACTCAGGCAATATTTTTGTGGTACCCCAACATAATAATGCGACTAACGTCGAATTTTAAGACATCTACAATCACATCTGTGTCTCTGGGAAACATGCACATATTTTGGTCATGGTTCGTATACAAAATTTAATCATCTTCAGGTATGTAAACACATTTTGTAAATAAAAAATGTGACACAGAAGCATTGCAATTAAATGCACAATTATTTGAATATAGGTAATACATTTTTATTTGATATTTTCATTGCATTGGTGCGTGAAGAATATTATTCTAAGGAACTATTAAAAAGGGTTATTGATGTTTAAAAATATCTTACATGTTCATATAAATGTAGACAGAAACAGATGAGAAAATGACTTATCTCCAGATCACGAAAGATATGTTATCGATGCACAATATCCTTACAAAACGAAAATATACACGGTACATTGAATTAAAAAAAATCACAATTTATTTATTTTTTCATTTCATGTGTTTGCTTAAAATGTATTGTTCATTTTTAAAGGAAAGCACCACTCTATTTATCAATTATTAACAGCAATAAGTAGATGTAAAAAATTTCTAATGTCATTTAAAACCTATTTATTGAATGAACGTGTGTTAAACATTATGAGGGAAGTTATGGCTATTAAAAGGAGAAAACGGAAGACTAAACATAAATCATTTAATACACAATCATATTACATTTACACAAGTAAAGTGAATACAATCGAACATATTGTGTGTGAGTGTTGCTTCATAAAATTGATTAGGAGTAAATTTACAAAAAAAAAAAAAAAAAGAAAAAAAAAGAACGAAAACAAACTACGTATAAATGCATATTTTGTCTCAGGTCATTGCTAGTATATCTAGTATTTTTATATAATATACGTAATAATTATGTCACCTTGCCTGTATATGTTCTCAACTTATGTACACACCAAATATTGCACGACATCTAAAAAGAGACACATGTACTCTTTGATACTTTAATGGTGTAAAAATAGTTGTTGTGACTGAAATATTGGGAATGGTATCTGTAAAATTATTGAAACCATATTGTCATCTCGTAAAGTCAAAAGAGTGAACTTTCTGAAATGATTGGAGGTAAATTTGTCAACAAATCAAGACATACACTTAATTATCAATACTATGTTCCACGAGAACTGCTCAATCTGTAATTTATGACTTATCCATAAGCAAAACACGAAAACTTATAAAAAAAAAGCACACGCGATCGCGCGATCGTCTGTAAAAAACTTTTTCATGTGAGAAATGACCATAACTGTAAGTACATTTAAATCAACCGTGTTTTGAACGGGAATTTTGTTTTGATTGATATGCAACCACACATGGAATAAAGTGAAAATCAGAAATCGAAAAGTCACACAGCAATAGTTATTTTGCCAATAATTATTTGAACATGACAGTTCCGTTATTATCCACATGGGATTTTTGTAGTCTCGTAGATTTTTTTTTAATGCTGCTGATGTACATAAAATATCGGATGTGAATTCATTTTTCATTATCCTATGCCTGTTGTTAAAATTAAATCGCATATTTAAGAGAAGTCAATTAAATCTGCATCAAAAGAACTGGGGTTCTGAGTGGAACTTTTATCTGTTCTCGATATTGCGTAATATTTTATAGCCAATCATTTTATTTTATCATTTTTATACACACACACACACACACACACACACACACACACACACACACACACACACACACACACACACACACACATAACACACTTATCAATGCAACCGACCGCATTAAACCCGTAAGATCGTATTAGGTCTTTTTCTGACTTTTTTGTATACATATAGAGTACTAGTAGATAATTTTAGGTTACTTCCGTGCGAGCTGTTATAGAATCATGCTTTAATTACTGATATATCTGATCTTCATGTAGCTAGCCACATGGATGTTTTAAAAAGTTTGAGTTATGGTTGCACGCCACACTCAATTTTCCAGTTGTATGATGGCGGTCAGGTTTCAATGATGTGAGAGAGAACCCGGTTACAATATATATATATATATATATATATATATATAAATATATATATATATATATATATATATATATATATATATATTATATATATAAATATATATAATATATATATATAAATAGTTCAAAACGTCACATTTCATAATTTTCTTCTTTAATATCTATTGTAAATGATGTTCTCTCACTATTGTGCAAATTCGTCTTTCATATATATTCATTAATGTACCTACTGAACCTGATGCTGATTATGAAGATCTGTTTACTGCTTTACTTGCAAATGGCTGAAGTCTCTCCTGGACAGTGCAGGTACGAGCTCAGCACGAACATAAGCTGATTTTTCTTAGAAAGTTTGCCAGTTTACTTTCCGTGTACATCATAACCGGGTTCTCTCTCCACCATTAAAAATGGCCACCGCATATAACTATATAATTGTTGAGCGTTGCGTAAAACACCATTCAAAATTCAAAATTTAAACACTTACATGGTATTTCCCCGTATTATCGATATCACATTTTCTCCAATGTTTATATGTTTAGTTTCGCGTTGAACAACAATGAAGTACACAAAATAGAATTTTTCCTGTTCTTGATTAGAAGGCAATACTAGCTCAGTAATTATTTCAGTCGATACAAACTAGAAATTAGTATTGCGTAATTGATTGCAACAAAAGTTTTCACTTTAAGAACTGACGGAGGATGAAATCATGAATTCTTCATACATTTGCGATTACTCTGTTTCACTGGATGAAATGTTGAGTTGCCTTTTCGTTGGCGGTTGTTGAGACGTCTGTACCAGTTGTGACGAGGATTCGTTCCATAAGTATTTCATTTGGAATTGACTATGGACTCACGGCGTGTGTGACCTGTCGACAGGGGATGCTTAATCCTCCATGGCACCTGATCCCAACTCTTGGTTTCCAGAGGTCCGTGTTTGTCCATTTTTGCCGGATTTGTATCTGTGTCCTGGAAATCCTAAAGATTTATTCTTTAGTATTTGAGATATTTTATATACAGAATAAAATAATTTGATTTGATTTCAAAAATTGAGGGTGCAAATGGGCGTTGTTGTTGTTGAAAAATCGAAATAGGGACAAATAAAAATATATTCTATCCGATGTTAACAAATCAGATGTAAACATTTTAGAATGACAAAAGAGATTTCATTTTATTCAACAATGTATCATAAAATGTTGAAAAAAGACGAAATAATAAAATAGCAAGTTTAACCCTTTAACCCCTACAGGCCATAATACACTTGGCTAAACAATAGAAAAGATCATACCATCTATATACTTAGGGTTGAAAGGGTTAATGTAGATTTCGATTTGTTACGACTTTTTTTTACATTTTTCACGCCTTTGCAAAATCAATTTATTTTCTTTTCCATAAATGAAGGATACTGGGAGAGGTTTTATTCTTGTTTAAATGAAGCGTTACGTAAGAGTTCATGGACTTGTTTAAGTTCTTGTACATATTATATAGTTTTTAGTGTTGCAATAAATGCAATATTTTACAATGTTCAGAAACCATTTCCTACAATAATAGCCGTGAATTGTAGAGATTGGTTGACAAAACTGATAAAACGAATGTTAAAATGGGTTTTTTGTTCGTCACAGGTAGTCGAAATCCCTAGAAATATATTTTAATTGATTTCTTGTTTTTGATAGAGCAGAAATATCTTTGAAATTCTGCTTCTGTTTCTGATACAATATACGAATCAGGTGCATATTAGACAAACAGGAGCTCTGGAAATCCAGAGGTGGGATTAGGTGCCATGGAGGAGGAGGAACGTTGGCATCAAACGTATCCCTATAACTTATCACTTAGTAGATCCCCTCTGTATATGACATGTTCATATGTAGAACACACTCATCGTTTGTGAAATATAAACACTATATGCAAGCGGTAGCGGGATATTCATATTTACACGTGGAAAATTGACGACTGGGAGGTCAAAATTATCACAAACCTAGTGTTGATTTCCCGTCTGAGTCTGGAGTAAGTAAAATGTCCAAATAGGAAGCGTGTGTGTTGATTCTTTCTTCTTATCTATCTATCTATCTATCTATCTATCTATCTATCGTTCGATCGATCGATCGTTCGTTTTAAGTTGAGATGTATTATGCAGTCGACACAAAGGCCGGGATGATGTTAGCGTGTACGCTGTAATTAAAATAATTAAAATAAGGAAAAGACTCAAATGTTTATCACACCTGTGGGACTGACGTCACAGACACAGTGTATGCTGCAACTGATAATTTAGCATATTATATATGTATGTAAATATTGTTGAAAAGGACGTATATATCGCTTATTGAATGACAGCTCCAGGAAAATGTTTATGAAAATAGTAGAGTACATAATTATTAATAATTTGAGTATCATTTTTAAGTCATTCCTCTTTCTACTACAAAATTGTTTAATTTCACGGAGAGAAAAATTCTACGTTTTTCTAAAAGGAACTTATTCACGAGGAGAAATTTTCGCACAAGAACTTTTCCAATACTGTAGTGTGATGGAAGTTGAAGTAAAGTGGATACAATTTTGTGATTTGTGTATACGATCTCCAGTTATATATAAATGAATTTTGATTGGTAAAAACTTTTCTAATTTCTATATGTAACCTAAGTATAAATTATTATGTTAACAGGTATTTAATTTACGGTATTTTCTTTGACCCCGCGAATATAAACAACGATACAGTATATGGATAAATCCTTTATTTATGTTTTTATGTAACTGAAATAAAAAACACAAAGCATTACCTGTTCAGTCATATCCTGCATTTTGATAAACAACTATATAACCAAACTAATAGAATAGATGATGAGCTTCAGTGTGGAGTAAATCAAATAAAAGGGTCATTGGCTACGGGTTTTTTCAACATTGTTTCCCCATTTTACTGCTTACATTCACATACAACAGCAAATAGAGATATACACAATTGTTTTTACATCCCTGTATATTTTGTGAGATTTACTTGAGAAACCCGGATACGGCAATTTTTTTTCAAACTGCAATTGATTAACTCAACGTTACTATTTGTATATTACTACACCACTGGACCTGACCTTATTTTTACAATATTTATAAGAATATAAGATTTTTTATGCCTGTATATAACTCTTAATTGTTATTGTACATCAAGTACAAGTTATAATATAAAAATCTCAGATACCAAAGTATAAATCAATAGGATGTCCAGGACATAGATACAAATCCGGTAAAAATGGACAAACACGGACCTCTGGAAACCAAGAGGTGGGATCAGGTGCCATGGAGGAGTAAGCATCCCCTGTCGACCGGTCACACCCGCCGTGAGTCCACAGTCAAGTCCAATGAAACACGTGAGGAGTGTAAAGAAGAAAAAAAATGGGGGGGGGGGTATACAGCTAATGCTCCTATAAGTAACTTCGCACCCGGTCAGCATGCGTACGAGCCGCTCTCTGCCTGAAGCAATTTAAGTAGGAAATTTGTCAGACTGATTGGAAAGAACCAATGTCCAACATATAAAAAAAATGTCGAAAATATATATAAAAAAAAAAAGGTCGCCACCATGTACCATGTAACTAAATATCATTTTGTTTTGTGTTTTTGCGATTTGGCCATTCATTTTGGTTTTTGATTTTAGCTATTAGTTAAATTCCACCCAAAAGTGCACGTGGTAGCCTACATGTAATACTTTTACACACGACTTAGCCGGTTGCAGTTGATTACTATGGAGATATGAAAATGAGTGTCAGATAGGACATAGTAGCTACTAAATACCCTGACATTACATATTAATTAACAAAAATCAATATTGTAATAAAACAGTATCAATGATTAATAGGATATGATCATGAATTATAGTTTTGCAATTGCAAGTGCATTTAATAATGAATGATCATTAAGCTCAATACTAAATTACTTGGTGTTCTGTTTTCCGAATTACATAATTAAGAACGGCGTGTGACAAGAATTAAACAAACCATTTAATTTAGCGATGTCTCAGTACAATGCCATGTGTCATTTGGCCATTTAGTGTAATATATATTGCCGAAATATAACAAATTTGATTCCTTCGAAATGGATCTGTTGCATTATTAAGAGATTCAATAACCTAGTGATATGTAATCCCTTCTCAAACATTTGAAAACTATCATACGTCTGGCATCAAAACAGAATAATAGTGGATTTTAGACACATTTGTTTAACTTCGTGTCTTTCTGCAAGATACTATCTAACGTATAAAAAACCATTGAACTCAGGGAGTCAAGTCGATAACTAAATGATTGCTGTTATAAAATAAAAATTACATTTTCTGAACATAATGTGTGCTTGCTTGTAGATAGATATAGATATAAAGATATATATATATATATATATATCACAAGTACAGATATAACAAGGCACCTACAGACTCACCAAGTATGGGTTTGTGTTCGAACTCTCGACCTACAAGTAACGCTTAGCTGTTCAATGTTTTATTGACATGTGTATTTAATATAGATTCTCTTTCTCTCTCTCTCTCTCTCTCTCTCTCTCTCTCTCTCTCTCTCTCTCTCTCTCTCTCTCTCTCTCTCTCTCTCTCTCTTTCACTCTCTCTCTCACACACACACACACATATGTATATATGTATGTATGTTTGCATGCATGTAAGTATTTATGTATGTATGTGCGGTCGACTTTTCCTGTCCTTAGGATGGAAAAGTAAAACCGAGGTCCTGAAGCACAGTAGGTGTCAGCACGTTGAAAAAAGAGCTCACTGCTCAGTGGCCATAAGTGCCGCGCAAAGTTCAACATTTGAAGCCCTCCACTGGCACTGGTGCCGTATCCATATGAGTGAAAGATTCTTGAGTGGGCCTTTAAACAACAGCACAACTACATCACAATGTGTGTATATAAGTGTATGTATATATGTATGTATCCAAACCTGTTACATATTTATTACTGTGTATCGTCCGGATAAGTAAATAATATCTAGCAAGAGTTATCCCTCTTTCATCCCGTTTGAAATATGATTTTGTACTTCGTATGAAAACAGAATAAAATTTATTATTATCATGAAGTAGAAAATTGACAGCATCGTAAGAAAACGTTATGTGACTGATAAAAATGTCGAGCCTGTGGGAGACATTGTATATTTTCCCCGTTATTCTTTATAAATTTGTCATGTGACAATGTTAAACGATGCAAATGTCGACTTTAGTCCACTTGGAAATGTAAACTGTAAACAAACATCTTGGATATTGTATATCTGGTGTCTCAAATTGTAGATTGTTTCAAGATCCTGTACTCGTATATCATCAATATTTTGTATGTTTCATTTAAATAGGATTTTATTATTTAGTGGAATTAATCTGTTTGCGAAAATTGAAAACTTTTCAGCGATTTACTCAGAAAGAAGGTAAATAGATTATCTATAACTTTCAAACGACCAACATTTGTTTATCCTATTACAAGGTATTTAATTCGACAAAAATATGGTTCCATTTTGTTTACATTTCGTCAATGTATAGACGGTTAAATAGTAGGTTTTTACATGCAAGAAATCACATTGTCTTGTGGAAAGTTGTCGTTAGAAGTCTGTGGTGTTTCGTCAATAATAAGTGACGTTTCCAGATAGCTCAATAAGTATTGACGACATATAAAAACAACCACAGTGAAGTGAAGAAGTGTGTTAAAATGCAGCATGAAGAATTTAGTACTTTTAAATAAAATAATTTACAATAAAAACAAGTTACGAAACTACCAAGTTGAAAGAAATACTTTTACGTACTTTTACTTTATTTACATATTTCAACTTCCGGAATTGTAGGTAGCATTTACAACAATGTAAACAGTGCCGCAAAAGCTACAAAGGAAACGGTTTACAAGCGTGTCATCATGCATACATACATGAGTTCTTTGTACAAATATTCACATAATTTGCAGGAAATTTTCATATTTTCACAAATAATTAGTTCTTTGTATCTTCTGGTCTAGTTTGGGTTACGAAAGGCATTTGTTTGTAGTATCATGAGAATCTTTTACATTGATATTGTAAATAAGAAAAGTAAAGACACGTCACGACACAGAGAGTACTCGAACAATTACGTTTCGAGATGGTATAAAAGAAATTCTGTTTCATATTTAAAATATTCAAAGTAAAGTGGTTTAAAAGTAAAGCGTCAGTGGTGAGTTTTCCGATTATCTAAGTACAATACATAAGATTATTAATGATGAAATGAACTATGAACAGAGCGGTTGGATAGAAGACAAAATACTGATTTACACTGGCCCTATAGAGGCAGACACGAAAAATGTCTACAAATAAATCAAGTTCGAATGTAAAAATCAACAACACAAAGCCTGTCCATAAAAGTGAAAACAAGTCAAAGCAAAGCGAAATAAGGAAGATCAGTTCTAAGGAAAATACTTCAACCCATTTGACAAAAAGGAAACATGGCTTGAAAGACGATACAACAAAATATAACACTACTGCTGTGGAAGACAGGTCAAGAAAAAACTTTCGGACACACCAAGAGACCAATCGTGAGAAACAAAATGATGAAGGTAATAAAAAGAGTAAAAAAGCGTCAAAAGAGACAGATGTTTCTGATCGTGTTGTGTTGACGGAACAGGCTAAAGGAAAACAGATTTCTAGCAGTGAATTCAGACAAACAAAGCAAAAAGATACAAATAATGTAAAGAAAATGCAAGGAAGCAAGAGTAAGGTTCCGGATGTAGCGAAGAGAAATTTAACATTCACCCAGGACAATAAGGTGCGAAAGGTTGAAAGTAAAGAGAAAAATCAAGAAAGTAGAGCTAAAGAGGAGAGGACTAGTATTATTTCAAATGTAAATAAAAACCATCCAAAAGAAAAGAAAAGTTCGAAGTCTGGTGGAAAAGCCGAAGCAGGAAAAATAATTCGGAATGTCGGAGAACAGCAGAATAACAAAAGAAAGTATAAGGGAACTGATGGCAATCTAAGTAGAACTAGTAGTGAATCAAACGTTACAGAAAGAGTGAATTCCAAAGGAAATCAAAAACCTGATTTTGACCTTCAGGATAACAAGACAATTACCTTGTATATGGACGACATTTGTATCAATAATGATAGTTTTCACCGCAGAAAAAAATATGATAAGATGCTTCGTAGTAAACATACGCTCAGTCACGTGAATGGAATGGAAAATAGAAATGAATCGATGAGAGGAGACTCAATGGTTAAAGATGGGTACACTAGTCTTGACAGGGATGTTACAGAAAAGGAACATTCAAAAGACAAACAAACACCTGATTTCAACTCAGTAACAGAGCATATGGACGAAAGCTCTGATGTAAACTATAGTTTGTACCGTAGAAAACATTATGATAAAATGCTCCGTGAAAACCTAAAGAAAAGGTATGCAATTAATCAAGTGAACAAGCGTTTCAATGACGATGGCTTGTACGGGAAACGATTGGAAAGCCATAGAACTGTTCAGACTTTGATAAAAGAAAACAGCCGTAAAGAGAATTTGGAGACATTGAGGGAGTCGGATGAAAGTGGTTTCAGTGAAACTTTAAAAACTGATAATTCCTTTGATAGATATGATAAGTACCATTTAAAATTGGAAGAAAATGAGAATATAGACAGGTTTGATACAGGCAATGGTGTAAAACATCCTGAGACTGAAATTCATAAAACGCGCCCGCTACAAAATGAAACAAAATACAATTATCAATCCTCAACGGTCTCAATTCAGGGCCACCCTATTCTCAGAGGAAGTCCAACTTTCATCAAGGATGAATCACTTTTTGAGGTGAGAAATCTCCCGCCATATCTAGACAATAGACAAATAGATAACGTGTCGTCTATGTATCATCCAAGGCTAGACAATGGATTAAGTTATTCTGAACCATCTCTTTTCAGTTTGACCGAGACACAGACGCAGACATATGACTCGAATGTTATGCTACATGAAGATGGAATGAAAGTTAAAAATTATTTAAATCGGAAATTGAAATACCATCCACAAATTCATTCACGAAAGAAAGGACATAGTCAATCTAATATCTATACTGAAATACAAATGCCCGTATCAAACAGAGACGTATCGTCAGATGATAACAAAACTCATAAAATGGCGGGAAATGAGTACCATAAACCAAACGAGATGACAAATCAGGAATACTCTGGTCTGGCTAAAAATGACTATACATCATTGAACCGGGATCAGCATCAGCAAATGAAAAATACAAATGGAGACATAGATGTAAAAAATAACAACGAAACTGGACGTATCAGGGTAGGAAATAAAGATTTTGTTCCTAGAACCGATAGATATGCGTTGCATACTCCGATGATACCAACAATAACGGCGATAGATTCGGAGGAAAAAAACGATCCTTCCGAGTCCGGGGCACTTGTCCCACACAGTTTATCAAGCGATTTATCCTCCAAATCCAATGTTATTTCCGATACGTATATCTTGAATTCTCCGGATACATATGGACAGAAATCCCCCATATTTGAAATAGTGTTTCAGCCAAATGACAGTGAAACAGGAATATTAGTAAAAGAAAAGTACAATGTTTCGAAAAACAACAAAATTAACAGCACACATTTATACTTAAAATCGGGGAAAATCTCAGCATATGTGCACGGAGAACGTGATGATGACAGACGTGAGAATGAACCTGAACTTGTATCACAGAACAAGTCTAAAGACATTGGACAGATCGTTGCCAAAAGCCAAGTAAGTAATATAACAGTAATGACATATCAGTAGTACCAACATATTAACTGTAAAAAAAAGTGTGTAAAGAGAAATATATTGAGAATATTTGTAGCACTCGTGATAGATATCAATATTCTGCCTCACGTGATGAAATAATTAAAATGGTACTCATTTAAAATTGACGAATATTCTATTTCTTACATTTTTCATTGAAAAAATAATTCACCAAATTTCAACGCATCATGATTTGCCGAGTGATAATACCAAAATTATTAATTTGAACATTTCTAAAGATGACTGTTTCTGTCATTAAGAACTCATCATTTGTGTTCGAATTTAAACTCGGGGAATAGTACAATAGGTCAAAAAGTGGTATACGACACGGCGAAAATTAAATCTGAATGTATTGTCTCAAATTCTAAGCGCAAAAACAAGGTATGTTTGAAAAATGCTTTGCCGGGAAATCTTAGCTATTTTAAGTCCCTTAAATCTGACAAACATTGCCGTATAATGATCATAATTGTTATCATTCTATATCCAAGGACCTAAAGAATCGTTCCAAATCTATCAGTTTGATGGATTGTTACAAACTGATAAACTAATAAATATACAAAGTTTAACACACAGTCCAAAACAATATGTCCAAAAGACAAAGAATACTAGACAAAGGCGAGCATCATGAAAAACAATTAGGAATATGTGTATCCAATTACATGATCTACTTGTATATGAGATTGGTTCATTATAAGAATTTTTCTCAAAAATATGAAAAAATAAACATTTTACTCCGTAATGAAATTATTGGGATGTTCCATCAGACACAATCTGAATTTACCTCATTCGAAAGTATACTGAACTGTAAATGCTATTTGATTTCCCCAGTTATATGATAGTGAAAATTTGAGTCTTCTATATATAGATATCGAAACCAAATAATTTGGATCACGCAGATATGACGCTAACTGACACCGACGGTGCTGCAATTGTGCGTATAGTGGTGGTTTCGTCCTTTCAGACACTGAAATAGCATATCAAGTGTTCATATAGTGCGTTATCGCAGATAATAGGTTAAATCTGAAGTTAAATATTTAAGATGGTCTTAGTTCTGATGGTCTATTGTTGTTCTGCATTTCATATAATGACCATTTGATCTTTAGATTGTTATTTATCATCCATTCAAGGGTTGTATTTTATTAGTAGAACATCAAACATAATGATGTTTGTCTGTGATACATTATTTATTAGCAAAGCTAAGTGGAGAAAAATGTCAATGTCTTTATATTGACATATGCACACCTTTTACCTCGTTGAAAATCATTATTATGTAATCACCTACTATTTGTGACGTTTGTGATTTTCGTTTTTCGTGTTACTCACGTCAACAAAGATCAAGCAAGCTAGATTTTGGATCTTCCTTTAAATAACTACCTTAATTTGGTAAACATTCCACACGGTCACTTCATAACCAAGAAGTACTCATTCTCAGAATAAAAAAGATAATCAGCTGACGATGAAAATAAATCGCGCAGTCTGGTAAAAGATTAATATATATCCTTCGGAATACCAAGGGAGATAAATCATAAATAAGTAATACCAAACGAATGAAGTTCACTATCTACATAACAATTTTAGTTGATGGAAGTTTAAGTGTTTGACGTCTTTCTCACTCTTCTTTACGATTATACCCCTCCACGGCACCTGATCTTACTTCTGGATTTACAGAAGTCCGTGTTTTTCCAATATTCAATACTGTATCCTGCACATCCTGAAGATTTATCCTTTACTTTTTCTACCGTTGTCTTATTCTTTATTATAACATAAATCTTATTTTACCCAACGCAACAAATGTTAAACTTTTGTAATGTGTATGGGTAAATATGTAACGCAGATTCAGAATAAACATGTCCTTGTTAATCACTGTCACATGCAAGTACTTCTGACATCAATTAAAGTCGTCTGTTGTTTACATTACGACATGGTATGATGATAGAATTCGTTTTTAATTTTGATAAAATGAATGTATATTGTTAAACCACTTCCGGTTCTTTATTTATGACAAATAAAACCTTGCGAAAGTGATTGCCCCATTATTGTTTTTTAATCTTATTTCTGTTATCGGGGTATGAAAAATCAAAAACGGTGTCCTAGATGAAAGAGAGAAAAAAATCCTAAAAATTTAATTCAACTAGATCTAATATCTTATAAATCCAAATGAAAAAAGTCGATATACTCATATCCATACATTACATTTTATCTTCCTACTTAGCAACAGTAAAACACAGAATAGGAAAATGTACAGTAATAAGTGCATGTGACTTGCGTACAGAAAGGAGCACAAATTCTTTTATCGAGTAATGACAGGAAAACATTGATTATGTAACGTGTTGACGTCCAATGCAGAAATGCAGAAAACAAAACTAAAACATAATTAAATTATATATACATATTATATTAAATTCATCAAATAAATACAAAAGAAATACTTAAGTTTACGGATAAAATAATTTTTGACCCTTGAATGTGACAATGACCATTCTAAATTTTGTATAGGTTTGTGAATAATATAAAAATTTCAGATACCAAAGTATAAATCAATAGAATGTCCAGGACATAGATATAAATCCGGTAAAAATGGACAAACACGGACCTCTGGAAACCAAGAGGTGGGATCAGGTGCCATGGAGGAGTAAGCATCCCCTGTCGATCGGTCACACCCGCCGTGAGTCCACAGTCAAGTCCAATGAAACAAGTGAGGAGTGTATCCTCGTCTCAATTGGTACAGACGTCTCAACAACCGCCAACCAAAAGGCAACTCAACATTTGACTTAGTGAAACAGAGTAGTCGCAAACAAGACTATTATACCGACCGTAAAATTTGCGGAACGTTGACATTAAACGCGGTTTTCGATATCCCTGTGTCAATAATTTGTCAGTGAGTAGTTTACCTCTGTATATGAAACCTTCATATGTTGTGCACGCCCTGGTATATCGGATCATTTCTGAAATATAAACTTCATATGCGGGTTACTGAGGGATATTACTACTTAAATGTGGAAAATTTACGATGGGAAAGCCGAAATCGTCGCGTTTATCGTATAGCTTAGTTGCTAATTTCCCGTCTGTGTTTATATGATTTGGAATTATCACAAGTGATTTGTTCTGAAATAAGACATCAACTTACAGGTAGTGACATATTGACACAATAACTCTGGTTATTTCCTGAGCATACGAAGCAAACACGTGTGTGACAGTTTCCCATACAATTACACAACTATTTTTTACCAAATGTTCATTGCAAATGTTAATATAAACGTCCCTTTCACGACCCATTTATGCCTGAACCCTAGAAAATTCAGTGTGTGTTTAGAATCATTGTCTTTTGTTTGCTGTTATTTACATGTTTTCGAGTTTTACACTTTTAAGTTTGTTTGTATGCATTGCTTTCATTTTGTATTTACTTGGGTTTCCCACGGAGGCAGGTAGACGTATATTATACCTAAATATGTAGTTAGTTAAATACAAATAAAACGGTATGTTTCATGTAAAGATTTAATTATGTAAAATAAACATATATTGAGAAATATTGATTACAAAACCAAGCAACTAGTATTCTAGCATGCATTTCTTTTATTTATATATAAACACCGGTTTATTTTTCATTCAACACTATACATTTTCAACTGTTTAAAAAATTTAATTCATTGCAAAATGTCTAAAAAAAATACAGAAATATATTTACCTTATATATGTTACTGGATTGTGAACCGGCTTTAAATACTATAATTAATCTTGTGACGGACAAAACGACTACAGTTTTACTTGGTTTTTAAGAATTTAGGAATTTAACATGTACACATGTGTAGAAACATGTCTTTTCGATATTTACGTTCCAAGTTTACATCAGAGTCACCACAGACAATCATTTACCTTTTCAATTTACACTAGTTATACACAACATGTCTTAATTGCTTTACGGTTTAATTGATATCGTTTCATTTGTTGCAATTCAAATATCGCCCGTAAAGTGGTTACAAATGTGATCAAGGTAGATTTCTGTAAATATCCATTTCATTAGTCACTGTTAAATTGATCACAAGGTTTAAGTAGGAATTCATTTTTTATCTTACATATTACGTTTTTTGTTAAAGGTCCAGGCAAACATAGCAACTCATTCAGATTGATTTTTCTGCTTGTTCTATGCCTGGTAATTTATTTTTTGTTTTGGAATAGAAAACTATGTATTTCAAACTATAAGTATTGATAAGTCTTTCTTGAGAGAATGTATATCTTGAGGTAATATCAAGTGTGAATTAAGTCAAATATCTTAGTATCATATCTATATTCATAATGTATTTTGGATACCCAGAACGATGTGACAGTCCAAGACCCTAAGTATATTTAATGTTTTCTACACTGTTTATTTTCTAAATTCAGAGGTCAAATTTTGTTGTCAAAACACATTATGGATGCACATTAACCCTTTCACCCCAGAGTATCTGAATAGTATGATCTTTCTGTTGTTTATGATCAGTCTATTCTGACCTGTAGGGTTGAAAGGGTTAATAGCATACGTTATATTATGACTTTGACTTAGGTCTAAAACCGCCTCGTGATGAAGGTGCCAGTCTGTTCTCTTGGATACTAATGTTTACCTTACGTATAAAGTTTTAACATGTTAAAACAATATTGACTGCAAATATAATGTCAAAGTAATTTTATTCATATACTACGAGAGAGGGGATAGTTTAATTTTGGCGCAAAAAAACCTAATACATGCGTATTAATCAAAACACCCACTTGTACATTTAATATTCAACAAGTTTAGATTAATAGAAAAGCGTATGGCTGCTGCTGAATTTTTAAATTACTTTGAATATTTTTACCAGTTCCCAGCCGCTACAAAACAGTCGTATCACTTTTTGCCTTTGTTCGGTTTCTTCTATTATGAAATAAATTAGCCTGAGAATACCAGTTAAACACCATTCAAAATTCAAAATTTTTAAAAGATAAGATCAGTTATTATTTTACTTCGGGTACTCTTATACGAATTTTGCTATACAATAAGTTTTATTATTTGGCCTTGTATGATACCACTTTATCTTTAGAAAATATCTATCTAAGCAAAATTGAAGAAGTACAAATAAATTAGAGCCCAACTGATGAAGTCTAATTGACAGAAGCGATCGTCTTGAGCATTATAATTTTGGTAATATGTTTATAATATTTTTGTAACGAATATCGGACAACGTATTTTTATCCTTGCTTCGTGGTGGAAAAATAACTCAATTCTCTTGTCTTATTGGAATGTTTAGAAAAATCACGTTGAATCTCTGTTATTATATCAATGATATACAAAATGACTTATTAACATTATATACCAAAGATATAGTTTTAAGTAAAGGGGTAAAATCAAGTGCGCGATACGATAGTTTCGGTCAGTAAGACTTTGTCAGTTAACCTCTCAAATTCTAAAATAGTTCCAAAAGAGAAAGAGGTATCATACAATTATATAATCTAACGAAAGAAGTATACGTTTACCACGATGAAAGTGCAATTTTTTACAGATACGATGAGTCTAAATTAAATCAAAATAGGAGTGACTTGTCAGTATACAATATCACAGCTAATACTGTATTCAGAGCAAATTCTTTCACCTGCAAAACCTACACACCTGTATGTTCGGATAATCTGCAGTAAAACAAAAAGCTTTAGTTTCCGAGAGAACTCAAATGTGCCACTGTATCTTGGTTTTCCCATACAGGCAATGTAATGATATTAAATCATCAAGTACTGACCAAAAACATAAATTTACACAAACGTAAACCATCAAAAGCTCAATTATAGCCTTTAGAAAGCTAAAGGCTTCTTAGGTCTGGTACAATTATTCAATTAAAACAAATTCTGGAGTAGCATACCAAAGAGTACCCCAGATCAACTAGCATAGCTTATGTTTGCTGAATTTCTATTCGTTTTCGGATTTAATCAGTCTATAAATGGAAATAAAAGATAAAGAGGTAATAATTTAGTGTCCTAAAGCTACAAAATAGCCTGTCATGTTGTGTAAAAAAGAGTTCCAGCGAAGTATTCTCCGGACATTCTAGCATTTAGCTTCTATGATGATTATGTTTGTTAAACAACCTTCTTTTGAGATGGACATTAGTGTGATATATAGTCCATCTAGACTCATCTTTGGTCTCACGATTGGTAAAACCACTCAAATGGGGGATATTTACTCCTCCGTGGCACCAGGTCCCTCATCCCTCTGTATTTTCAGAAGTCTGTCTGTCTAATTTTCACCTGATTTTGTATCATTGTCTACTGAACTTTCTTATGTTAATACTTTGCTATCAGTGAATTTCATATTGGTAAACAGGTGTAGTTTGATATATAGAAATATGTGCACTAAGTTATGTATTTCATAACAATTTTAAATACATTTGCATATGTAGTTTCATTTCTGTTACCAGCCGCAACCCAACCTACCCCTTTTTTGAAAAAAAAAATTCTAGATCCACCATTACATTAGAAATAACATATAGTTGTACTTAAAATCTGCAAATTATTCTTCAAAGCAGTTTTATATAGAGGTAAATCGCCATATTGGGTAACAAAAACAATACAGGACATGACAGAGTAAAAAATGAAAGTTTATGACGTAAAAAATTACAATGAAAAAAATCCAGGATCATTTATCATACTCAAGAAAGTAAATAAAAAGTTGAGCTTGAATATTATCCGATTGATTTACTGACGTATTAAGTCTTTACTTAGTCTTAAATATTTGATAAGATATATCTGAAGTCATTTTCAAAAGGTTCACAACAAATTAACCGTTATGTAGAATTATGATTTGATACGAGGAGCCAACACTCTAAAACTGGGATGTTTTTTGTTAACTACTGCAATATGTTATAGGCAATGTTAAAACGTATCAGCATGGTTGTAAGTGAACAAAATGTGTGATGATAATGCGCAGTATTGTCTGACCGGAAGTACATGTAAAAGTACGATTAACCGCGTCAAATCACGTGGAGGTATTCAAATCCCTTATGACGTAACACACTAAATACAAATCTTGAAGATATAGAATGAACAAGTTGGAAATGTGTAAGAATTATTAAGATTAAAGTGAAATCTAAAAAAATGATCAATCCTTTTATAACGTGGGCGATATTCTCCGCAAATACATCAGTAGATATAGTACTGTAATACACTCAATGATGCCTACCCAATGATGCCTACCCTTTGATTGCTCCTGTAAGATATTGATTAAGACGTTATTTAATTATGGATGCATCCCTGGTGAATTCCCTGCTTATACGGTTGCCTTGAAAACAATAGAAGCAGCCATTGAATCATTCTGTAAGGAAGTATTTGTCTGGATAATTATATGTCGCAAGTTATTTGTGTTCGTAACATGTAGTGGGAGATGTCCTCGTTCTTCATGTTGAGTACAAATAAGATATTTATATGAAGTGCACCAGCTAAGCTAAATCGTACTGAAACAGCTGGTCATTTGGTGTCTTGACTTTAAACAGGATCGATGGAATAGAACGTTCTGAATTCAGGAAACCGTAAACTGTGAAATTAGCTTTGGATTTTAAAACAGTTTATCAAAGAAAACTGAATTAACTGTAGGTTACTAAGCTTTGATATCGGATACAATGTAAATTAATATTTATCATCAACACTTAACCTATCAATCGTTCCACTAAATCAGTTATCGTATTGGTAAGTCAATCAATGGTGACAACATAAAAAGCTAGCTTCAAGTCAAACTTGTCTGAGGACGAAACTCAAAAGGCTTTGTTTACACAGTTAACTGGCAGAAAACAGAAACGGATTGAAACGAAAGTTTTAAAATGAATCTTGCAAATATAGGCGAAAGCAAAAAGGATAAGAACAGTAAAATGGGAGACAGAAGGATAAACAAAGCAAAATCCAACAAACACGTGGATCTCAGACGTTACAGTACTGTAGGCGATGATATAAAATCCGGAAAAGGTAAAGAAAATTCAAAGAAAAAAACGAATGAAGATCGAAAACATCAAACACCCAAACCGAATAATACCGACTATATTGACGAGAATGGTATTCTTGTGACGTCAGATAATGTCGTGGAAAATAGTATGTACAATTCTAAGACGGAAAATAGCGGATCCGAACATTTCAGTGACGAATTATCAGACGACAGAATACAGCGACGCTCACCGGAAAGCAGTTATTCATACCATAGCAGTCCCGGTTATGGAGCACAACTCGTTGATTCGTCAATATTAGAGGAAGTAAGTGTTTGAATCACATTTATATATAATGTATGCATTTGTTAGGAGAACATCCTTCATAAAACAAGTAAATGTATTCCAAAGATAAACTTGTACATACAGAAATACTGACTTGTAAAACACACCAAATTTTCCGCAATTCTTTTTGAAAAATCTTTAACTGTTATTGGGTGTATGCAATAATATAACGTGTGAAAATGCTTGTACGTCAAGAGATGTTTGCAAAATATGTAACATAAGTACCGAAAGTTACCAATATCGAATATATCGAGGAATATGTTTAGATGTAAGGAATTTTACTCGTCTTAAAAATCCAAAGTAGTGATCAGATATTGCTTAACATATTTCAAACGTACTGAAAAATCGTCTTATATCTCAACAAAGTCTGGTCATGCTTACTTCTCCGGAACACCTGAACCTTTCAAGAAGTAAAAACTTTACGGTTAACACTTTCGTTTCATTTACATTTGAAACATCAAAAAACACTAATGAACACAAATGTAAATGGGGAAAACGTCACTCCGATGCATTATCCAAACTCTACCTATTTGTAATATTTCCAGGACGACGGAACATACATAATTAAAATATGACCTCACCATTTCTTATTTACCAATAGATGATCAATGTTTACTTGACCATTTTGCCTCAAGGGTGTAATGCTCGCCGTGTAGGGCATTGATTAGTGTAATGCATAAATTAATGGCTACAATAAACCCAGGTAGAAAAATTCCAAACTATGGAGATTGGAAGTGACGTAGCAATTACCTGTGTCCGATAGGTTGTAATTAGTTAAGGGATATAAGTTAACTGTTAATGGGCATTTTATTGACTATTTCCATGTAATTACATGCACCACATATTATGAACTACAAGTTTGGTAAGGTAGTTAAAATGAATACGTGTACTTTCCTATTATATACGTTAATTCATTAATATACCAACCAAGGTCATAGTATGCGATATAGAAACTATCATTTCCCTTTCCTATTTATCAAAAAAGAGAGGAGACTTTATGTAATTGTTGAAAATAAAAAGGTTTAGTTTTCTTTGATTTCATTTGATAATAACAAGTATATATTGTAGAAATTCATATTACTTGACCGTGAGGTAACACAACGACCACCAGGCAATACACAGACCTCCATACAACAACCCCCCGTACGCCAACATCCAATGCGATTGCTATGTTTACACAATTATCAAACAAAATATCTAATACTGATCATCAGCCAATACAACAACCCTAGTGCGATTGCGATGTTTGCAACCATAACAATTATTAAGCGCATGATCTCACAATGACCATCAACCCATAAATCAACCTTTCGTGCAATTGCAGTTCATTTACTTGAAATGGGTGGATTTTGTTAATTCATCTTTGATGGAATTCTCATTATTGTCACTCTACGAAAATATTTTTTTTCTTTCTATCTTTCCCCGTTTTTCTTACACTATCCCTCTTAATGCATTTCCCTTATCCCAATTTCTCTCTCTCTCTCTCTCTCTCTCTCTCTCTCTCTCTCTCTCTCTCTCTCTCTCTCTCTCTCTCTCTCTCTCTCTCTCTCAATTTAAAGGTACCAATCGAATCGATATATTTAGCACTGGTTAATAATATAGAGATTTATACAGAAAAAGTAAGCAATTAATTATTAAATATATTTTGCTGTTCCTTCGAATTTTGCACTTGGACATTATTTTGGTATTCCTACATTTAAAGTGTTATCGAATCCAAACTCCAAACCTAAATCATCAGACATTTTATTGTTAAAAAGGCTTACATGTATTCCAAGTCCCTCGAGACTCATCATCAATTTTACAATACCAGATACATCTTTTATTCATCAAATTTGTTCATTTTTAACAAAAGCACAAATCAACCAGAAGCACCCATGCCACGCTTTCTAAACTTGATACACAAGGCTCTTTTGACAAATCAATATGTAGCATATATAAGCATTCAAGCGTCATTTAAATGATTTCCTTTATTTTTGATATTTTTGACGTATACAAAATAACGTACCTTGAACTGGAATTCGCTATTATGTGAATATCCCTTGATACACAGCAATATGAGTACATCAGTCAAACCTGAGTATGTGTCATAATTACAATAACGTATAAAGGCAATCCTAAGAATACGTGCACTTGACTACAACATAATATTGGAACTATGTATTGTTTACTAATTTTTTTACAACAATTTTTCAACAATACGTGATTATTTAAATAATCATGTATTGTTGAAAAATTGTTGTAAAAAAAGTTTCATTCTCTGTAGCAGCGATAACATTTCCAACGCAAAGATATTTATTCTACAGTGGGTACCATTAGACGAATTTGGCAACACGTTTGGATTTATTATTTGGCCTTGTATGATGCCAAGTTTAATTTTATATATTAAATTTGAGCCCATCTGATGAAGTCTTATTGGCAGTAACGACGGTCTTGAGTATTTGGCTTGTCTCTTTTTATGGTATTGCAAATATATATATATATATATATATATATATATATATATATATATATATATATATATATATATATATATATATATATATATATATATATATATATATATATATATATATATAAGATTTAACTGTGTAAGATCTAACTGTTCTTTTCATATAAGCATGTATGTTTAGTTTATTTGAATGTTGTTTTAAACCGCACTTAACAGTAGTTCAGTCATATGGCGAGCGGCCAGTTTTGATTTTGGCAGAGATAAACTGGTTACAAAATAACCGGGAAGATACCACTTACCGTCCGCAAACAAACTGGAAAACATTATCACAAAATCAGCTTATCCCTTCAAACCCTAAGTATCTAGATAATATGCTCTGTTCTATTGTTTAAACAAGTCTACTACAGTTTAAAGGGTTAAGTTCCAGCGGTACTCGAACTCGAGTGGATGTGAAAGACTCCATGGTTTAAGCCACGATGTTGTAGCCACTCGGTTTTGAAGACTGCATGTTTTTGGTAATCTGTTGATAGAGTTAGAACATTCTAAATAACTATCAAGATATGAGTCATTTATTTTACACATTCTATTTAAGTTGTATATGGTTAAGAGAATGAGCTCATTTTTAAATCCCACCCATCCCGGCATCTTAATTGATGTTGGAAATTCTATAATAAAGTGTTTGTTTCAGTAAATAGCGTAACCGTGTGGACTCGAGGCGGGTGTGAGCGGTCAGCAATGATGCTTACTTCTCCATGACACCTGATTACACCTCTAGATTTCCAGAGGTCCGTGTTTGTCCAATATTCACTAGATTTATGTATTTGTCTTTTGGATATTCTGAAAATAAATATTTAGTATCTGTGATTTTTACATTCTACTGTATTTCAAATATTTGTCAAAAATAAAAGTTTTTTTTAAATCAGTATCATATCGATGGAGAAAAACGTCATCAGTTTTCGTGGATACAGTTATATTTTTTATAAATTAATAATGTGTTTTGTAGTGAAAGTAAATAAATATAAAAATCTCAGATACCAAAGTATAAATCAATAGAATGTCCAGGACATAGATACGAATCCGCTAAAAATGGACATACACGGACCTCTGGAAACCAAAAGGTGGGATCAGGTACCATGGAAATAATATTCCATTTTGTTTACATTGCACATCTCATACCTTGGTACACTTTTTCAAAATGATCAGTGGACCGGCATATAAATTAATGAATGTCAGTGTTATTTTCTATCTAACTGCGCACTCGACCTCTGTAGAATGACTTGGTAATTAGTATATTTCTAGAAGAACGTATCGAATTCCGTAGTGATAGCGATAACAAAGCTTTAAGGTAATTTTAATGAAATCTTTACATCTCCAGTCAAGCTCAAAACATGCATAATGCAATTAGCAATAAAATATTTCCAAGTAACTGAAACACAAATGATTAAAACACCTTTCTGCTTTGAATTATTTCTAATGCGTAATTGATCAATGACTTTTGAATTGCTACGTTTCTTTTTTTCATTTCAAAAAAGAAGTTTTTGCAGTGTTGTTTAATTTATGGTGTCGCCTTTTGTACAGATTTACATTTGGATTTAGAACACAGTTATATTTCGAACTTTAGATACTGACACTGTGTCATTTGAAAATGTGCTCTGAACACTTTGTGATTGGTTGAATGAATTGTTTAAATATAATAAAGTAGCGAGATCATGTTTAAACAGACACCAAGAAGTCGTGTCCGCAATTTAAAAAACAACGGGATTCAACAAACTCCTTTGCCGTTGTTATTACAGGTAATCATATTTGACTTAAGTGCACCAGTAGTCTAAGATATCGTTTCTTATCTTTCTATTTCTTTATTTCTATGTTTGCTGTTGTATTTTCGGTTACATATGCTCTTCAGTGTCATGTCCACTGCTTATATGTTTTAAATTAAAAACACCATTTTTTCAGTTTTTTTTTATATTTTATTTCACATATTCTCATTGTGTTATATAGCAAATGCTAAATGAAAAATGTTTTTGTGACTTCGATCCAAAGTCTGTATTATATCACGTATCTGTATTTGTCTAAACTATGAAATAAACTGGAATACAGTGTATATGAATTCCTCAGGCTTCAGAATTAATGGAAGTAAATTTGCTACCAAAATTTTCGTTTTTTATCAGTTTTAAGAGTCAGCAAGCATGATTATGTTTTGGAAGGCCTACCTTTAATGCACCTATGTTGGCAGTTTCCATGTCAAATCTATGGCGACAAAAATTGAAAAAAAAATCTACGATGACATATAGCAGCTGAAACCAATATTTCGACCTTAACACACACACACACACACACACACACACACACACACACACACACACACACACCGATATATATATATATATATATATATATATATATATATATATATATATATATATATATATATATATATATATATATATATATATATATATATATATATATATTCAACACTATATATCCTTGGGTGTCGGTTCTAAGCAAGAGGCAATAAAATGACAAACGGCAGGTACAAATATTAAGTAAATTTTTCGGAACAATCTGTCCCTTCCTTAGGACAAAATATTTAAGTAACATGAAACACACACACAGACACGCGCGCGCGCGCACGGACTAGATTTTAATTTAAACAGTTCTTACAAAACTACTGATATATTAAGCCTATTCCTTGAATGTAGTTTTTAATCAAGTACCCCATATTATATATAGAATAACGTTTCTACTGAGGGATATACAGAAGATATTTATGATAATTTTGACATAACAAAACCTGTACATTGTGTATTTAATTGCTCAAATTAAACTTATGTTCGTGTACATTATTCAAATCTGTTAAGAACAAACAAAATAATATAATTAATCACACTTGTTAAATGACGTTTGCTAGACTTCGTCCTGCTTTGTGTATAATTCGCTAAAATATTATTGATATTTGACATTATATTTGACATACGTATAAAGTCCATTTTACTGTACCTATCGGAAGTGGTACGTATCGGTAATAAGTACATATGAAGCATATTTAAGAATGTCAGCCAGACCTTTCTTTTATTTCCATCATGTGGCGGTGTAATTGCTGTCAATGATAGCATTACTATTAATAATTCATAGTTTTATCAGATTGAATCTTGAATTATGTGGTCAAACTTAAACTATTATTCATTTCACATTGCACATTTGGATTTAATTCTGTTTCGTTGTAAATGCTTTCTAGAAGATTCATATGTCAGTATAAGACAGGTTTACAATTATTATTTTTAATTATTTGATATCAGTAAGTACTATCCACATGAGGTATCCGACCAATGCTCATCAAATTATAAACATAATATAAAAAACAGCGACTGATCAATTCTGTTTAGTCTGATGATCAACACAACATAAGATGACTATCAATCTATAGTTCCTGGTCGTACTTCCGGGTAGTTATAGAAGTTTGTGTTTATTTACTCGTCCTCTTCTATCTTTTGGTGTTTGTGATCTTTATTGTTCCTATCGTAACGCGAACGGGGTCACATAGAAATATCTCAAATATTAATAAATTTATATGAAAACATACCACCATTAAGATCATGTTGATTTTGTTTTTGTGGGGGTTGCTTTTGTTGTTGTTGTTCTTATCCGTAGTTACTACGGGATTGAGAGAATTGATATTCATCAGAAGCTATCATTATAAGAATATTGATCTATTTTTATGGGGTGTTTGCCAGTTTACTTGCGGAAAATGTGTTTTTATAGTTAATTATTGTATCTGGGTTTATCCTCTGCCAAATAAAAACAACCATCTCGTAAAATAAATAAAATTGATGAGAGTGACGAACAACATTGTAGAATTGTCAACAATTTCTCCGATATTTTACGGGAGATTTGAATATAAAAATAACAGATACCAAATTGTAGTGAACGTGAACAAACATGAACCTTTGAAAATCCAGTGGTAGAATCAGGTGTCATGGAGGAGTAAGAATTCTCTGTCTACCTGTCACACCTGCCAATCTTCAACCACTACTGAACGGGTAATTCAACATTTCACTCAGTGAAGCACTGAGATTGCAAACAAGGTAACTATACCGACCGTAAAATTGTCGAAATGTTGACATTGACCGCGATTCCTGAGATCCTTGTATCAACCAGTTATCAGTAAGTAGTTTACGATATGTAAACACCATGACGGTTTTAACAGTATACAAACAGCGAAAATATGTTTGAGTGTGATTTCGATCTATTCCCTTCAATATTTTAACTTTGTCAGCACTTCAATGTATCTACACAATATCTAGTAATTGTTAGAATCGATATAAGGTGGCGGGTGTTCACTTAAAGTAGATGTACGAAAATATAAATTGGTGAAAAATCTAAATATTCCAGTGGGAGAATTTAAAATTTGAATTATCGTGTGCTATTAAAAATCATTAGAGCTTTCGTAGGATATTTTACGATTTTATGCATTAAAATTGTAAATTAACTAATTCCGGTGATATTCCATTATATTTCTTTTCTTTTTTTTACTTTTATAAAATAGATACGTATCTTAGTCAAAATAATATTTCCATTTGTTACTAATTATGCATTAATAATTTATTATCTAATTAGTGAATCTTATTCGCAGATGTTAATATTCAGAGTAATCTAATTAATGTCTAATTACATTGATGCAAATACCTGATTGAATTATCACGTGGTCTGAACATTGACAACGGCAGAATGAATCTCATAAATAAACAAATATTTTCAGAACGTATAAATCAATCATGTCTTGAAAACCTGTACCTATTTACGACAGCTGATCACGGGTGTTGCTGATACATAGCATGAAATTGAATTTAGCTAAGACAGTACATCATGGGTGTTGTAGACATATAGTGTAAAATCCGTACTAAGCTACGACAACTTAACAGGGATGTCGTAGAAATATAGTATAAAAACAGAACTAAGCTACGACAACTTAACAGGGATGTCGTAGAAATATAGTATAAAAACAGTACTAAGCTACGACATCTTATCACGGGTGTTGTAGAAACATATAGTATAAAAACAGTACTAAGCTACGACAAGTTATGACGGGTGTTGTAGAAATATAGTATAAAAACAGTACTAAGGTACGACAGCTTATCACGGAGGTTGTAGAAATATAGTATAAAACAGTACTAAACTACGACATCTTATTACGGGTGTTGTAGAAATATAGTATAAAAACAGTACTAAACTACGACAGGTTATCACGGGTGTAGTAGAAATATAGTAAAAAACAGTACTAAGCTACGACAACTTATCAGGGATGTCGTAGATAATAAAAACAGTATAAACTACGACATGTAAGAGGGATGTCAAAGAACTATAGTATAATAATAGTACTAAGCTACGACATCTTATCACGGGTGTTGTAGAAACATAGTATAAAAACAGTACTAACTACGACAAGTTATGACGGGTGTTGTAGAAATATAGTAGTAAAAACAGTACTAAGCTACGACAGCTTATCACGGGTGTTGTAGAAATATAGTATAAAAACAGTACTAAGCTACGACAGCTTATCACGGGTGTAGTAGAAATATAGTAAAAAACAGTACTAAGCTACGACAACTTATCAGGGATGTCGTAGAAATATAGTATAAAAACAGTACTAAACTACGACAAGTTAAGAGGGATGTCAAAGAACTATAGTATAATAATAGTACTTAGCTACAACATCTTATCACGGGTGTTGTAGATACATAGTATAAAAACAGTACTAAGCTACGACATCTTATCACGGGTGTTGTAGAAATATAGTATAAAAACAGTACTAAGCTACGACATCTTATCACGGGTGTTGTAGAAATATAGTATAAAAACAGTACTAAGCTACGACAGCTTATCACGGGTGTTGTAGAAATGTAGTTTAAAAACAGTACTAAGCTACGACAGCTTATCACGGGTGTTGTAGAAATGTAGTTTAAAGACAGTACTAAGCTACGACAGCTTATCACGGGTGTTGTAGAAATGTAGCTTAAAAACTGTACTTAGCTACGACAGGTTATCACGGGTGTTGTAGAAATGTAGCTTAAAAACAGTACTAAGCTACGACAACTTTTCAAAAGGTTTGTAGAAACACAGTACTGTATAAAACAGTACTAAGCTACAACAGCTTTTCAAGAGGTTTGTAGAAACATAGTACTGTATTAAACAGTACTAAGCTACGAAAGCTTTTCACGGGTGTTGTAGAAACATAGTACTGTATAAAACAGTACTTAGCTACGACAGCTTATCAGGGGTGTTGTAGAAATGTAGTTTAAAAACAGTACTAAGCTACGACAACTTTTCAAAAGGTTTGTAGAAACATAGTACTGTATAAAACAGTACTAAGCTACAAAAGCTTTTCACGGGTGTTGTAGAAACTTATAAAACAGTACTTAGCTATGACAGCTTATCGATTTTACCTATTTGATCTGTCTTGATTGCGGTCAAGGGTTTTGACTGGATTTAACGACGGACTCAATTAGGGACAGAAGATATTCAATGCCCTAGAACACGCAATGGCACCGCTGAATTACCGTCTTTCCTCACTATTTACTGTTTCTACATTTCGTGTATTACTGTTTGTAATTGATGCTTATACAAACAAATCCCTCAGTGCATCAAGTTTAAGGTTTCATCTTAATGCAGTTTTTTCTATCAAATGCAAATTTGTATTTTGAAGATAATCACCAAGGCATTGCTTTCATTTGTCAGAGTAAACAGTGAACATTCATGATATCTTTGTCAAAGTCGATTTTGTTAAATTATGTAATTTGCAATTCTTAATATCAAAGTTTTTTTATTTAATATGAATCAAAATCCGCATGATGGGGTTTAAGTTGAGTGTTGGTTTCTAGAAATACATTTCATTATATTTGTCATTATAATGTTATATAACAGGATTACCCGATAAAAGATTATTCTTCACTGATACCACTTCCGATGGTCTATTGGTAGAGCGTTCGACTCGCTAGCGGAAGTTGTCAGGTTCTATTTCCGGTACTTGCTCATTCAAAATACTTTTTTCTAAAAATGGTAGCACCTGTTCCTTCGCCAAACGCTCGGTATACGAAGTGAAATTCAAGGTTCTTTTGGGTGAGACTCGAAACCGCGTTCCTGTGTTTCGGAAGATGTGGCACGAACCCTCACAGCATTGACATCAGTCCATTGCAAAAATCATATTCAGTCGGACTTCACGTAGAACTAGTGACATCTCAATATAACTGAAAAAAAAATTATGTGATTTAAAACAAAAAACAAACATGAAAAATTATTGATGGGATTTAAAACAACAAACAAACATCTTTACTTGTCTGTGATGTTAAATGATTACAAGCTTAAAGAACACACTTCACTGGTCCATGATGCAAAATAATTACTCGCATATTAATACCCTCGACTGATCCAGGGATATACCAAGATTACCCACTAAAAGATAACTCGGGTTGACATATTATGCGACTGATAGGTATATATATATATATATATATATATATATATATATATATATATATATATATATATATATATATATATATATATATATATATATATATATATATATATATATATATATATATATATATATATACCAAACGTAGCCTGATGTTTCAGCAGGAAAGATCTGTTTGAAATCTTAGATATGAAAATTGAATTAAAATACTCTATAGTCGTATGTTTGATTTAATCATGTAGAATTAACATTTCATACAAACGACGAACGTTTATCGTCGTTCGACAGTAAATAAACCGAGTAGGACAGATTCCGGCAATTGTCGAGAAAAACTTAAGCAGAATCAGATGTGAATAAAAAAATTATATGATTGAGTATAAATTTACATTGATATATTTACATACAATCCAATTGTGTGGTTATTCGTCCTGTCGGACTGGTATAAGCCTACACTTGGTATGAGTTAAGGTTGCTGTGTCTGCAGAGTGAAGGTCGCAGTGTCTGATTAAATTGGGAAAATTGTCGCAGAGTATGACTACATAACAATAGCATATTAATTGGAGCTTTTGTCAGCCTCCACCGCCGAGACTCGAATCTCCGACCCTCCGGTTGCAAATCGAGAACTCTACCGCGGAACCAAAACTCGGTCAGTGTGGTAACACCATTGTTATGCGGTAAATATATCATATTGCTTTATGAAACTGCTGATTCAAAAGAAGAAAAAGTTAGCGGTGTCCTTTAATTTGACATTTAGAGATATCGACGACTTTTTGTCAATTAATAATGACAATTTTCATACATATGTCAATGCAATATATCCCAGCGAACTAGAAATTAAAGATACAACAGAATCAAGCACACACGCTTCATACTTAGACATTTTACTTAATATACGGGAAATTAGCAACTAAGCTATACGATAAACGCGACGATTTCGGCTTTCCCATCGTAAATTTTCCACATTTAAGTAGTAATATCCCTCAGTCACCCGGATATGGACTTTATATTTCACAAATGATCCGATGTGCCAGGGCGTGTACAACATATGAATATTTCATATACAGAGGTAAACTACTCACTGACAAATTATTGACACAGGGATATCGAAAACCGCGTTTAATGTCACCGTTCCGCAAATTTTACGGTCTGTATAATAGTCTTGTTTGCCTTTTCGTTGGCGGTTGTTGAGACGTCTGTACCAATTGTGACGAGGAAACACTCCTCACGTATTTCATTGGACTTGACTGTGGACTCACGGCGGGTGTCACCGGTCGACAGGGATGCTTACTCCTCCATGGCACCTGATCCCACCCCTTGGTTTCCAGAGGTCCGTGTTTTCCGTTTTTACCGGATTTGTATCTGTGTCCTGGACATTCTGTTGATTTATTCTTTGGTATCTGAGATTTATCATATTTATGAAAAGTAAAAGAATCTATGTCGGAATAAAGATTTTATGTTAAAAATAAGTTTTAACAGTTTAATCAGGAAACTCATCATGTGTACAAATTGTTGTTAGATGTTTCAAAGTAAATAAACAACTAAATAAAAGGATCGATTTAAATTAGGTTTATCGCACATGTCAGACATTGTTAAGTATCAGCTAATGATATACGTACTCTAAAAGCAAGGTTTTAGAGATCAATATGCTTATTCGCTTGAATGATTCAATAACGAAACCAACCCATAAATGATGTAGTCAACTATTAACTCGCAGAACGTTTCAGGCAATGCGTATGTATAATTAAACATTTTAAAGTCGGCACGGGCGTCAAGTAATCAAATTGAGATAATTCAATGTAGTCCTCAAACACGGATAGAACCAAAACAAAGGGTTGATCTCATATTAGATAATCAACAATTTGATCGGATAATCTAATAATTAGAAAACAGTACTAAGAGTTTGCGTTTAATAGCTGAACACCATGTTTAAAGATTACAGATCTTTGACTTCTCGTCAGCCTAAACAATTTGAATTTTTTGAGGACAATATTCATAGTAGAGATTTTGAGGTGAGACTTTTTTTTAAAGATGCTGTTATTATTTGTTAAAATGTTCACTGTTTGTGTTTCCTTTCTGCCTTTGTCTATATTTTCACGTTTTCTTTTTTGTTTACTCTTTTCATACATTTTATAATAATAATTGTTTGGTATAAGACTAGATTTCCATGTGCCTGTGTTTTCGCTGTAAAATAGTTTTTGTTCCAGATGTTACATTTAAAATTTTGTTGACATGCACTCTATGCATGAAATTATGCTTGCATTTTGTAATTGTCAGTTTGTTTATTGTAAAAAATTAAAGGTTCTATTGCAAAAAAATCACAAATTTGCTAAAACGATTTTTAGGCATAAAAATGTCTCAATCTACTGCAAAAATATTGTTTGAAAAAAAGCAACTGCGACTCCAGTTAATACGACAAAATATAAGGTAAAGATTGCTCCTACGGCAAACTCTGACAAATAATCTATTAGACGGATATATTTTATTTATCTATGTAGCACGCAACTGGTAATGGTGTCTGATGTACTCTGGAAGAATAATATAAGGATATTGTGTATGTTATACCTTCGTAACTCATTAGCCCCTAAAGACACATTTGGACTGATCTAAGTCATAGATTTACAGAAGATTCCATTGTTTTTTCAAGGGTTGATGAGTTAACGGATAGTATACCAAAAGTGTATTTGACGTATCATACGTAAGCTGTATTAAATAGACGAAAGCCTTAGATACGGTTGTTGAGACGTCTGTACCAAATGTGACGAGGATACACTCCTCAATTGTTTCGTTGGACTTGACTGTGGACTCACGGCGGGTGTGACCGGTCGACAGGGGATGCTTACTCCTCCATGGCACCTGATCCCACCTCTTGGTTTGTCCATTTTTACCGGATTTGTATCTGTGTCCTGGACATTCTATTGATTAATACTTTGGTATCTGAAATTTTTATATGCAGTCAAATGTTGTTTTAAAGAGAAAAAATGGTTAACGATTCAGCTGTTGCTTTTGCCTGTATAAAACCAAACAAAAAAATGTGTAAATACGTTATATAAAACAGAAAATATATGTTGTAAATATGTACTATGCTTTTGATACAAGAAAATATTATTTATCTGTATGTGATTTATAAAACAGACACGAATCAGCTAAATATTTACACACTGACTGCAATTCCCTTCATTGCAGGTATATAGAATGATTGTGTGAATATTCTGTGTAGGTAGTCACATGATCTGAGTATTGACCGCTTTACTTTTTGGCGTACGAATATATGAATAAGAAACCCTTTCTAGCTGTTTGTTAGACAATTATTTTCTGACATTTCAACATATTAACTAATCAATAAAGAATAGAATATCACATTTTTTTCTTATTTATTTATTTAATCTTAAAAGCCATGCATTATCACAAAACATACAGAGAAAGAAATCAGAAACACAAGACTACGTTTGTAGACGTTTATTACACTGTACAGCCACTACAGGCTCATATTGCGATAGAAATGACAGTTCGCCTCGAAGTTACAATTGTAACTTGTCTGTTGAACAATAAAAAGATAGTTAGGCCTAATGCAACTTTTCATAGCATCTCTAGTAAGCAGGTCGCTTTGTTTGCCTACACATGATATTCCTGTAAGAAACAACTCGTGACTCACATCGCTTGAAATCAGCTCCATCTCGCATTTCACCTCCAATCCTTGCTAATTCTGTGTCCAATCTTGTTTTCTCACAAACTGCAATGTCAGTGCCAAGCATAAGTAGTATTCGTAGGTTTCTCAATAATGGAGTCATTGACAGGATATTTTATATAATAATTGTGTTCATGTTGTATGATCAGCTGATAATTACTGAGCTACATAACACATGGATCTATTATTCTTATAGGCCTACATGGGTTTTCCATAAAGAAGGTGTCGATAATTTACTTTGAAACAGGCCAATAAAAGTATGTTATTTCACAACATAATTTACATTTGTCATGTTTCAATTTATTTGAAGTATTTGCTACTAGAATCTAGGCTATATGCTGAAATACTATAAGTACGAAACAGCGATTTCGACATTTCACAGCTGATTATTAAAAAGTCAAAAATGACTACTTTCAATTGTTTCAGTACAACGAATAATAGCTGTCTCCCTTCGTTTAAATCACGCTCAAACTTTCTATGTTATATCCCTTTAGTAAGATATTAGAATTCAAACGGAAATTGTAAACAGCATGTCGACTGGTCGATAAATAGGCCTGCATGGTGACAGTCATTTGCATTGGACAATTCTCTTCTGATACAATTAACCCTCCACCAACGAACAGTCGAATATTAATAAACACGAACCAAAACTGAGAATAAGTATTTAAGATATTCCATATCACTAGTTTCTTTCAAAATTATATAAAAAAAAGAAAATAAACCTTAATTCCATAAGTCAATTATATAAAATGAATTTCGTATCCAGCTAACTTCTGTGATTGTTCAGTTTCATTTTTTGAAAAACACTTCTTGCTGTATATTCCATGTTTGTTGTTTTTTTACATGAAAATCAATCCTTAGTTGTTTTAGCGCGTTCTATTAACAGGAAAAACCATTCTGTGTTTGGTTGATCAAAATCAATATAGAACAGAAACGATATGGCATTTGCCCTGAATATGTTAAAAACAGATACGATACGGTATTCCCCGTTTATACAATAAAAACAGAGACGATACAGTATTTCACAACAATACAAAAAAAAAACCAGAAACGACATGGTAGTTGTCGTAAATCTGCTATATAAAGGAGAAAGACACGGTATTTGCCGTAAATATGCTATATAAAAGAAAAACGACACGGTATTTGCCGTAAATATGCTATATATAAGAAAAACGACATGGTATTTCCCGTAAATATGCTATATATAAGAAAAACGACACGGTATTTGCCGTGAATATGCTATATATAAGAAAAACGACACTGTATTTGCCGTAAATATGCTATATATAAGAAAAACGACACGGTATTTGCCGTGAATATGCTATTCAACGCAGAAACGATATGATAATTACCATGAATATGATAAATAAAATAGAAATGACACGACATTTGTCATGAATATGCTATTTAACACAGAAACGACAAGGTATTTGCCATAAATTTGCTATATTGAACAAAACTTATTCTGTATTTGTTGTTCATATATTACATAAAACAAATGCACGATATGGTATTGGCTGTAATATGTTGTATGAAACAAAAAAGGATGCAATATAAATCAGACGGAAGTCTGCAATAATTGTACGCAGTATAACATCACCATTGATTAAAACCAGTCAGTGTTACCAAGATAAATGTTCTCGAAGATCAGTCATTTTTTATAAGACTTTGTGTAGTTGCTCCGTAATTTACTGCATTGATGCAATACTCTGAATGAATGTATGTATTACTGTATGTAGGTATGTTGATATGTTTGCATGTGAAGAACAATTGCGTAACCTGGTTCGGACCAGGTGTCGGGAATGAATGAACGTCCGCTGTTTAGACAAACATACAGAAATTGTAGGTGACGTGTTCATGTCTCATGATAATAAGAATATTGAATTTTTACTGAAAATTGTTTAGAAGAATCAGTGTATCTAAAAAATTAGAATACGAGACAACTTTTGTATACCTATATTAGCTAGAATCTCACTGCAAATGTGTTCGATCAACATCAATCATTATAATTATGTTATTGGATAATGGATATATATTATCGAAATTACGTTACATGATGGACATACACATGATGCACTTGTTTGATTGATTGATTATTGTTGTTTAACGTCCCACTCAAGAATCTTTCACTCATATGGAGACGTCACCAAATGCCGGTAAAGGGCTTCAAATTTTGGCCTATGCTCTATGCCGACACCTACTGTGACACGGGACCTCGGTAATATCGTCTTTGATTCAAGGTTGTTTACTGATCTCTCATACATCTTGACCTTCGGTATGCTTCGTAGAAATTACAGAAGTTAATTAGCAGTGGTCAGAGTGATGAGGTATTCATAATTCTCAGGTTGAAACTTACCTTATTGTGACCTGAAATGTTCAGTAATGGAACATAGAATGATCTACTAATTGAAGTTAAACAAGGAGCAAGCCAGATTAAGCTTTCTTTGTTTAAGTCAATCTCTGCAAAATCAAATTTTTTATCAATCTATTTGAAAGCTTTATTGCTTTATTTCAGAGTGAAATGCACATGCACAGTGATGAGGAGCATGACATGCTTCATCAACAGCGACCTTATACAGACTCGTACCGAGAACCACCACTATTTAGTGTGGGACGATACGAAGAAACCAAGGTCAATGGAATGCCACAATATGGCGGTGTTCAGTCCAAAATCCATAAGACGGGAAACAGAAAAGGAAAAATGGTAACTTTCTTCAGAAATGGAGATGAATACTACACAGGCTTATCCCTCTCTATAAAGCCAGCGGATTTCCTCAACTTTGAGTCTTTACTTATATATTTGAACGAGAAGATTGCTGTGCCATCGGGTGTCAGATACATATTCTCTGTTCCTGATGGAACAGAAATAAGAAGCGTCACAGATTTCCAGCAAGGCAAATCTTACGTTGTGTCCAGTACTAAATTACCCAACCTTGAAAAGAAATATGGTCAGTCAAAATATGCACTCTGGACCAACCGGAAGATGTCCGCAGGACGTATTCGGAAAGGCGAAAAAGAATTATTTCAGCACACTTCTTCACCATCCATCTCGACTAAGAACAAGCATCGTGTAATAACTGTAAAAAACAATTTGTTCCGTAATATCAGTGAGAAATTCTACATTAATCCTAGTACGGGACAGAATTTTGAGGATATTTTAACAACTTTGGGGGATATGACTCACGTTGATATTTACGCCTTGTATACAGAAAAGCCGCCACATAGAAAGGTTAGAAAAGAGAAATAATTATTGCAAATGATACAAAAACCTTGATAGATTTGCAAGTCTTTTTAAAACAATTTTTGTTTTCATTAATTTTGAATTTACTGGAGATATGCTTTTGGAGTTTTGTACAGATCATGTAATTTTACAAATGCATGATTATATACCATTATGTACCATCATATATCTTTTATTGTCATTCCATATACACAGTAAGGTAAAAAAAACCTCATTTTTCTATTTTCTGAAAGGAAATTAAATCTTTTTAACGTATTTGGTTAATCAATAGCAACTGTTAAGTTCAAAGTGTTTTATAAATTCGTGTTTGCCACCATGCAGGTAGAAAGTTTCAGTCAGCTTTTCAATGAATTTAGAAGCCATGACTACTTCATCGCTTGTGGTTCTGAAATGGTACCCTTGGACATGGATTCAACGAAACGACCAGCACCGAGTAGTAACTCAAGCGGTGAGTCGGTTAATGGTGCCACGCGGAAGAAAAAGTCCCAAGAAAACAATGACGTTGGTATGATGAATTTTTATTGGGGTGTGTATACTTATCACAAATGAGGTCCATTAATTACGTAGAATGTAACAGATAAATAGAAAAACGCGAATTCTGTATTTGATATCTTTATTAGAATTTTTATGTGACAAATAGGATATATTTTCCAATTTACCGAAGTCAAAATATTGATGTCCAAAATTAAACTTTTTGTAAGTATTACAAATATCCAGTTTCATTCATTTGGTTAGCTTATTAAACTTATTTCATTTTGTTTGTTTGTATATTATATATCTATCCATCTATTTAAAAGTTCATTTATTACATAAGTTATATAAAACATTATTTGAAGTGATTTCTGCATTAACAAAAAGCAACAAAAACAAAAATAAATAATAATAATATCTACAACCTTTCATATTTCTAAAATTTGTAATATTTAAAAATGTTTAAAAAACGATATCGGTTTAAAGTGTACCAAAACAAAGAATGCTTCAGTTATTGATTTGAAAAAAAATAATAACTTTACAAATATCAGTAAACTTGTTTTAAATTGCTGATAATTTCTAACAGATGTGAATGTTTCTATTAGTTCTTTGATATCTATAGTAAGCCGAATACAAATAAAAACTTTGCATAATTAATGTTCCTCCTGACACGGTATTAGTATACATAATTAATGCACCGTTTGATTAGTAAGACGAAAACACACTTGGCACTGGAAAACTGTATTTCGCACACAAGTACACAGGTCAAACGTAGCCTTCGTTTACAACGTTTATTAATAACTACACGCACTGTCTGAGTACTCTCACACTCTCTTTAACAATATTACACTTTCAACACTGATAATAATTTTCACATAAATCAGTTAATGTTGTCTTGATCAGCACGCTACACATTTCTGTTATGCATAACATTCTGCGCCGTGGAAACCATTCACTAACCTTAACTGTTCCTTCAACTTTCCATCACATTGTTTTAGCTGTATGTTATCATTAGAAGTAAAAGTTTGTTGTGATTTGCCATTAATTAATAATGTATTTTTAAATTCTATTTGTTAATTCCTATAAAAACGAACACTTTGGAAATATGTACTCAGTGCATCAAGCTGTTTATTTGTTATAGTTGTATTTTCCATTACATAAAGTCTTGTGTACAATATATTTATGTACCTTCTATACTAAAAGTGCCGTGTATATTTCGTCATTATTTAAATATTTATATACCCCACATTTGGTACATTTTAGTTTACTTCAGAATACCAATGAGAAAGACAAGTGGGTTTGTGAATATTAGCTAAAATTGTTTAAGTATGTATAAAGTCAATTAAGTAACTCCTTTGAAACTTACTAAGAATACTGCTTTTAGTTACAGAAAATGTCGTCTGCAACACATACAAAATGCATAAACGCAACTATTGCACATTCACAAATAAACAGAGACATTTAGAAACATGACCAAGGTTAATGTGTGACGAACGATGATGTATTGACCATAACCCGAATTTGTTTGTTATGAAAGAACCATTTTATTAATAGTTGTCAAATCATATTATTCAATTAAAACAGATTTTTATTGACAAGATCTAACATTGCCATGATGGAATAAAAATTTTTATTCTCTTTTGAGATTCGAATATTTTGCTGTCTATTCATTCAATAAAATTCATTTCACAATTTACTTCTGGAAGACATTTGAAATGACAGATGTAGGAATCATGAAGAAGACATAAGTAGTCCAAGGACATTGGAGAAACTAACTTATTTATATAAGAATTGTATTTTGTGAATTTTATTTGTATACATAGAGTACGTCACGTGAATAATCAAAATAGCATTTGTATAATTGATAATGCCACATCATTTTTGTACTAATTATTTACGTCCATTTAGATCTTGATGAAATTGTTGAAAACGAGGACAAAAAATCACCGTCCCCGGTCCAACAAAGGTACAATGAGACTCCATACGACAACAATGAAGTGATGACAACTGCAAGGAAAGAAAAAGATGAAATCATCAAGTTTGACTTACGTGGCAAGATTAGAGGTAAATCGGTTTAAATAATGTACTTAATGGCTTTTCATTGTATAAAAGGACAAACTTTGATGCTCGGTACGGTATGATGATGATTTATATGTATGATAGATAGTCATGTCCCATGTACAGATGTATGCTTTTTAGGGAACAAATATCAAATGGAAACACATGTTGCAGATTATAATTGTCAATTTCTTCTCAAAACAATATTTTTTTCCGAGTCAATCTTGATGACAGATGAATTTTAATTTGAATAGTGCTTAACGCCAAACTTAACAATACAACCCGGGTATAACGTACCCGAGACGAGACCACTGACCTCCCTCAAGTAAACTGACAAACTTTCTCACAAAAATCAGCTTACGTTCCAGTGAGGCTTTAAACAGCACAGACCAGAAGTGAAAGACTTCATGGTTAAAAGCACAATGTTCTAACCACTAGGTTACGGAGGGCTAGTAATGATAGAAACATATTTGTTGTAATTGCTTGATGCTTCATAAAAATATTTCATTACTATACATCAAATTTAAGTCTTTAATCTAAAGAGAACCCATCAGTTAACAATATTTCGATGATATTTTTCAGAATTTACCAAGAGTCCAGCTGAAGTGTCCATATTTTGATAATATTCAGTGTTAAATGTACAAAATTATAAAACAACATAAAACGTAGTGAATATAAGACAAACTCGACCTTATAAAAATTAAGAGGAAAAAATATATTTTTTTGATTTCATAATGTGTATGAAATTTTGATATTGTTACCTATAAAAATCACTTTCCTTAGCACATATATAGTATAGTGACTATTCAAACCTTTAAATACACACACACACACACACACACACACACACACACACACACACACACACACATATATATATATATATATATATATATATATATATATATATATATATATATATATATATATACATATACATATATATATATATATACCTTCTCATATACATATACCTTCTCGACATATTTTTTAAATAATCGTTTATACCGATTGTATCTGTTTATTCCTAAAATGATTCTATGTCATGGCACCTGATCCTACCTCTGGGTTTCCCCGAGGTCTTTGTTTATGCAGTGTGTACTATAACTGTATACCACCATGGCAGTTTACATTTCTATGTTTTGTGTTATACATTGTAACCTATCCTGTAATTAAAGGCATTATAGTCTCTGAATGAAAAGTTGGGTTACCTATTCTGTTGTGGTCTCTTCCCTGTAACACTGTAATAGGGTCCACTCCTTCACCATTAAAAACTTGCCGCAACCATATCACTAAAAATTGTTAATTGTGGCGTAGAACACTATTCAAAATTCATCATTAATTTCATTTGAATTTGACCGTTGATTCACGGCGGGTGCGACTGGGCAACAGGGAATGATTAACATTTCCATGACGCCCCTAGATTACCAGACTTATTTTTTTGTCCAATATTCACAAAATTTGTATATTGTGTTCTGAAAATATATACTTTGTTAGCTGACACGTCACCTTTCTTTTTTAAGAGTATTATGACCCATCAATTACATACCCGGATGATGATGGTACGAGACCTGGGGAAAAACTCAAGCTAGAGTGGATGTATCCTTTTCTATTGGTAAAGTAGGATGTCTGTTTTGCATCTAAAGTGTGGTCTTGATGTGAAACAAGTACGCTGAACCAGCATCAGGTGTCGGGAATTTTACATGAAATTGTGTACAATATTTCATATACGTTATATTTTGCATACGTTCATAATATATCTCATGTTGGAAAAAACCTTGTGTCAAAGAAGCAATTGTGATTCGAAGACGGAATTTGACGTAATGGTTGAAGTTAAACCACATCCCTGTGAAAAATCTTTATTGCATTGCATAATTAAGACCGCGATATCCGACATTACTGCAGCTGTAAAGGGAATTAGCTGTGGGTTTTTTACAAATCTTTCTTTATATATATATATATATATATATATATATATATATATATATATATATATATATATATATATATATATATATATATATATATATATATATATTCTGAGGCATGTGTATCGTGTTTTGGCGTCAGGTTATTGTGATTTGTACATATTGTGACTCTCAGGTTATTTTGTAATATCTTGTGATTAACTTCGTTCCTTAGTTGCTCATTTAGTGCGTTGGTTATCACAGATGCTTGTATCTTCAATGTTGTAAAAATCAATGCGTAATAAACTTTTGTTATATCATTATTGTTATATACATACTCATTCCTAAGAACAGTAAAAGAAATAGCTTGGTGGCCATATCACTGTACACAGTTAATACATACACTATCGTATGCCTAAGTTTATTTGTCCTCTCATTTTGTGTTGATTTCATTTAAACTACAAAACCTCAAGTTTGTAGTTGACATATGATATGAACAATTCTCCTAAATATTACAATGATTGAATGTCAAAGTTTTTGAAGATAAAAAGATAGATGCATTGCTGTATTTGCATAAACATGAATATCATCCAAATGTCATGGTCATGAATTATATATGTATATGTAAATTTATACACAGAACATATACATTTTTCTCAGGTATTTCTAATTAAGTGTATATTTCCTTTTAAAAATCGATGGACAAGGTTTAAATGTATCCTATCACTATACGGAATTTATTAATATTTAATATTTTCTATTCCGAAAGTCATTTTAGAACAACAATGTTTATATTGTAAACTGAAACAAAATCCTCTTTTAAAAACTGTAATTACATTATAATGTAGAAACAATTTTTTTAACTGAATGTACTTCATAATATTCGATGAAATTGGCTCTTTACATTTAACTAACGTGGAAGGTGGTTTTTATAAACATAAGATGCCAGAGTTAGAAGTAATGGTTGATGATGATGATGATGTTGTTGTTGTTGTTGTTGTTGATGATGATGATGATGATGATGATAATGATGATGAATCCCGTCTCCCTGGCCTCCTAACTGTTAATACTTTTGATACTTTTATCAAATATTATAAAACATAACCTTACAATTATAAATCGCTTTCCTCCTGCAACAGTCGTTGGTAATAGGTAATAGTACAATATAAAATTATTTAATATAATATCAAAGTTATAATGCTCAAGACTATGGTTCTTTTTGTCAGCTGAGCTCCAATATAAAAAGATTATCTTAACGGAAAGTGGTATCATACAAGGTCAAGTAATAAATCTGGATGCATAGCCAAATAGCAATATGGTTTACAGTATCTAAATTGTTGTCTTTGACAAATATGTAGCTATGGTTTTGGTACAAAAGATCTGTTGGTGTATCCGACTGGAGAATTATTGTTTTATGTGGCTGCTGTCGCTGTGTTCTACAGAAAGGATGACAAGCTAGACACTCAGAGACACTACCTTGGACACACAGAAGAGATATCCTGGTATGTTGGTAACTACGATTGATCAATAGTATTGTATTAATTGTTGTAAATAATTATACTCATTTACAATTATCATTATTACATCGCATCTTTTTGACGTGATATCATTTTGAAATCGTAATAAGACATTGTAAGAGCTCTTTTGTATACCTAGCACCATAATTATACCTTTATGGTGGGGGAGAGAACCCGGTTATGATGTACCGGGAAGAGACCACCGGTCATCCGCAAGTAAACAGGCAAACTTTCTAACAAAAATCAGCCTAAGGTCCAGTGGGACTCGAACCTGCGCTGACCAGAAGTGAGAAATCCATGGATCAAAGGGCGATGCTCTACCCACTGATTATTGTAGTCGAATGAATGTCACTGTTGTATTAACAACAACATTGATGCTCCATTAAATTGTAAGCAGTCCACAACTTTCTCCATAGTTTCGATAACTTGTAATTTAGAATTTAGTTTTTATTTGATCAACTTGATTTTCTTTTCTTTCAGCCTTACGCTTCATCCGAACGGATTTTTTGTCGCATCGGGACAATATGCTGGCAAAGAATCCCCGGTTCGTACTTTGTATTTATTTCTCAAAAAAGATTATGATACAGAAGTGTTGAGACCCCTTATCTGCTTTATATTATCAACAATACCAAAGTTATAGTTTTACAAAAGGGCCAAGACAAATGCCCAAGATGATAATTTCTGTCAATAACACTTCATCAGTCCAAATACGATAGAAATGTATATTTCCGAAAGAAAAAGTGGTATCATGCAAGGCCAAATAATAAATCTTAATGTGTTGCCAGATTCGTCTGAGTACCCTTTCTTAATGAATATCTTTGAAGTAGCGTTCGAGAAGTTTAGAATTTAAATGGTGTTCTGAGCGGAATGATATTTATGGATAAAATTAAGTAACTGGTACCTAAATACCAGGCCCTGGGAACATGTATACCGTCGGTGACTCAAACGGTCCCTACTACTGGCAACGACCCAGATCTAGATATAAATATTATCAATAGTAAACATTAGAATTTCCCGTGTTTACTTTTTCGTAATGGAATTGACTGTGGACTCACGGCGGGTGTGACCGGTCGACATGAGATGCTTACTCCTCCATGGCACCTAATCCCACCTCTTGGTTTCCAGAGGTCCGTGTTTGTCCATTTTTAAAGGATTAGTATCTATGTCCTGGACATCCTATTGATTCATACTTTGGTATCTGAGATTTTTTTATACTTAACAGTTATTTCTTTCCTTTACTAGGCTCATATTCGCATTTGGGACGGCAATAAGCTGACTACGTGTCAAGTCATCGGTATAGGATTTTTCAATGCCGGAATAGCATCCATAGGGTTTTCAGAAGAGGTAATCTTTTTGTTATCATTTAGAAAACTTAATTTTTAGGTATTACTTTCATAATATTTATGTTGTTGTAATTAATACATAGGTTAACATACCGCTTCATTGTAAAATGTAGAAATGAATTTGTTGAATATGTAATCGATTTTGAATACTACCATTTTGCTGACTTCATTAAATATGTATGAAGAATTAAAAAAGTTTTCAGCTAGATGATTTTCTAAAAATAAAGATACATCAAAATTAATAAAGACAATTTTCATACACATGTCAATACGATATATATCCCAGCGAACTAGAAATTAAAGATACAACAGAATCAAGCACACACATACTAAGACATTTTACTTACTACATAGACAATTAAAATTATTTGAATATAGAAATTGGCAACTATGCTATACGACAAACTTGACGATTTCGGCTTTCCCATCGTAAATTTTCCACATTTAAGTAGTAATATCTCTCAGTCACCCGCATATGGAGTTTACATTTCACAAATGATCCGATATGTCAAACGTATTCAACATATGAACATTTCATATATAGATATAAACTACTAACTAACAAATTATTGACACAGGGATATCGAAAACCGCGTTTGAGGTCTTGTTTACGATTGCTCTGTTTTACTAAGTGAAATGTTCAGTTGCATTTTCGTTGGCGGTTTTTGAGACGTCTGTACCTCGTTCCTTACGTATTTTATTTGGATTTGACTGTGGACTCACGGCGGGTGTGACAGGGGTTGCTTACTCCTCCATGACACCTGATCCCACTTCTTTGTTTCCAGAGGTCCGTGTTTGTCCATTTTTAAAAGATTTGTATTTATATCCTGGAAATCCTAAAGATTTATACTGTGGTATCTTAGATTTTTTATATTTAATTACAAATCAATTGAAATTGTATAAACACGTTTTTTGAACATCAGTTTTTCATCATAATCTCTGAAATGTTTGTATTTGCAGTCATGTGGATGGTATTTGTGTGCTGTGGACACAGGGGAGAAACATGTTTTAAGTATCTGGGACTGGGAGAAAGAAAGCAATGGGAAATTAATTGCGAAGACAACGGTATGGGATAATGTTTTAATGTACATTTCTATACTGTCTATCAACGGTTGTATGCATACTTCATCATTGAGTGAATTTTAGACCAAACATTCTACTATGATCGTCAAAATAGTGTTTTCAAGAGAAAATAGATCATCATTACATTCTGGATAAGCAGTTCATTAAATATATATTCGTAAAATGAATATCCTGAAGTAATAGGTGTCAGATTAAAAAAAACAGCTTAATGGGAAGTAATTAAAGAATACTTACTTCCTCGCAGATATAATGAAACAAAATTTCACTAAATGTCGTTAAAGTAAATATTGTATAACCGGAGAAGACCTTGCCCGACTTTCAATTGAAGTCACGTGATCTTAGTACAAACTGAAAGGAACTTCAATAACGACATTCAATATTTCATAGCATATCATCATAATGATATATTCAATCAACGTGTATTGTATATAACTCGTTATTCTATTTCAATTCAATTTTGTCTTGTTCTTTTGTTAATGTAGAATATTTTCTTTTCCTTTTTTTTTTCGTCGTCTACAGAAGGTATGTCTTTTGACAGATGTAGAACCTTTCAACACTTTTGATTTTTTTTGTCCACAGAATGATGAAAACAATGTCTCTTTAGCATGCGTAAACTTTTTTCATAAAGATACCCCGATAGATTCACAAATAAGCTAGCACATGTATTTTACATCTTTCGCAACACATGCATTTCTATTTGCACTCAAGTTATCTTTTTAACATTATGACAAAAGGGTCACAATGAACATAGGAACCATTTTACACCGACCTGCTTTATATCACTGTGTAGCTTTACATATTCATTGACCAAAGTTAAACGAAGCAAACTTTTTAGAGTAATGCAACGGAACAAGATATCACAAATTCTGTATTTGTTTATATATGTATAGAGAGAGATTTTAAGATTATTACATGAGTTTTTCCATATCGGCCTGAGTGCCTTTATCAAATTTTTAAATATATTAACATCATAAACGAAAAAGTTTCGTAAATATAATAAAGAACAAGTGTATTATGTCAACACTTGATTATTTATTCTATGTTGTTTGTATACAGAATTTACATTGACGTCATTATCTGACAGGAGGTGACGCGCTTAGGTCATGATGACGTCAGGGTAAAAATCAATATCAGAACTGATAACCGATATCCGTCGGTACAATATGGGTTTCCTGCTACCATATTGGAAAAAACGGTAACAGGGCCAATACCTGTGACCCATTTCCGGTATCATCACATATGCAAAATCGCGGTTATCGCTACCAAATATTATATATATATATATATATATATATATATATATATATATACACCTGTGTGTATGTGTGTGTGTGTGTGTGTTAAAGTAACCGTTAGTTATATGTTTGTATCATAATGATGCCATTTTAATTTGATTAATAACATGACTCGTATAACGTCATCACAACGTCACTTAACTATAATGTTTTAACCGTGCCCGTGATTTTATGCATCTCTGTATAATTTCCATACATAAGTATGTAATACATATCTTCTCATTTATCATTTGTATCATATTTGAATTCATAATCCTTTTTAGGTACCAAACTATCAATACATATGAATTATTTATACATGTATATCGTCAAAATATGAAATCGATAATTGGTATGATTATCATGAATGCCTAGATCTTAGCACATCTTATAGTAGTTGTCATAACCATTTTTTTTAGTTTTCTGCATAAAACTCATTTTTGCTATTGGTACATAAATCTTTACAGACGACTAACAAAGGTGTGGCATGCGCATGCTTCTACAAGTATGATGACACACTACTGATGACATATGGCACCGATCATCTTTATTTCTGGCGGCTATTCTGGGACCCCAATAGCGAAAAGGAGGGGAAGTTATATAGAGACAAACTAAGTGGAGTATTGCACGTGAGTTTGATTCAGCTTATAACCTGTATTTCACCACTTTTGTTTTCAATAACTTATTTCATAACTATTTCCAAGTGGTAGTTAAAGTATGTGTACCCAGAGTAATAATACCGACGAAACGCAAAAAATATAATATATAAAATGATAACAAAAAAGACCACAAAAAAGGAATTATGTTTCAAGACATACAATACACACACACACACACACACACACACACACACACACATATATATATATATATATATATATATATATATATATATATATATATATATATATATATATATATATATATATATATATATATATATATATATCACAAATACAGAAATAACGATGTCCCTATAAACTCACCATGTCCCTGCTGGGGTTCCAGCTCAGAACCTACCGCTCCAAACGCCTGGCCCCCATGCTCGACGCCCTTACCATCAAGCCATCTACGCATTCACAAAAAATAATGTTTCGATAGTGGTGAGTAGAAATTTGAACATGACAACTCGGTCATAGAGATAGAGGTGAAATGTGTTTAATCCTAATATAAATGATAATGGATCGAATACGAAGTATTTGTGCTTTATATATATTTCTCTCATACGTGCCTATATAGTATAGAGTAGGCCCATAACGTAATGCCTACTTGATACTGAAAGCACGTACCTTAACAATTATACAAATAGCATCACCTTCACAAACAATGCCCAAATATAAAGATACCGCGCGTCATTTACGACTCCGACAGTGATCGAAAGCTAACCCATTTTCACAACAAACCGCTGACCAACTTTTCTTTGTACAAGTATGATGTGACGACACTTGACCTCTACTTGTATCTATAGGATGAATTACAATTTGTTTTATCTATCAATTGATTGTTGAATTATATTATTGTTAACATGTATATTATCATGTTTTTCAAAAGAATTAAAGGCTAGGCTTTGCACTATTTTCTGTTATTTTTTTTGTTTTTTTTTATTTTTTGTTTTTTTGTCATTTTACCGTTTAAATATGTCGATTTCCTGTTGCTGTCAAGTAACTACACATAACTCCTCCAAAAGATAAAATTACGGGTTGATATTCAAATTCAGGTACATTGACAGGGTCGAGGATTTCAAAAATGTTAATATTTCAGGGTTCGCAACGAAATATTTTTTTTCAAAATTGCGACGATTCGTTCCTCACGTATTTCATTTTAATTTGACTGTGGACTCATCGCGGGTGTGACCGGTCGGGAGGGGATGCTTACTCCTCCATGGCACCTGATCCATCCCACCTCTTGATTTCAAGAGGTCCACGTTTGTCCATTTTTTTACCAGATTTTTACCTATATCCTGGACATCCTATTGATTTATATCTTGGTATTTGAGACTTTTATATTTCACATTAACAATTGTGATATGAGCTTTCATATGCTGTCATTAGATATACGTTTATTTCACCCTCAGGGTCACAAGCCTCGGGTTTTACAGGGGTTTTTTACCCCTCGGGTGGATTAAACGCATATCTAATGACAGCAAGTGAAAAAGTCTTAACACACAACACACACACACACACACACGTATATATATATATATATATATATATATATATATATATATATATATATATATATATATATATATATATATATATATATATATATACGTGTGTGTGTGTGTGTGTGTGTGTGTATGTGTGTGTGTGTAATTGTATAATTTTATTTCTGTCTATCTGTCGATCCACAAATGTTTCAGTCCAGCCATATAAACAACTTTCAAATCCTAATGTACATTTTTCTTTGGTCTCGCACCAGTAAATTAAACATGATACTCAGCAATATATAGTTTCTACTAGTCATGGATGATGAAACATTTTAACGATTCAGCAATAAAACTACCACTTATCTGTTACTGAAGTATCAATCAATAATCCTTCATGTAGCATGTTAAAATGTCCAATTTTAAATTCATTACGTTCCAAAAAAATGGGATCGGATAATTAGTTTACCGTTACGTCCGCAGTTTTCGACTTTATATTACATCTCTGATTAGCGCCTGTAAAATTTAATTGCTTTAAATAAAAGTAATTGAGTCAGAAACATGCAATATTCATTCTTCAAAAATTCCTATTTTCTTTTGTATTTATGTTAGGCGTCATGATTAATATAGCGCACATTTCACGTATAATACAGATCCGTACTAACATTTTCACAAGGGGTCATAAGTGATGGCATTTGGTTTCATTTTTGGTATTCGTGGATTTATTTATTAACTCATTGATCCCTACAGACATATTTGGACTTGTCCAAATCATTGATTTACAGAAGAGTCCATTATTTTACAGGGGTCGATGAGTTAAGGAGGTCTAGTCACATAAGGATTTCAGCCCAGACTACCATGGATAATATATTTTTAAAAGTTCTTCTGATGGGACTAATTCATGAACTACGTGATACCCGAAAAAGGTTGTGCGGTACTATTGTTTCTATTAGTGATGGAACGACGCTAGCAGAAGATATCCCGCGGTAAAATCATTTCAGCGGGAAGATTACGTAAAATTACGTTCCATCACCATTGGAGATACCAGTACCACACAAACGTTATCGGTTATCACATGGTACATGAATTAGTCCCATCAATTAAATGTTCATTATAACAAGTAATAATATGTCATAAATAAACGAAAACTGTCCTGTTGCAGCCTTAATGATGTATGTTTTAAAATCCTTAAAATTGAGTTGATCCCATCGCCGGATCAAGGTATGCAGTGTACATGTCCGTTGTTCAATTTCAACACGACAAATACATTTTGTATTGCATTGTATTTTGTCATCAATTTGCTATTTCTATTTTCATTCAGGACGACTTCTACCCCAAGCAAATCACTGCCCATACATTCTCGCCTACAGGAGATGTACTCACGGGAGATTCCAATGGTTCTATTATTGTTTGGTCACATGATCCCGAGTACGTCTTCCGAATCAACAAGGAAGCGTCCACTGTGATGAAAAATATTCACAAGGTTAGTATTTTATTATCACATATATTATTTCATTTCATTATTGTACTATCACATACACATATATATTTTCGCTTTCTCTGCTGGAACCACAATGGTTATGGAGTTTTTAAAGTGCGATGTACGGCCTATGTGGTCGTGTGGTTAGAGCATCGCGCTTTGAACCATTAAGTCCCTCACTTCTGATCAGCGCAGGTTCGAACCCCACTGGAACCTAAGCTGATTTTTGTGAGAAAGTTTACCAGTTTACTTGCCGAAAGGCGGTGGTCTCAACTTGGGTAACGGGATTCTCTCTTCATCCAATAAAATCTGTTCGTCACCATATAAATGTAACTGAAAAATTGTTTATCATGAATGTGGCGGTAAACACTTTTTACAAAATCAAATCAAATTAAGTGCGATATTAATAATTATTAGCTGGCTTTCCTTTCAATATGCCAACTTCTGAATCATGTTATTCGATACAGTCGTGAAAATGGTAAAATTCACCTAAGCATGAATAGGCTATTTCGTATAATCCAGAACTAACGATATTTTTAACACTATACATTTTGTGATCTTCAATTTAAGGAGTCAGATCTCATATTTTCTTTAGTTTAAAGATATATTTATGTGTTGATCAATATATCCTGTTCTCACATTTTGATTTACCAGGGCTTCTACCAAAAAGTGTGAACAGGATAGATATCTAGACATACCTTATGTGTCATTCAGTATAAAGGCACACCTTTCCTGATTTTTAATATAAATACATGTATATCTTTTTGTACTTCAATACAAATGTATAAACAAATGTATCTTTTGTACTCTTCAATATAAAGAGTTATATATTTCTTGATTTTTAATATAAAGTAAAATTGAAGAAGTACCCATCAATAATCATAACTCTAGTCCATTATAACACGACGAATTAGACGTGCAAATGGTCTCAACATGAAGATCAATAAAGACTTATACTGAAGTACTCTTAAAAATAAAGAGTTATACTTTTTGTGTTCTTCGATATAAATATATATCGTGTGTGTTCGTCACTTTAAATAATAAAAGACAAAGAAAATCAATTTGTCGTAAAGTGGACGTTGTGCAATTATGTTTGTAACGGTGTAAGGTCTTAAAACATGTGTCTAGAAATTATCTGACAATCCATAGAACATTGTATTTCAGAAAGCTGTCACCTCACTTTATGTCATGGGAGATAACACTCTGCTATCAGGTGGAGGCTACTCAATCAGATCTTGGGACTGTAACAACTTTTACAGACCAATGGCTATCAGAGAAGTAAGATAATTCTGTTCATTCTTTCCACAAATGCTTTGTAAAATTGTATTCCTGCGTATATAGAATAATGGATCTGATATTTGATTTTACGGATAGTTACAGTGAATGAAATGATGCAAGGGTAAATTCACAGAGAGAAGGTTTTTTTTCATATATAATAGTGATAAGTGTTACCCATTGCAATACGAACACGTGATTAACCAAAAGACCAATAAGCATTTTATTGTGCATTTACATAGGACATAAAGGTCTACCAAGACAAATTGGCATATGTTTCACCCTGATTAGCGGGATGAGCTAGAATTTAAATCATGTATTGTTTCGTATAACCGATAGCAATTGTCTTTACATATTACAAGTCCCTTAAGTTTATATTATGAATATAGTTATATCGTTTTACTCATCTCCTATCACCAGATTCCGGAAGTTACCGGCACTGTACGTACAATCATACCACAACGTGGAATTGGCACAGACGGCAACATATATGTAGGAACATCACGTGGATGCGTTCTCGGAGGATCCTTGCCTACAAGATTCAATATCATATTCAAGGTAACTCTCTTATCATGTTCAGAGAGTAATTATGTTTGTAGTATTTCCTGTATAAGTTGTTTTCTCTCATGATGCTCAAATATGTTAAAACAGATTACAGATACCATCCTTATCCTGAAGATAAGGGTCATATCTGTAATTTTATGTGTTAAAATGATTACGTCCGCGTAAACATCTATAAACTCACTGTCACCATTGAAGTGTTGATAAATGTTAACTGTTAACTTTGCAACATACATTTTAGTTATGTATGTTAAATCTTCTTGTCTGGTATTAAGACACACTGCATTATTAGACACACCGGATAGTTCCATAAATGAATTGCTAATTGCGCTCAACATAATCCTAGTCGGTTTCGTTTTTCAATACCTTCCAGATGGTTAAAATAATGACATTTGTCTAAAATAATTATTTATCGTCAATATGCTTTCAAACTTCGTAGAAAAGCCGTCAGTTTGCATTGATATGGGTATATATTTTATCATTTCTGGTTTCTGTTTTGTTATCAAAGGGTCATTTCGATGAGGTTTGGTCAATAGCGTCTTTTCCTGACAAATCAGCATTTATCACCGCTGCACACGACCAGTTAGTCATAAGATGGTGCGCCATTACACACAAAGCCTTTTGGAGGACCCAGGTAGAAGTAAGTTTATTTGTTATATACTTTTGCTTAAGCATTTCATCTTTGTCGCTTTTTAAAAAGAAACATGGTCTTAGCGTCTTTACGTAGCTAACAGATATATCTATCTTCTCTTGTTGTAGAGTCCGTGTTCAGCAATTGCTATAGACCATCGTGGATCTTATGTTGCGGTAGGATCAACAGCTGGTCGCTTCTTTGTCCTGAATGCGACAAATGGCATGCATTTGATAACTGTTCATGTCGGAAAAGCACAAATAAATGCTATGAGCTTTTCTCCAGGTATGTTACACGACTAAGACTTTATACTTGTGAGAGGTGGTAATACTGATTACCTGGCAGGGACGATGTTGTTTGGTTCTTCTTCTTTTTTACAGAAGCGTAATTGTTGATAGTTCTGATATAAACAATGATTTATAACATGTCTTCACAACAACCTCCTCTTATTGCACCACATATGAATAATTTTCTTTTTGAGTTATTCTCTTTTGTCCAGATATGTAAATATAAATCACAGGTCCTTGATGGTAAGAACGTAATATTTTTTATAATAGTATACGTGTTCAAACATATCTAAAAGCATAACAGTATATTGTAAGGATTACTCTAATAATAGTAACATTGTTCCATATATTATCTGATTGCTATAAATTCATTTCATTTGTAAATATTTCACATTCTAGATGATGCCATGTTAGCTGTGGGATGCCATGATGGTCACATTCATCTTTTCTATGTCCACGATGATGGCAAAATTTATCGCAAGAATAATATCATTTTACGGGTGAGTACATTCCTACGAAAGATTTCTTTTCCAAATTCAACGTTCTGTCATTCATAGGTTTTCCATAATTGTTCGTTCGTTTACAATTCGAAAAATAATATTTTAAAAGGAAGATAAAATTCTTGAATATGGTTATTAAAAGTTACATTTGAAAATACGAATATCAAAATAAATATTTATTGCGTCATTCAGTGTGTGGGACGTCATTCAGTTGTGTTAAGAATTTCAAATAAATAATATTCAATTCACAAAAAAGGGGCCTCCGTTGCCGAGTGGTTAGAGCATTGCGCTCTAAATCACAATGCCTCTCACCTCTAGTTCGAATCCCGCTAGGGTAATTTCGAATTAAGTGGGAAAGTTTGCCAGTTTTCTTGCGGAAGGTCGGTGGTCTTTACCCGGGTAACCGGGGTTTCTCCTCCACCAATAAAAACTGGATGCCATCATATGACTGAAAAATTGTTGAGTATGGCGTAAAACAAAAAAAATTAAATCAAATCAAATTCAATTCACAAAATGTATATAAATATACATAATATATTCAGTTTTATAGGGTTTTGTTCAAAACATTAGTTCTATAAATATTGTTTTTAATGTTTAAATTCTAGTGATGGTAAACCTATTTGAACATCTTTCTTTATTTTCAGGGACATAGCAAGTTCATATCCAATTTAGACTGGTCATCTGACAGCAAATTCCTGCAGAGTGCGGACTCGGACTTCGATCTTTTATTCTGTATGTACATATATTAACACTTATATTTCGTGTTTCACTTCATTCATATCATAATAACGATAAAACAACATGCATCGTTGTATGCATACCATCGTAACAATAAAACGTTAGTCGCTATCTGCATACCATCGTAATGATAACACCTGTTGCCTGAGTGCATGCATGTCATCATAACGATAATACAACATGTGTCACTGTCTGCATATCATCGTAACAATAATACCACGTGTCTCAGTGTATGCATGTCATCATAACGATAACACAACGTCCGTCACTGTCTTCATATCATCGTAACAATAACACCACGTGTCTCAGTGTATGCATGTCATCATAACGATAACTGTGTTGCTGTCTGCATATCTTCGTAAAAATAACACCACGTGTTTCAGTGTATGCATGTCATCATAACGATAACACAACGTATGTCACTGTCTTCATGACATCGTAACACTAACACCACGTGTCTCAGTGTATGCATGTCATCATAACGATAACACAACATGTGTCACTGTCTGCATATCATCGTAACAATAACACCACGTGTTTCAGTGTATGCATGTCATCATAACGATAACACAACGTGTGTTGCTGTCTTCATACCATCGTAACAATAACACCACGTGTCTCAGTGTATGCATGTCATCATAACGATAACACAACGTGTGTCACTGTCTTCATATCATCTTGACAGCATCTGCATACAATCGTGCCGACAGCACTAAGTGTGTCACTGTCTGCACACCATCATAACGATAAAATCACGAGTGTCACTGTCTGCATACCATAACTTTGCCCCATATCCACATCATTTTTGTGATTTATTCAGGATTTTCTAATGATCAACACTTTTTTGTCCTGTTTATATCACCACTTGCACAAAAATGAAAATATATGTGTACAAACATTCGGAAATGTTCAACTGCAGCTATACGTCATAACTTTACATACTTATGACAAAATATGTTATCAGAGTCAGCACAATGTACTTCCGGCTTCATCATATATATATTACATGTAGCAATCACGTGACTCAATTAGTCCTAGTACCAAAATGTAACATTCGTCTTTAACTTTCACACAATGTTTAAGAGTTATTTTAAATTATTCTTTCTATTTAATTTTTTGTAAACCTAAGTAAATGATTATGGGTTATTTAAGGGAACACTCAAAGAATGGAGAAAGAAGATGGACGGTCGTTGAAAAAATGCAACTGGTCTACCTATAGCTGCTGTGCAGGATATCCTATAATGGGTTAGTGCCAAACATTAATGTCTTACTTCAAATGATCTTCAGAGGTCACTTTTAACGTTATTTAGGCATTGCCCACAAGAGGGCGCAGTTAGTTCCATACAAATTTAGGGTTTTAGTTGATCGAGTCTTCAAACGGTACCGTATTTATTATCTATACATATTTGTCAGAGCTTTGACAGTGAATAGTTCAAATTGCATCGTACATTGTAACCGGTTTCTCTCCCCACCATTAAAATTGGCCACCACCATATAACTGACGAATTATTCAGTGTGGCGTAAAACACATTAAAAATTCATTTTATCATCTTAGGATGAAAACCAAAACAAACGACTACACATGTCTACGAACATTCCGATATGAGGTCGCTGTGAATATTGCCCACAATGACGTTTGCATTTTTTTTATATACATACCCACTGATATTAATTATTATTTTCACATTCTTAACACTTGAAAGCAATATATGTGTAAATGTAATTCATGGGAACGTTATATCTAAATATGAGCATAAATTATAAGTTACAGAAAAAGAACACGCAGTAGTTGTCGCTAGCGATACTTTATTAGTTCGATTGTCCAATAAATGGTATGGTTTACTTGGTACCGCCCGATAAATTTGACAGACATTTTAGTGAGGTTCTTTATGTTATTCTAGGTCCTTGGACATCCTGTGAGAACAGCGAACATTTGTCTGTTGTCAGTAGATCTTTCAACAGGAAAGTAATAGCAACAGGAGACAACAGAGGGCGGATCAAACTTTTCAAGTATCCATGTGCGACCCATTCGGTAAGGTTCTTTTCATCTATTTTATGATTCCTTTTTGACACCATGAAAATTTCGCTCACGTTTTAAATTCGCCCTCTCATCTGCGGGTAAAAAAGGCAAAAATCTTTTTTAAAAAGGATCGAAATTGCCAGGTATACAGTTCTTTGTACGTCGCATTTCAATGGCATATCCTATTTATCTAAAACAGTCATTCGGAACACTTTCAACAGTGTATACATAACGATTCATACCGATCAGACAGCGTACGATACTGAAAGACATTGTGTTCGGTTCCTGGCGCATGTCAAACTGTGGAATTTTTTAACCAGGTACTGACAAGTTGTTCTCCCACCTTGGAAGGCATGTCTACCGCTTTGCCAAGTCAGATTGTGTGTAGACAAGCTACACGCGCTATGACGTCATGTTATAATAGTACATGTGTATGACTATCCTATGTAATGAGGCTCTAGTGCATCAAACGTTGCGTCAGATTTTATTTACGTGCATGGGAGAAAAATAATCATACAGGATTTGTGTAAATGAAAAGGGAAAACTCTCGTAGTAAAAAATCTGAACGTCCAATCGTCAGGAAACCCCGAAATTTGGACAACCAAATTTTTTCAACTCGAGTGTAGATTTTGGTATCCACACAACCATGTAAGAACCTATTATTCATTCCCCAAACGCTCTTCATGATAAGTGGTCTTGGTTCTTTCGACTGGGACTTGAAACACCCAATTTTTCATTTTTAATAGAGGACGTCTCAATATACGTAGCCCATTCTTAGTGGGACGTGGAACAATGATCAAATAACACATATCCATCAGTCTGTAATATAAATTGTATCTATTGTGTGTGTGGGCTGGTTGTTAAGGATTTAGTGGTGCTTTATGTAACTGAAATCAGTTTTAATTCGAATGAGGAAAAAGCCGGTTTACAATGCCTTCCGGCTTTCAAAAACCAGATTGGCGAGCTTTTTAACATATCAGCTAAGGTTCAAGCGGGATTTGAATCTGTACTGACAAGAGGTGAGAGACTGTGGTTTAAAGTGCGATGCTCTAACCACACGGGCAGTGATCTTTCATTCGTTATGATTCAGTTATGAAATTTTGTGAAAGCCATCTGACCTTTATCTAAAAATTATTTACACTCTATTGAGTATTACATACATGTTAGAACTATTGCACAGCCCTATATCTAATTATGTATTCTTTATTTCAGCCTGCTTGCCGCTGGACAAAGTTGTATTCCACCACTGTTACAGCTCTTAATTTTATCAATGAGGACTCTTTTCTCATTTCCAGCGCTGGAAAATCCCCAATTCTTGCTCAGTGGTCTGTGATAGATACTTACGCTAGGAAATAATAAACACTTTTGACAATCCTTTCAAAGGCCACTTTTATGAATATGTTGCCAGTATACTGAAATTATTTTTATCCACAATTTTCAATTTTTGTATAGTTATCATTGTTGCAAAAGGATATTTGTAAAAAGTTTCAGCATCAAAGTTTACGGCAAAAGAGTAAGGATAAAAGGACAATAAATTTTGCTGGAGATTTAAGGGACCATCTTTCACGTTCAAGGAATTTGAAAGCCAACACACCATTATTGCATTTATTTAGTTTTGGGGAACGGCAAGAGCTATTAAACTAACATGTTCAGGAAAACAAAAAATAAGATTTATGGGTGATAAGTAATGATGACTGCAAATTTACCCGTTCACCTCGAATTTTATAAATGGTTAGTTCAAGTCTATTGTTCTAGACAAGTACATTGTATATTTTGATATTTCGGAACCAAAGTGTTATCTTTTGTTCAGCTTATTTTAAGAAGATGTGATTATTCTGTAATTGCATTGTAAATTACGGACTTTCCACAAAACATTTAGTCATATTGTGTCATTTTATGTACTCATACTTTTAAAAAAAATATTTTGTTTAATTGACCAGAATATATTGTTGACTGTACAAGAATCTGTGATTTACAACTAACGTTTTGTTATCAAGAGAAGCACTGTGATAAAAACTGTGATCGGTGAAATCACGTGGATTTTATCTGTAATATTCTGTTTATTATTTTTGTAAACTTTCAATGTTTTAGATTTTCTTGACTGTACCATCTATCTAGATGCTATTTACAATTATTATGATAAATAACATGATGGCAGAAAACACTGGGTTCACATCTGTTAAATTTTGTTTATTTCTGTAAAGTTTTGGAAATGTTTAAAACTTTTGTATCATATTTCGGCAGAAACACTAAATTTGTAAAATCATGTTTTATTTCATTAGTTTCAATGATTTTAGTATCTTTTTGTTAGATATCATTACATTAGACTAGCTATGTCAGATATATATGAAAACCATGACTGCATTTAAAAAGATATATTATAAACAATATTCATCGAATATAACATTATGTTCATAAATCCATGTTGTTGTCATATAAGCATAAATGTATTTGCACCATCGAATATTGTTCAAATGTTTACATATTATTTCATTAAAGAATTCTGTGATATACTGTACATAACATATTGTTGTGTAACTTTGTCAATGTTAGTGTTCATTTTCGTGTGTCACGTTCCTGTTGCTTTTCCTTTTTGTAACAATCTTTAACGGGACATTAGCTGTGTTTACCAAAAAACAAATATTTTTGATTTTTTTCTACTTTAACTACTTGTAATTGATGCATAACCCAAAATAAGAGCTGTACACAGACATAAAAAATCTTATATTCCTATATATTTGTGAAGATAAGGTCAGGACCAGTGTGGTATTCATGTACAAATACAGTAAAACTTGTATATAACGACCCCCTTTGGGACACAAGAAAACCAGTCTTTAAAGGGAGGTGGTCTTTATATAGAGGTTGATTTGTACACAAATGGTACTATTGGGGACAGCATGTCTGTATCAAGTTTATGACCAGGTGGTCTTTACACACAGATGGACGCTAAAGCGGTTTTTACTGTACTGAGGCTTTGTTTTAAATTGTAAGTGAAAAAGTGCCAAATCAGGGTTTCTGAAGCAATTGTTTCCTAAATATACAGGAATTAAAGAATCCTTATGCCTGTGTTTATCTCTTTTCTATTACTGTATAGAAATCTGAAGGGGAAATATTTTTAGAAAAAAAAATCACAGCTAATCCCCTTTTAAATAAACAAAGATTCATCCAAACGTCACCTATACAAAAATGTCATATCATAATACTTTTCAAGATAGCAAAAAAATATTTTCTGAATAATGTCCAGGATAACCTCATCATATAAGATAAATATAAGTACATACATTTTTGGGAAATGATCTTTGTCGTCAAACAGAGAATTGAATTTCATTCAAAACTTATTTAATATTTGAGTACCTGTATACTGAAGATTGTTTTCATTAGCATCCTATACACAGACTATGCATATATATTTGCAGCTCCGTTTTTGACGTAATTTTACAGAGATTATGTTAGATGAAAAGTTGCAACGAAGAAAGACATCGATATCAATAAAATGTTTATATAAATCGTAGAAGTGTTAATAATCCTTAGATAATAACATGTTGTCTCATTCATTATACATCATGTGTGTTCCAAGAGTTGCAGACACAGCATGTGAAATGAACCAGATACATCTGTCTGGCTTTAGAGGTATGCATTTGCAGGCGTAAAAAGTTTTTTAATTCACAAAAACGATCAAATCAGTCTCCAGTATTTATTCTAGGCTTGTGATAGTTAGCCTGAGCATCTTTTCTATTCCTCTCTCTTGCTGATTCCGTAAAAGTACGTTTTCTACCATCTGTCGACTTTCCTCATTTGTAAACAAATGCCAACTGTGCAGGGAGTACTGCCAGATGGGGTTAGCATACGTCATATCAATATGGGCGGTCTTCACAATAGATATGTCTACCACACATTAATTCATTCCAAGTGTGAAACATTACAAAATCTTTGAAATACCTGAGGAAAAGAATTTATAAAATGATTTTTAATAATATTCTTTTTTTTACTATACAAAACGGTATTTTATTTAATAACCTTATTTCAGTGAAATACCGTTTATCATGTTTGTATCTAACTGGAGTCCTGACAAGCGTTTGAAGTTGCTACAGTAACAACAATTGTGTAACTGAGATGTGTCAAAATGTGGTACTACATGTACATCAAAGATGACTAAAGATCTAAATAAGACCTACTTCAATAATATTACTTCGGATATGTCTCTAACATTGTTGGAGTAAATAAGACCATGTTATGCTTTACGTATGCCGAACCACATTATGTTCAAATAGATAGGATACTGTCATCCTTCATGAAGACATAGTTTAGTAAGTTAATTTTAATAAAATTCTACCTCTATATCAGCACTTGTTATAGATCTGCTCATTTAGAAATGGTCAGGTACAAAGCTACTCATACTGACATTTTAGTTTTGCATCAGTTATATTCAATATAACTTAATTTGAACAAACTTACATTGGCTTAAGCCATTACATGTATAAGTATTTAACTAGAGACTCCCAGGAGCCTGGATCTCCCATCAGATTACTTTGATGTCAGTTTTGGTTAATTTTAGTTATATTTCGGGACTTAATAAAAGCACACCTTTCTTAATTCTATCTATGATTTCAAGATAATAGCGAACAACAGCCAAAAACATTCTTTATAATTCCTAAGAAAGGGAAATAACTCCCATAAACAGCCACCTGACAATAATGATCAAAAGATTTTGTAGATCATTGCGTGAACAGTTTTGCACCCTAACCAAACAGCACTTTTTTAACCAATAGGGAACTTTCGAGTTAGCCCAGTTACCGTTATAATCCTGCTTTTATTATCGCCAGCAGTTTGATTCTAGAAAAATGTTCCTCAATGTTGTTTCCAGCTTCCATAATATATAGCACAATTGGTAAAAGTGCCCTGCAAGTGTTCTGAAGGTCCTGTGTTCGATTTGCAGTCTGTGCGCACATTTTTCCCCGATACATTTCAGTAACTTGGCATTCAACTAAATAACTTACTGTGGTATGTTTTAAGTCTCTTGGGTTTCTTTATACAAAATAAATTTAATGCACTAAAAGCTAACAATATTTCTATTTCTTTACATACGTTGCAAAGGTAAATATGAAAACCGGAAGAACATGAGGAACAAAATTGAGAAAAAAAATTGGTGAGATGTGTATGAAAAAAATATCAACCAGAAAATAAGCCAATTACAATTTTTTCTACCAATCTTGAAAAAAAAATTAATCAATGGCTACTATGCTTAATGACAAGGTGAGCACTGACACTCCTAAAACATATGAAGAGACAAATCAGATTTTGTTTAAGTTAGACAAAGAAGGTTCATTTTAATCTTACAATTATTTATTTCATCTTTCATTTTGCCGCATGTACCTTGGAAAACATGGTAAATCATGAGAACATGTACTATTTCATCACAAACCTTGCGTGTGTGATTAACATATAAATATTCACTATTCATTTTGACAATTGGCAATTTATAAATATACATTTCACAATGTTTCATAATAAGATATAAAAACTCAAACTAACTAAGCTTTTATTATTACAAATCAATTTACAATCAGCTCATAATCAAATCATCAAAAATTGCATTGCTTTCTATACTTTCTGTGATTTTCATTTCAATTTTAATTATGAATGCCAAAATTGAGAAAAAAAACCACAAGGGTAATTTCTGCTACAGGGAAATTCCACGCACCAGATCAACAAAATCTAATGATATTCTTAACATGTTTTTTAAGAATAATTTGCACTACTTTCAATATATATGGTGCCCAAAGAAATAAACTTTTTATATTACAGAAACTGCTGTTTTAATTGACTTATAAACACGATAAATGTTTATTATTTACAAATACATGTTCAAAATTGCAAAAACTCTTTCAATGACAAGAAATGCATTTTTTATTGACAAGATCTGTGATTTAATGCAGGACTGATAAATTTTAATGAGTTGTGAGTCCAAATAAAAGTATAATTTAAGGAGCAGCCCGTATAAGCAACAAACAAGTATTCATGGCCTTGTACTATAATAGACATTACAGCCATTACTGAATATCTTTTATGTCAAGATTTAAAGTAGATATCTTGGTAAAAAGCAACAAAAAAGAATATGTGATCGATGTTGTAACATGAGGTGTATTAATGTGGCAGAATATGTTAAAAATATATATTATCAAATGTATGTATAATGTATTTTCTAAAATCCACTTCATAAATAGGCAAAAGAAATGAAATTTTCTACTTCATTTTTATTGCTGATTACATTGCTTTAGGCAATGGCATAATTTATCTAATATATTTATATAAATATCAACACGATTTTAATTATATTAAGCAATGTTTGTGAAGCCTTCAGAAAAATAAATGTTTTCAAGACACCATCCATATAGATTCAAAGTTACGGATTTCCTCTTCAGATGTCTTACTCTATAATAGCACTATTTTCCAATTTCAGACATTTTTCACTCAACTGACCACTCCTTGAAAAAGTCATTTCCTTTGTTGTCAACAACAATGAATGCAGGGAAGTTTTCAACTTCCACTTTCCATATTGCCTCCATTCCTGAAATAAAAGGATACAACAGAGATGAGTTCAGATGCTTATAGAAATTAACTCAACTTTCAAATATAATGTAACAGAATACTGCTATGAAGTCTCAAATTTAGTTGGCCATAGTCACAAACCTCTAGTGTTTGCCAGTATAAATTTATAAAATGAAAACAAAATTCCTAGATTATTCTATATCTTAATGACTAGTTACTTAAACAAATAATATTTGTATCTGTTATATCAGCCAACGGCCTCTATTTCCCCATCAAAACATTTGTTAGCACAAGCTGGCACAAAACATGGAACATAAATACAAACCTAATTCTGCATATTCCAGCACTTCAACTTTCTTGATACAGTTTTGAGCTAAAATTGCAGCTGGTCCTCCAATGGATCCAAGATAAAATCCACCATTTTGTTTACAAGCCTTTGTCACCTGCATACAATATTTTACACAGACGAATGTCAAACTAATGTAAGTGACTTTATTTTGAAATGCTCCTAATCATATGATTCACTTTTATAATTAATTTAACATTTCCTTAATTAAGTGACACACCACATTTGTCAGAGTTTCTGCTAAAACCTCATCATAGATCAACATTCACGTTTTTCTTTCTTGGCAATAAATCACAAGTGGAAAAATCAGCTTTCCAGTTTAGTGTAAAGTCTTTAACAGAAAAAAATACAGAAACTTTTCATGATACATACAGCTTTAAAACAAACACATACGAGTCTCTGTGAAACATATAATATGCTTATTGCCATATTTGTCAAAGGATTAGAACATAACAGAAAGGTAAATATTTTCTATCCTATGTAGGTGTATGTGTACATCTAAATATATGGTGAGGCTATATATTAAGAAATGGCTGATTTATGGTCCATAGGATGATAAGGGTTTACCTTGTCCCTTCAGGAAACCGTATTTGTCCTTATAAGAGCATTGATAAATTGAAGTACAGGTTGCCTTTATTTTATAATCTTTTCGTTCATGATGCAAATTTTTATTATGTTGCAAAATATAGTAAAATACTCAGCTATGCAAAGTTATCTACAATGTATATAGCTGTTTGTACTGATTTAATTACCTTGTAAATGTTGTAATCTCGCCTGATGTATTAATAGTGGAAAAAAAAACAATGTAGGAAAATTTGTTACTGTCAAATCAAGATTTATTGTTCGGACTGTGAGATCATGAAACAGGCATTACGACTATAAGTGATAAATGTGCTTCATTGGAACCAACAATTTGGACAATTTCATTTATCTCTGACATTCAAAGTGTGAAAGTGGTATTAAGCGAGATTTTGGTAATTGCGAATGGTTTTCTATGATTAACTCTGAACCTGTGAAATGACAGCAGTAGACAAAATGGGAAGTCTAAATGACAACAATTTGCTTGAAATCCTGAACCTGAATGTAGTTTTATAAAGTTACGAAATAAACAAATAATTGGGCGAGTTTGATATTTCTTTGAATATACAAATTATCATAAGTATCATATTTTTGGTAGTGAATTCATTTTAATTGACAGGTCTTTAACAAAAGAAATAAAACTTGACTACATAGGTGTTTTATAATTGATCACATTTCACTTGCTGATGAATAATGGCAACCTCCCTGCATCCAAGAAAACATTGATAGAACTAAAAGTACTGCTTACAGCATAGTTAAAAGAAGCTCTTTTGTAATTTTGAGGGAAAACAATAAACAAAATATTTGATATATATTGCATCAAAAAAGAAAAACATATGATAAAAATCAGGTGATAATCTAAACTAGAAATAAAAAGGTAAAATTTTCTGAACTAAAAATAAAAAGGTAAGATTTTCAGTAGATCTAGGCTACATGAAAAAAAATATCCAAGGGCGCCCTTATTAGAGCAGGGCAAATATGGTATAAAGGTTTTATATATAGCTTGGGTTAATGAATGGCAGATCAATGGACGGACAGACATATGTATGGACAGGTGGAAACTCCATAACATAATACATCCCATCATAGGACAATTGTATGATAATGTCAGTCACAAACAGGTGCTCAATGTACAATTAAATCTGTCTGCAGTAGGCAATCTTGGCACTCACATACTTGCACATTATCTTTTCATTAAACAAATAGTTTTTTGGTGCATACAGATAATGTCAGTAGATATTCCTTTCATAGGTACAATGCAGCCTGTATGTTGGAGACAGCCTTTGGACACAGATACTGTCCATAACGTAATACAATTCTGGGATAAATACAGAGAAGGTTTGAAATAAACAGGTTTCACACACAAGGGTCTCACATAAGTATTAATATCCTGCAATCACCTACATATGGTGTTTATATATATATATCACAAATGATTAAATATGCCTGGGCTTATTCAACAAATGGTCTTATCATATACAGAGGTAAACTACTTACTCACAAGTTATTGACACAGATATTGATGATGTCAACATTTAGCCAATTTGATGGTCGCAAAAATAGACTTGCATGTGATAACTGTGTTTCACAATTAAAATGTTGAGTTACCGATTCAATAGCAGTTGTTAAGTCGTCTGTACCAATTGTGACAAGGATTTGTTCATCACTTATTTCATTTTAATTTGACTGTGGACTCCAGAGGTGGTCTGTGTTTGTCCAATATTCACCAGATTTGTATATGTATCCTGGACATCCTGAAGATTTATAAAATGGTATCTGAGATTTCTATGTATCTAAAATCTGTCAAAAATTAGAAGCACATGAGGTTTTGTTGTAAAATGGAACTTTTTGGTAAGAAACAGAAACATACTGACAGTGATAAAGACATCCTCACATGTCAAGCTTGAGTCTCAAATTGCATACATATATGTACTTACCATCTTACTCCTGTTTCCCTTTGCCAGCATGACCATACTTCCTCCGGCTTTCTGGAATTCTTCTACATAGGAATCCATTCTTCCTGCAGTTGTCGGACCAAAGGATCCTGATGCATAACCCTTAAAGTAAATTTTATCTGTGATTACACTCTACATTTTACCATTAAACAAAAATATAGTCACACAAACTGTTTAATTTATTGACATAAAGATATATGTGGTGCATGTTTTAATGGTTTTTTACACCACACAAATTTTCAACTATATTGTGAGGGCCAGTTTTTAATGGTGGAGGAGGAATCCGGTTAACACGTATCTGGGAAGAAACCACAAGCCTTCTGCAAGTAAATTGACAAAGTTCTCACAAAATCAGCTTATGCTGACTAGAGGTGAAAGGTTTAAAGCGCTGCTCTAATCACTTGGCCACAAGGGCCCATAAGATATATGATGTCAGTGTTTCCGAAGGTTCGTCGGACCGTCGGACATGTCAGGTAAAAATAGCTTCGGTCCGATAAAAATATGGACTATATGTCAAAAGTTTCGTTCGTAGCTTGCTGATTCAAAACCGGTGAAGAAAAGAAGATAATTGCGCAAAAGGTCACATATACAATTTTTACTAAAACAGTATGTAGGTTAAGAATTTTTCGGATCACAGTCATTTTTTTTTTTTCGTTTTGTTTAGAATGTCCCGAGTCACCAAATCGTCAGAATTTGTGAATTGTAAACAAAACATGTAAAGAAAATAACACTCACCAATCCACATAGATTTTATATTCCAACACTTAAAATAATTATTTCATCCTCAGTTACACTTCAATAATCCTTTTAAATACAGTATTTCTTAAATAATTTAAACTCTGTTGTACATAGTTTTGCAGCATTCAACAACCAATCAAATCGCTCGGTAATCTTCGGGAACAAGGCCCTAAAGCGATTTGATTGGATTTTAAGTCTTGGAAATGGCAACTGCGAACTAACGAGTTAAATAACTTTAGTCGAAGCATAAACAACTATGAGATAAGTATAGTTTTCGGCCCGGATATATAATCATCATAAATTGGTGAGTGTTATGACTTGTTTTGTTTACAATCCGTTTACGATTTTTTGTACTTTGGTAGTTTAGTATAGCAGTGTGTGACACTGGGCATTCCGTCACCCTTTGGGGAGTTGTGGCATCGGCGTGTACCCCCACCAGCGTGGATGATTAAACGCCACAACAGACCGATACAATCTCCGTTTCTGTAAATTTGTTATACAGTACAATTTCAATATAATTCTAAAACCCGTTGAATTTGAACTAGTTGAAGTTGTGACGTGACACTGAAATATGTTGAATCCCTGGAAAAAAGCTAAAACTGAATGAAATCTACTTTGTTTCATGAAATTTCCTCCAACAACCAAGTAAGTTTTACAAGTCATAATAACAAACCTACAGTAAATTTTTGCTTATATTCTTAATTTCTTTCAACAGCAGCTACAGATACCATTAGAAGATGATTTGTTTTTGCTTTAAATGAAATCTTTTTGGACATTACTCTGCTGATTTTAGAGAAGAAAATGACAACTGGGCATATTGTTTGAATTAAATTTGCATAAAATGCTTGAGCCTTGCTTTTCTTTTTTAAATAATTTCTTATTTTGAAAAAATTATCGTCCTAATTTGTTTACCAGACCGAATGTCTGGTAAATATCCTGACACCTTCGCGAACACTGTGATGTCAGTAATGTTGTCACTATATACTGTAAAGGATGTCATCACTGACATGTGTTGTCAGTTAGTGACATGTCGTCACTGATATATTTTTCAGATGTGTGTTACAACAGATGTATTTTGTCACAGACATACTGGATGGCGACCAATTCTCACCAACTGTTTTTAACTGACATGGAACATGAAAACAGGTGCACACTTTCACAGATTTTTTTTCAGTTTTTTTGGACATTACACTATACTGATTGCTGAGCGAAAAGAAAAAACTAATTTCTTGAGAAACTAGAAAATGTCAGGTAAAATAAAATGAGTTGGCGAGAAATTTTTACTGACCAATAGGTTTTAAAGATATATATATGATATATATATATATATATATATATATATATATATATATATATATATATATATATATATATATATATATATATATATATATATATTGTTACCGAAATATGTGCCATTGATAGAGGTTGTCACTGATGTATGAATTCAATGATATGGTGGCACAAAACAGTCAACTCAGCAGTGTGGTAATTTTGCAATGATAAACTATATGACTGTAAAACTGATCAAAGCCAGATCAGAGTTTTAAGGTAACTTACTTGCTATCATCACAAAAAACAGTTTGGTGGTTTAAATTCAGAAGAATTAAAAAGGTATTAGCTGTGTTTTTTTCCAAAATATTTTCTTTCTAATTTTACAATTTAGATTGATGTACAATAACAAATAAGGGCAGGCATAAAAATTCTTATATCCCTATATATATTGTGACAATAAGGTCAAGTCCACTGTCGTAAGCATACACAAATAGAAACATGAGTAAGGCTGCATTAATCAATTGCAAACAACTAATTGGCAAACTATTTTTCTCAAATAATTTTCACAAAATTTATAGGAATTTAAGAATTTATTCCCTTGTATATGTTTTTTTTTTGTTACAGTAAAACAATCTAAATTATAAAAAAAAGTTGGTCGTAAAAGCAGACCATATAGCTTGCTTGTTATATGTTTGTTTTTATGCATCCCCTGCACATTGGTGAATAATTACCCAAGACAATGTGCATGTTAATTTTCATGGTTGTAGCTGCAGTACTTTGCCCACTATGGACTGAAACAAAAAGCTTAACGCAGTACTATTCATATAGTAAATGACTAAGTCAAGGAAGCTAGAAATTGGGACCAAAATTAGGCCACAGCAACTAGCATCCCCCGGCATTGTTGAGTAATGACCCTAGACTATGTGCATGTGAAGTCTCGTGACTGTAGCTGCAGTACTTTGCCAATAATGGACTGAAACAAAAGCTTAACACAGAAAAAGGACGATGCTGATGCCAAAGCCATCATCAACGCCAAAGCAATTCTTTGTTCTTTGAACAGGCGAGTTAAAGAAGAAAGAATTTCTTTTGGAAAAAACACAGCTTAAGGGCACCCTTTAAAAATGAAAATAGAAGTAAATATTTCCTGCTTAACATAATTGGTCTTTAAAACTCTTAAAAGCAATTAAAATTCTGAGGTTGAATTATGCTGAACAAATATTAATGTCAAACCTCGGGTGTTTTTGCCGGTCCTGCATAATACACCGGATGATCTTTGAAGTACTGTGGCAATCCATCTCCACTGTCAAGTCTCTCCTTCAGTTTTGCATGAGCAATATCTCTTGCTACAACCAATGTCCCTGTAAGACTTAGTCTAGTTTTTACAGGATACTGGTCTAAGTTAGCCAAAATATTGCCCATACCCTCATTTAAATTCACCTGAAATAGAATGGAAATGTGATTATTCTCAGTCATGTCTCAGTTATCAATATCACCAACATACTGGTCCAGTAAAAGGCCCCATTTCCGATTCAAAATCTGCTATTTGTCTTTTTTAGCAAAAATTCCCCAATTATGTTCACCATGTCGTTCATATCTGGTATTAAATAATGATAATGAGAATAAACTGCACTTCAAAGTCTTCAGATGAAAATCATGTTATTAGTGAAAACAAGAGAGGCTTAATGAATCACAAGTTTTGTGTCTTTATTCTTATGAATTTTAAATGATCACAGTTACCTTTTTTCCAAATTTGGCATGCTGTGACATAAAATTCCCAATTGGAAGGGTACAGGACCTTGTCCCAAAAAGAGTCTATCAACCACTCTGTTTAAGTAATTTCTCAAACACATAACACAAACATGTCAAGAGACTCTAAAAACTGACATTTTCACATGACCAATGCAGCATGTCGTAGATCAAACATGATAAATATTTAGGACATGAGTATTAAAATATTGCAATTTTATCAACTTCTTGATTAATATTCATATCATTTCTCATTATAACTAATTTAACCTAAATTTTTACTTTAGAATCTATGATTACATATGCAATTTTAAATGGTAAACCCTTTACCTTGATCAGGAAGTAAATTCAGTTTTTAGTACATCAAATCCCCTATATGTCATTTATATATATATATATATGTATGTCATACATGTGTACATATAAACAGGCTGAAAGGCTGTCAATTGTCGCTGTATGGATCATGAAAATCCCAATTTAGACAAACACCTATTTGTCTCTATGTTTACATATAAACAGGATGAAAAGACGTCACTACCACCAGTCACTTGAGTTAACCCTATGGATCATGAATTCTCAATTTTTGTCACCAAAAATTGTCAATTTTTGTCTACATATAAACAGCAAGAAATGATGTCACTGGTTACTTAAGATAACTGTATGTCTCACGAAATTCACAATTTTTGTAACATTTACCCAAAGGATACTACAACGTACATTATCATATATTGAGAAATGGCATGCTGGTTTGATTTTCAAAAGTTTACAACATGTGTGACAAACAAACAGATCACAGAATGTTACCTACATGAGTTTATGTCAGAAATCAAATCATACATGTATATTTTTTTTTACTATCTAATTACTTTATTCACACCGCTCAATTATTTTTCTGCTATATGTTGATTGGCCGATTTTAATAGTGAACGAGAAACGCTGGCTACAATGTAACCAAGACCAGACACCAGCCAATCAAAACTAACCCGTCAAACTTCCCTTACATGACGCACCCAGAAAAAGATCACAAATCCTATAAAAGCCAACAAACTTCCTCTAGTACAATGTGCATTTAAGTGAACATACAAACCTGAATGACCTCTGAACTCAGATCTTTTTCTCCAACCTCTGGCATATATTTAGATGGGTTTGTTTCGAGCTGTTCAAGAAAGACCCCTTCCTCTGTTATCTTGCCAAGAACCTGTGAAAATAGGACATAATAGTTTTAAATAGTGATAATAACAATGTAATCAGATCAATTTACAGAAATCTAGGAAGTCGTTGAAAAAAGAGAAACATCATTTTAGTGAATACTTGACCTCATTACTCTAAACAGAATCTATCATGATTTCAATGGAAGGCATCATCTATCTATATTTACACAAAAGAGTGTAAAACTGCAATGGTGTTTGTCAGAAAAAAAAAATCTTCAATTACTGAATTCGACACAACTGGATGCATTTAAATTCAGTTGTGGTTTGAAATCACAATTTATATATATATATATATATATAAATATATATATATATATATATGAAAATTTCCATTAGTCCATTTACACTTCACACAAGTGCAGATGTAAAAGTACTTGTCCGTTGAGATTTTAACCTTAAAAAAGAAAATCAGACAAAAGCTATTGTAAAGTGCTGCATGTTTTTATATGTGTATATTGTTATTAATCATACAAAAAACACCACCATCATTTTCAAAATTTGACTATAGAACAAGAATCAATACATGACCAAATGGCAGATGATATTTGTTTAGTCACAAAATGTGAATGGTGTCTTTATGTTAACAGCCCAAATATAACAATAATTCTGGCCATACATGTATGCGCACTGAAGCCTGTGGCCTTGAAGTGTAGACATGTCCTTGGTTCTAGGTCATAACAAACCTTGGTTCAAGGTTATGATAAAACCTTGGGTCATGACAACAATTGTGTGAAACAAGGTAAAATGAAGACGTTATGGCTTGGTCAAGACTGATGGACAGAAAGACAAATGGTGATCCAAATATACACCGCCTGGGGTGGCATAATTTAAAATGACCAGCAAACCTAGTCATATTTTTCAATTATTTTTTTCAGAATCAATTAAGTACCTGTCTATCTGCAGAACAGGACACTCCAATTCCCACTGGACAAGAAGCTCCATGTCTGGGTAGCCTGATGACTCGAACATCATGACAAAAGTACTTTCCTCCAAACTGTGCACCTATTCCAGTTGACTGTGTTAATTTATGAATTTGTTGTTCTAACTCAATATCTCTGAAACCTCTCCCATGTTCATTACCTTTAAAAGAAACAAACTGTTTCACAAAATGACAAGTAAATGAGATCAAATTCAGGGATTTTAAAATCATCCATTATAAGGCCATCTAGAAAGTTTATCTGATTCACACACAACTAATTTTAAAAATGTGTGCAAGATAGGACAGGATTTTATTTTAAGCATTTACTATCAATCCCATTTGGATAGAGTTTTTATGTTTCCTTTTTATGGATTATTGTGACATGCCGGTCCATTTATACATATCATACATGAAATTTCCACTGCATGTAGGCATATATCATGTATATTACTGCCAATTTGCATCCAAAGAAGGACAAATCAAAGATTCCATGAACAGTAAAACCAACAATACGTAGGCTTGTTCATTTCTATATTTCATCTTCCTACAGTAAGATCCATATAACCTGGCAGAGTCTTGTGGATCCATCCTTCACCTGAACAAGTTAGAATTTTAGGTAATAAAGGATAAAGTTTATCAAAATTACAATGGCAAGAGTCACCATACATAAGAGAGTACCAAGTGATGAGTAAAATGTTTTCCCGTACATCTTGTCATAAGCAAAATGAGTAGAATCATACGTATGATAATCAAAAGGTTACTCCGCCCCAGCAAGTTTTGTAAATTGGAGTAACAAAAGTATGTTAAAATCATTTGTATGACAAGAAGAAAATCTATTGTTCTTTATAAAATATGGGTAGAAAGATACTTTGATCATACAGCAATAAAAACAACCAAAATTTTATAGGCATGAGGGTTGTCTAAAACCAGATAGATTTTTATATCACTTCACTAGCAAAACTGTACAGGTGAATATCTTAAAAGTAAATGTCTTCTACAACAATCCGTTGTGTATAGGCAACACACTGCTCACCTGATGTAGGTAAGTTGTCCAAATATCTACAAGATGCCATTTTCACTGTCTTTAAGTTAAATTCGGCAGAGGTACCACCTATCACTACTGCCAAATGGTAAGGTGGACAAGCTGCAGTGCCAAGGGTCTGCAAAATCCAATTGACAAAATCAATACAGAAAGATCATACAGCATGTATAAGTCTTTACACTCTTGGTGAAATAAGATTGATATTTATCATGCAAAATCGATTATATTCCCCCTCCAAATCAAGGAAAAGTGTTGAAAATTAGAAACTGTTGATGCATATCTTTCAAACATATTAGAAATATCAATAGCTCCAAGTTCAGAACACCTGATGAGCAAAAAAGTAACACATACCTTGACTTTTTCATTCACAAAACTAAGTAATTTTTCTGGATTTAATAAAGCCTTTGTCTGTTGAAATAAAAATGTTTTGTTGGCAGAGCCGCCTCCTTTGGCAATAAACATAAAATCATACTGATTTGAATTGGTGGAATATATTTCAATCTGGGCAGGTAAGTTTGTCCCTGTATTCACCTCCTTGTACATATCCATTGGCGCTACCTGGTGATGAGAAACTAACAAGGTGACACGTATTCCTCATGGCATGGTTTTTAAGCATGCATTATCAAATACATTTATACCTTTCATATAAACACTACACACAAATTTTTAAAAAAAAATATCAATTAGACTTATTTTCGATTGTTTACAATAAATTTTCAATGGATTGTCACAAATGAAAGAATTTCTTTTTGATTCCATATGACTGATTTTTAAAATTTTTTTTAATTCTTTTTCATTTCATTGTACAATGTAATATGCTTTTAATTTTATTAAGTTTTATGTGAAAACCACGACTTCTTAAATGTCCACTGAGATATACAGTAGTACATGAGGCAATAGTTTAGCTACATAGAATAACTAAAACAAGACAATTACCTGTGAGTATCTCAGATTTCTTTCTGTATATGTTTTATAAACTCCCCTTGAGATGGCCTCGGCGTCATTTCCATCTGTCCATACGTACTGACCCTTTTTACCTGCGAAGTAGCGCATGTATTGGTATTAAACGAGGACAGACAAAAAAAAACCACAATATTTAAAATGGGATGAAACAAAGGGTTGACTTAATGCATCAACAGAAATTTGTCTTTTCTTGAGTATGATGCAGGCCATGTTACATTCATATCAGTACAGGTATTGACAGATGAAGTAGATTTTACAAAGAAATACAAATCATATACAATACCCATAACAATGGCTGTCCCCGTATCTTGGCAACCAGGAAGCACCATGCCAGCGGCAACATTGGCATTTTTCAGAAATTCCATAGCCACATACTTGTCATTAGCTGAGGCCTCTGGGTCATTCAAGATGTTAGTTAATTGCTTGAAAGTAAACCAAGAACACAGATGAAAATCAAAAATTTCCAGTCCAATGTAAAGGGATCTGAATACCATACAATAATACTGTACATGTACTTTTCTTAAGGATTATACAACGGAAGCTGTCTTGAAAGACCATCCTTTCTGCCACTAAAATGTGGTCTTACAAGACACCCCTTCTGCCACTAAAATGTGGTCTTACAAGACACCCCTTCTGCCACTAAAATGTAGTCTTACAAGACACCCTCTGCCACTAAAATGTGGTCTTACAACACATCCCCTCTACCACAAAAATGTGGTCTTACAAGACACCCTTCTGCCACTAAAATGTGATCTTACAAGACACCCCTTCTGCCACTAAAATGTGGTCTTACAAGACACCCCTTCTGCCACTAAAATGTAGTCTTACAAGACACCCTCTGCCACTAAAATGTGGTCTTACAACACATCCCCTCTACCACAAAAATGTGGTCTTACAAGACACCCTTATGCCACTAAAATGTGATCTTACAAGACACCCCTTCTGCCACTAAAATGTGGTCTTACAAGACACCCTCTGCCACTAAAATTTGGTCTTACAAAACATCTCTTCTGCCACAAAAATGTGGTCTTACAAGACACCCCTTCTGCCACTAAAATGTGGTCTTAAAAGACACCCCTTCTGCCACTAAAATGTGGTCTTACGACACATCCCTTCTAACACTAAAATGTGGTCTTACAAGACACCCCTTCTGCCACTAAAATGTAGTCTTACAAGACATCCCTTCTGCCACTAAAATGTGGTCTTACAAGACACCCCTTCTGCCACTAAAATGTGGTCTTACAAGAAAGTTTGTCTCTAAAAACCAATTTTATTTCAAGAAATATTGAACCAAATGCTGTCCTTTTACGACAGTGGTCTCTCATCGCAGGTTCCACTGTAAAACTTTACTTGCTAAGAATGTTGGATATTTTCCACAATATTTCACAAATATAAAACTCCTCTTCAATAGCTCAGCTCAAATGTTCATTTCACAATTCGAATACTGTCAAGCAATTTCCTTAGAACAGACAGCACACTTCCTTCTGAACCCCTTCTCTATATTAACTCATTTATCCCTAAAAACATATTTGGACTAGATTTAGTCATTAATTTAAAGAAGAGTCCATCATTTTTCAGGGGTATGATAGATGAATTAAATGTGTCCTTTGACAAATGCTGTGTGCAATGTCTTAAATTTTATGTAAATTTTTGGCTTTGGTAATTACTTGATGACTTTAAATAACTATATATATAATATATATACTTGGTCATGAGGTCGTGCCTTCGAGTCCAGCCGGCCAGGTTGGTTTCCTGTCCTTCGGATGAGACAGTAAAACTCGAGATCCCTTGTCGCAGTTGGTGTCGGCACTTAAAGAACCCTCAGTGCTCAATGGCCGTAAGTGCCGAGCATAGGCCAAAATTTTAAGCGTGCACCAGCATTTGCTGATGTCTCCATATGAGTGAAAGTTTATTGAACAACAAACAAACGACAGAGCACTTTTGAATGTCAATGTATTAAGTCACTCATAGACACACACTATCAGGATAATGTAAAGAAAAATTTTAAATACCATAGCATAGAAAAAGTTGCATATCAGAAAACCCTAATATTCCAATAAGGTCATAGAAAAGGTCTGAATTCATAAGACTTATGTCTAAATGATAATTCTGGATCAGACTCCAATAGATGATAGTAAAAGCCACAAAAATTTTACAGTGTCTTGACTACACCATTGTACACCACTGATCAATCAACAGTAACATAGAGAAGACATCAACATGACTTATTTAAACTTGATTATATCCCTGGCTTGATTTTTGTCTCCAATCTTAGAATTTGACTGCCATTGCTTCAATTTCCTTTCATCAACACTGAAATTTCATTGTTCGATTTTCATTGTTTTAATGGACTGTTTACTTATTGATACGTCATGACCTCCATCCAGAACATGTGTCATCCTTAATTTCTATCATGTACTGATCCCTGTATTACCATAAAATACATATATAAAATAGAAGAATGTTGTTCGGCTGATAATTTATTTTAATACATGTATTTGCATCCAAGAGAAGTCACTGCTGTAGATTTAAAGTTTTGGGCAAATGAACTAAAATATAGAGAGGAGAGGAGTACCTCCTGGTGCTTTTAAAGAAACATAAATATACAGGTGTGGCTTATACATGGGTATACACGGAAACATCTATTCAACATGGGTCAAGAAATAAACCTTTCATGGCCTTAATATTACCTTTAAATGTCCCGGACGCAGCAAGTGGGCAACATCAGTCATTGCTTGTTGAGTCAACATGGTAAGTGCCTCTTGTTCCACTTGTAGACACTTTTTACCTTTAACTTCAAATGTAGACACATAATCTCCTGAAAAAACAGCAAAGACTTCTTGTGTCAAATAACAGAAAGTAACTATACTCAATATTCTGCTTTGGTCAACTGCGTAATTAGACAAAACTACACATATGTTTCTATCCATATCATCAGGCTGCACATGATCAAGTGCAGTCTGACGATGCTGATAGAAACATTTGTATGGTTTTGCATACATGCCACTTCTTTATTTATATGTGTACACAAATTTAAAATTAATTTGCTTCTAAATACGCCATAAATATTTTAGATGACTTGAATCTCATTTAGAAACGTAGCTCTGGCAGAAACTATGTTTCTTGTTTCTTGTTATTATTTTACATCCCACTCAAGAATATTTCACTCATATTGAGACGTCACCAAATGCCGATGAAGGGCTTCAAATTTACACTTACGGCCATTGAGCACAGAAACTATGTATACAACTGCAATGCAATATGATGCTGTGTAGTGCACAGGCATATTGAACTCTGTATTACACATGTACATCTATAGGATTACACATGCATGTAATAAAGTACATGTAGGAATACTGAATAACCCAATATTATGCTTCAACACATACATGTACATCTATATGTAAATGTACGTGTATATATAGTGCCTAGTGGACTTCTTATCTTTTGCAGATACCAGAAAGGTTCTAACATCATTTTCGTGTAACAAAATAAATGACAAAACAGGTAATATCCTCATGTGCAGATGGTGTCAGCTGTTGGCTTTTTTTTTTGAAAGATCCGGAGGAGGTCTTTCTTGATAAATATAGAAATTGCACTTGCTCAAATACAGGTTTGACCTACCATGAGCAATCAAGTGATGACAAATACAAGTATCAAGCCCTAATACACAAAATCGATAAGTGTACAAAAATATGTCTATAATTGATTTCAAAAACAATACCCATGTATAGGTACATGTACATGTGTACATGCACAAAGTCTTCTTTTTACAATCATTCCTTAATTAAAAGGTATATTATACATCATTGAATACTGATGTACTGCCACTGGTCCCATCCTTTTTAGACTTTAGAATTTGTCATTGTTCTTCGTGTTGAGACTGTTGTTACATCTAATTTGTCGTATTCTAATGGAGTTTCCAGTAGCCATTGTAACTTCTTTATTATACTTTGTACACGACAAAATCTAGAAAAATGTTGAATTTGTCCCAAACATGTTTAAAGAACTGTTTATGTACATGCATTTTGTATATATCTTGATTCAGCCTCACTCACCTGATAATTTTTTCCAAGGGGTATCTGTATTTGGACCCATCTCCAAGATATCTTGGTAATGAAATGGTTTGACTGCTGCTGCAGCTGCCTGTGTGGCTTTACCCCTCATTACCTGCTGGTAAACATTTTGACACAAATTGGCAAGGAGTGTGCCCCGGGATGCCATACTGCTTCTTGATCAGCTAGCTAGCTATTGTCAAATAAACAAATGGTAATTAAAATAACTTATGAAAATGAAAAAGATCAATAAAGTCAACATAAGAGAATCAGTGGTTCATCCCCTTTTTACAAGGCCAAACACAATAGGCAGTTTCAGAGGGACAGAAGTCAGAGATACCACCAGTAATGCCCAGTGTTCTCCAGATAATAGTCATGGGAGTATGACTGGACCACTCCTTTTCCTCATTTACATCAATGACATGCTGAAGCTTGTAACATCTAAGGACTATTTGCTGACAGCTGCCTGTTGTACAGAGAGATATATAAAACAAGGATGATACCATCACTGTCCAAAAAAAACTGGGCAGATTGCAGATGTCAGAAGAAACATGGATGGTGCAGTTTAACCCAGAAAAGTGTGAGGTACCGAGAGTCAATACCAAGAGGAATCCAGTCATGCACAATTACACTGTATACTGTAGTCAGACCATGTGGAAGCACAATTGTGAAAAAAAAACACAAAAAGATTAAATTAAATTCTAGGATGATTTTAATATGACATGACAACTGACAAATTTAATTTAAACTAATATAACAAATCAAATAAACTACAAGTAATTAAACAAAGTGATGAATCAAATGATACTAGATTATGACCAATCAGAAATACGGCTTCATACATAAATTAGAAACTTGATAAATAAGTAAGATTTTACTCTACATTTTATAATATTCTAAGATTCTAAAATGATTTCTTTAAGTTAAATATGAGCCGGCCTGGCTCAGTCGGTAGCGCGCTTGACTCTGGATCGTGAGGTCGTGAGTTCGAGTCCCGCCTGCGACAGGTTGGTTTCCTGTCTTTTGGATGAGACAGTAAAAGCTGGAGGTCCCGTGTCACAGAAGGTGTTGGCACGTTAAAAAACCCTACTGCTCAATGGCCGTAAGTGCTGAGCATAGGCCAAAATTTAAGGCCCTTCACCGGCATTTGGTGACGTCTCCATATGAGTGAAATATTCTCGAGTGGGACGTTAAACAACAATAAACAAACAAACAAACAAACATTAAGTTTAATTATAGCTAAAGCAAAACTTAGATTGTTGCCAAGTATAGACCGGCATACCTGCAGTATGAGAATAGAAGATTGCTGTCAGATAGACTGACACAAGAAAACACCAAATTACAAATGTACCCTGAATGCCTGCTTAAATACTAATAGATCACGTGGATTACTACCCAAATTATATTAAAAAAAACTATTTTGATTGGTCAGAAAGTTATATAAATCAACCAATGAAAACTAGTGTAATGAAACTAATATAAAGAACATATAACTTATGAACTTCCCTTTAAAAACCAAAAATACAACAACAGGATAAACGAACATAAAATAAAATTGATAACAGGTAAGTAAATATAATGCAAACTTAATAATAATTAACTTAGTAAACAAAAGCAAATCTACCACAATACCATACATGGAAGAACACCAGCATCAGTGAAGAGTGCAAAATATCTGGGACTCAACATCAGTGACAACCTCTCCTGGAACATCCACATCAACAACATAGTCAAAAAGACAAAACAACACCGTAATCTTTTGGTGGGGAAACTTCAACTTGTGCCCAATTAATATAAAGGACCTGTGTTGAATTATGCATGTGTGTTGTGGGACCCAGTCACACAAAGGAACATCTACGCACTAGAAATGGTACAGGGGAGAGCAGCAAGTTTGAAAAGGGGGACGATAATCAGTGTTAACAGTATGCTACATGTACAATATCTTAACTGGTACACCCTAGAGGAGAGGAGGAAAAGAGCAAAAGTCATCATGCTCTACAGAATAGTCAGTCATTCTGTAGCTATTCCAGCTAAGCATCACCTCATACCCAGGGGAGCCTCCTCTACCACCAGATGATACAATCAATGATTTCAGGTACCATTCTCAAAGTTACAATGTCATATCATTAATCCTTCTTGCCTTCTGCCATTAAACTGTGGAACAACATCCCAGCAGCAGTGGTCCAGCCATCAGCCTATCAATGCCTTCAAGAACAGCTTGCCACTTCAGTTCCCTACTCTAACCAAAGGAGGACTAGTTTTAACTTTTCAATTTTAAACATTACCAAATTTGGCTTTTAAATGAAACTGTCTCCTATGTGGCATGCAGCAACAAACTGAAATAACACACCAGAGACGGTATGCAATGTATTGGAAGAAGAAGAATAAGAAAGAAACACAATCGTTTGGCTTTTGGGGGGTTGGGTGTAATGGTATTTGGAAGATAGACAAAGATATACTTATTCTCGGATGAAAAGTAAGGTTTTTACGGAATATCTTTACTTCAACTGATAAAATTACTTTGAAATTATTTATCACAATAGGTTACCTTTCAATTTATAGAAATTGATAAATTTTGGTGGAAAATAAGAAACAAAAAGTGAATTTAGCCCATTTTAAAAACACCAACTGAATGTCATAATAGTAATGCAGGAAGACCTGTTGTTAGACAGTAGTAGTATTTAAGTTAAGCTGGTGAAGTCATTTCCCTCCTGGCTTGTATTTGACAGTACGATAGAGACATGAGCGGTTACAATGTTGTGGATTATTTACCATAATTTTTGTTACATGTTCCATTAAATTTTAATGTTTTAAGTCCGACAATGTATTATCAATATCTACAAAATTCTTTACTCCTATAGTCTGTCCCAAGTCATTTTTGTCCGTTAATTTGGCTGATTAAAGTAAAATGGTTGATACCTACCACTAAAATTTAAGATAGCGGTTTCCTATACACACTTCATTAATTATCAATGTCCACGACAAATAAAAATTAATTCGTTTTGTACTAGATATTTACACTCAAATTTTCCAGTGGAATTTTCGCGTATGTAATGGCGACCATCTTTCAAAGTTTCAGAGCGGAAGTAAAAGAAAGGGACCGTTTATTAGTCATACTGATTTAGCCTGGCTCACTGATCAGTTAATACACAATCACCAATTCCTTACGTCAATAATATATATTGAGAGTTATTCCCCTTCATGTAACTTTTATCAAGAGAGGTGCCAGAATATTAATAAATTAATTACTCACATGGCCCAATTATTTGACATCACATGGATAACACAGAGATTCCCGTAGGAAAAGTATTTCCAAAACATTGAAGCAACAAAACAAAGAAAAACGTATGTAGAAAAGATATAGGATAAACTTTTTTTCTTTTTTATTTATATCAGTTAAATATTTTTATTTTTACGATTGGTTGCTTTACAAATTCATTTTGAAATTCATCATTTTCATGACCTAATGTGGGACAGACTATAACTCAGTAATTTAATTAAATTATATACTGAAAATGAGATAGATCTAATTCGATTAGCGATATATAAAGCTAACATAAAGCTTTATATATCGCTGGTTCGATTCAACATTCAAGTGAAAGCCCCAGCGACCAGTGCCAATGGTCCCCAGCCGGCAGTCTGGCAGCACGAAAACGAACTCTAGATTATTTAAAATTAAGATGATATTACGATGTTTATCCTGTCATAATGCATTTTAGAGAATAATAAATCGATTGTAAATATATATGGATATCAATATGTGTGGTTGCTTATGACTGTCATCTATACAAACCTGGAAACACTTGTCTGATGTAGCTCGAATGTGTAACAAGATAAACAGATCCAAGGGCAGAGTTTTCGTCTGCAAATGACCTTAACCTCTCGGAAATCATAGTCACTACAGCGCTTCGATTTTGTACATATGGTATAGAATGAATACGGATTTTCTTAAACGGATGTTATAAATAAAACACGGAATGCGGAACACGGATTACCGAACAAAAAATGTTAAACCGTCTAATTCCGTATTATGTTTTGTGTTTTAGTAATAATGACCGTTATGAAAAATAACATTTCAACTATTTTGATACGTAATCATGATCTAATTGATTTTCTGTTTTGAAATGCGATGGGCATTTGATCAAATGCTTTCCGTTGGTCGTTGTTAAAAACGTTTAACATTTCAACTTCTTCAAAACACCAATCCAATATCAACCCTACTTGACAAAAACCACCATCGGATGAAGGGGATTAAATTCATGTTTTTTTTCAAATATGGGCAACAACTCCCGTCATAGATGTTATGATGCTATTCATTAAAACAAGCCATTTTTATTGGTCCCGAAATAGTTGATTTTGTAATCTTGACACCAGGAACATATCTGTGTTATATATTATATATATTAGGCTTAGCCCCCAAGACGTTTCTGGCGTGTGTGTGTTTTAAGTTGGTTAAGCCCCCCCCGCAGTTTCAATTTGCTTCCGACGCCTATCTATGTATATATATATATATATATATAATATATATATATATATATATATATATATATATATATATATATATAATATATATATATATATATATACTATCATAGGCCGTCAGAAGAAAATTGAAAGTGGGGGGGGGGGGGCTAAACCAACTTAAAAACGGTGACACATGTCGATAGTCCGACGACGGTCCGATAGTCCGACGGTCCGATAGTCCGACAGTTAAATCTCATGGCTATCAAGAGGATTAAACAGAACAAAAAGTCACTTAAATATTTGACGCAGTGTCTGCTTTGTCACCACGCAATTTGTAATAACTCATTCAATAGCTCTGTATTCCAGATGTAATGATATTATTAAAAAAAAAATTTGGTCAGAAAAAGTGGGGGCCGCCCCCTGGCCCCCCCCCCCCCGCTCCCTACGCCTATGTATTTTCTATAATGAACCTGAAAAAAGGTCAAAGGTCAAGGTCAAAAGGTAAAAAATGTACCAAAAGTATCAAACCATCGGACTATCGGACCGTCGGACTATCGAACCGTCGGACTATCGGGATGTCCCCACTTAAAACACACACGCCAGAAGTGGGGGGCTAAACCAACTTAAAACACACACACGCCAGAAACGTCTTGGGGGCTAAGCCCCAATTTTCAACACCTATGCCTATCTTTTGCAAAAAAAGTGGGGGGGGGGGCTAAGCCCCCCTAGCCCCCGTCTCCGACGCCTATGTATATATATATATATATTATTTAATAATATATATATATATATATATTATATATATATATATATATATATATATCTGGATCTGGTGACACTGACCATTGACTATAGTTCTTAAAAGTTACCTTGGTCACAACTTTTATAATTTAATCTTGTATTATACGTGAGTTAACTAAAACAACGTTTCTCCATCACTTTCAATGCCAAATCAACTTTTAAAAAATAATTGGTCTGTCTTTAAATATTCTCAATGAAATCTTGTAAACTTTTGTACATTTGTGTTGAAGTCTAGGAATATGGTTAGTACCAAAATATTTGACCTACTAACCTTGACCTCATTAGGAAAATATTGTTTTAAAATTGCTGCCATCCATGGGTATCTTTACCAGCAAAATATATAGCCCAGTAAACATATTTCAAAAGTATTAGATCTACATTAATATAAATTTATTAAGTGGGCATAAGCCAAATGGTAGGGGTGCCAAAATAGATGAACAAAAAAAATCAAAGGACTGAAAGTCCTGAAAGGCAAGTCCTTTGTCAATTCTGAATTAGAATATATATATATGTGTGTGTGTGTGTGTGTGTGTGTGTGTGTGTGTGTGTGTGCATACATGCCATTGGCGTTCGAAGCAAACTGAAAGTGGGGGACTTAGATTTACATGTACAGTCATTCATGGGACATATATATATTTGTCACTTGTTATTTTCTTCTTTGTTCTATATACAACCAATAATTTCAAAATGCTGGTAAAATCCAGAATTTTGCATTTGTACTAATTTATGGTAGATCTAGGCAATTTCATATTTCTAAAATATATATGCATTTTTAAATTACCATGTTTATTTACAGAAATGACAGTATTTTTCTCATGCAATAATTTTGTAAATTCTGTAATTATTCTTTCAGTCTAATGAAATACGTCAAATTCTACCTAAGGTATTTTATCCTCCACAGAATCATTATTTTCTAAAAAAAAAAGTATATTTATGTCCAATGGTTGTAGATCTATCATGACTTTCAACAGCTTCTAAAAATGTTGCATTATCAGTTCCCTTTACTCCCTAATCTTTTGACAGAAAAAGGTTGGTTCAACAACCTTAAGTTACACTGTTATTTGGTATGTAAAACAGAGTAATAAATGTAGATCGATGTCTCAAATACGAATTGGTTTAAAACCACTAAACATAGGGTCGAACTGATTTAAAGTCGAAACACCCGTGGAAACGATGACCAATGTAAATGCATCGAATAAAACCACATTACTGGCAAGAATCATGCAATCACTAGCTGCATTGATGTTTGTGCTATCCGACCAGAGCCACGATCGAGTAAACTGGTCTTTTATTCTCTCACGAATGAACGGAATTTACAGCACACCAGGACTCAGTTGCACAGCAGGATGTTAAATTTAACATGCAGTTAACCAATGTTAAACCAGTGCGCTAACTGTGGGTTAAATTTAACAATGTATTGTGCAACTGGGTCCAGGAAACCATCTTACTCGATGTCAGACATTCAAACGGTTTAATCCTGAATTTGTCTATTATCACCTCCGCAAGTAACCTTGGAAACTTAAATAATCTATCAGTTAGGTAAAAATTCATGTTGTATGAATGAAAAAGAAATGATGATCGATTCTAGTTTCGAAGTAACGCAAATTAAAATGGGTATCGGTGTCAAAATCAGCAAAGCTGAACTGATGGAATTCCCCTTTTCAACAAGCGTGCTATGTAACATGACAATAATAATTAATCACAGCATTTTCGACTGTCTTCGTTGTTGAATTTTAGTTTCGATGAGTTTTCAAATTAAATGAAACGGTGTCCTAGTTATGGGTGAATTATAAGGTGAGAGTATGCGATTGAAACAAGATTCAAATTACACACAAAGGTGTATGTTAGGTAACTACATTTTACAGCGCAAGTATTAGTTCGGCAAATCCTGTGGCACATTGATTTTTGAACGGGGAAGCTGACAATGCTTAATTGAGTACATGGAAAAACCTGAGGAGTTCTGAGCCTGTCATAGCAATAAGGCATTGCCTTAAAAATCATATTTTGTTTTGTATATTATGGGATAAAGTCTGTACGTGAAACTGGCATTTTGTATCAATGTGTAATATCAGATTAATATATATGTCAATCAATAAATCCTGGCAGCTTCATTCTGTAGCTGTATACATATACATGTAATATATTATGATACATGTGATAAAGTACATCAAATGTCCTATATGAACTTCCATTGTACATGCACAATGTAGTACGGTATAAAGTGTTTACTTTTTGGAGAAAGAATTTTTTTTTTAATTTTGAAGTGTTGATGCCACACTCAACAATTTTTCATTTATATGGTGTCGAGCAGCTTTTAATGGTGGAGGAAAGAACCTTGTTACAATGTACAACGGAAGAAACCACTGGCTTTCCCCAAGTACATGTGTAATCACGCAAACTTCCACACAAAAAGCAGATTACATTCCAGCAGGACTCGAACCTGCACTGACCAAAAACGAGAAACTCAATGGTTCAAAGCTTAATGCTCTAACCACTTGGCCACGGAGACCCCCAGGGAAAGAAAGAAGCATGAATCCTCTGCAGTGGGAGCAATTACATATATTACATTTACAATTTACATATATATAACTAATCCCAGCTCTTAGATTTCAATGAATCCGGTTTCCCTATTTGCTTTAATGATCACTTTCTGGTATTATAAAAAAACTGAAACAAATTTTGTGAGATTACATTAACTAAGTACAGTTAATGATGCCAGCAGACAAATTCCACTAGATTTTTAAGTTTTTACTAAACATGCTAAATTGAATGGTAGATATTTGGTAAAACTCCCATTTGCACCCTCCACTCAAATATCACCCAAAACATTGAAAATGTTTTAAAATGCATAAGTTAATTTCTGGGTATTATATTTCCTTGATGTAATTTGAAGAAATTCTCAAACAGAATTATATCCTTCAATGTTTTCCACATCTTATAGTATTTTGGGTAATATTTCAGTAGGGGTGCAAAAGGAAGTCTTTCCAGATATCTTAGTCATTTTACTATAGCGAAATTAAAGCCACCAATGAACAGTGACAGAATTTTAAATTTTTTTAAGAAAAAACAAAAATCTGACATTTTAAAATCATATATTTAATCATTCGTGCTTGTTCATAAATACATGTATGGTACATCTGTACAAGTGACACACCACAAAAAAGACTTATACTTTTCAACATATCAACATGATCAAATAAGACTTGTACACTGGAGTGCCTGAGAATGAACTTTACATGTACATTTAAGAACATAATGAGAATGACTTGTACATCTCATAACCTCATTAGAATGACTTATACCCTCAGGAGAATAATTAGACCGGTTTGTACACTTCAGAAACTATTGAGAGTGACTTGTAATTTAGACTCTATCGAGAATTACTTTTAGGCTTTAGAACATAACGAGAATGACATGAACACTTCCAAACCTAATGAAAATTACTTTTAGACTTTAGAACCTAATCAGAATAACTTGCACACTTCAGAACCTAATGAAAATGACATTTATACTCTATAACCTTATGAGAATGACTTAAACACATCAAAACCTATTGGGTATGACTTGTACACTTCATAACCTAATTATGATTACTTGTACACTTCATAACCTAACTATGATTACTTGTACACTTCATAACCTATGATTACTTGTACAGAAATGAATCTTATGAGAATGTCTTGTACACTTCAGAACCTTATGAGAATGTCTTGTACACTTCATATCCTTATGAGCAGAACTACTAAACTTCAGAACTTTATGAGAATGTTTTGTACACTTCAGAACCTTATGAGAAGGACTACTACATTTCAGAACCTCATGAGAATGTCTTGTACACTTCAGAACCTTATGAGAATGTCTTGTACACTTCAGAACCTTATGAGAATATCTTGTACACTTCAGAACCTTATGAGAAGGACTACTACACCGCAGAACCTTATTAGAAGGACTACTACATTTCATAACCTTATGAGAATTACTTGTACACTTCAGAATCTAACGTGAATGTATTATACACATCATAACTGAGAATGACTTGAACAATTCACAGCCTAATCAAAATGACTTCTACACTTCAGAACCTAATAAGAATGTCTTGTACACTTCATATCCTAACTATAATGTCTTGTAGAATCCACATGAGAATTACTTGTACACTTCAGAACCTAATGAGAATGTCTTATACACATCGTAACTTAATGAGAATGACTTGAAATGTGCAGAGCCTAATAAAATGAGTTAAACCCATCAAAACCTTATGAAAATGACTTGTACTATTCAGATCGTAATGAGAATGAAAACTCTAAACCTAATGATAATGATTTGACATTTCAGGACCCAATGATAATGAGATGTACATTTCAAATCATGAGAATGTCTTGTACACTTCATAACCTAATGAAAATTACTCACACACATCATAATCTAATTAGAATGACTTAAACACACCAGAATCTAGTTAGATTAACTTGTAATGAAACAAATAATACTTTATAAAATAACTGTACAGTGTAGATGGGTATTATATAACTGTACAGTGTAATTGGGTATTATATAATTGTACAGTGTAGATGGGTATTATATAACTGTACAGTGTAATTGGGTATTATATAATTGTACAGTGTAGATGGGTATTATATAACTGTACAGTGTAATTGGGTATAATTGTACAGTGTAGATGGGTATTATATAACTGTACAGAGTAGATGGGTCTTATATAACTGTACAGTGTAGATGGGTATTATATAACTGTACAGTGTAGATGGGGTATTATATAACTGTATAGTGTAATTAAGTATTATATAACTGTACAGTGTAATTCAGTATTGTATAACTGTACAGTGCAGATGGGTATTATATAACTGTACAGTGTAGATGGGTATTATATAACTGTACAGCGTAAATGGGGTATTATATAACTGTACAGTGTAATTGGGTATTGTATAACTGTACAGTGTAAATGGGTATTGTATAACTGTACAGTGCAGATGGGTATTATATAACTGATAGATGGGTATTATATAACTGTACAGTGTAGATGGGGTATTATATAACTGTGCAGTAATTGGGTATTGTAAATGTGGTATGGGTATTATATAACTGTACAGTGTAGATGGGGTACAGCATAAATGGGGGTATTGTATATATGGGGTATTATATAACTGTACAGTGCAGATGGGGTATTATATACCTGTACAGTGTAGATAGGGTATTATATACATGTACAGTGTAGATAGGGTATTATATAACTGTACAGTGCAGATGGGTATTATATAACTGTACAGTGTAGATGGGGTATTATATAACTGTACAGTGTAGATGGGGTATTATATACCTGTACAGTGTAGATAGGGTATTATATACCTGTACAGTGCAGATGGGTATTATATAACTGTACAGTGTAGATGGGGTATTATATAACTGTACAGTGTAGATGGCATATTATATAACTGTACCGTGTAGATGGGGTATTTTATAACTGTACAGTGTAGATAGCGTATTATATAACTGTACAGTGTAGATGGGGTACTATATTTCCTTTGTTCTGCCAACAGTACAATACATTTTGAAGTGAAATATGTCGTTTCCCCATAAAATTTAACTCATTCCACATAACCTTAATTAATGATTCAGTATGCATTAAAGGGGCATAGGTTGTGTGTCTGTCTGTGTGTGTGTGAGTGTGAGAGTCTGTGTGTGTGTGTATGTGTGTGTGTGTGAGTGTGTGTGTGTGTGTGTGAGTGTATGTGTGTGTGTATGTGAGTGTGTGTGTATGTGTGTGAGAGTGTGTGTGTGTCTGTGTGTGTGTGTGTCTGTCTGTGTGTGTGTGAGTGTGTGTGTTCTTTTTCTTAATATTTGCCCCCTTTTTACTACTTAGATTGGTATACAAAAACAAAATAAAAGAGATATACACACCCATAGAAATTCTTAAATTCCTATATATTTGGTGAAAAGTGCTTGAGAAACCCAGGTTTGGCACTTTTCAAATTTCCATTGATTAACTCAACCTTACTACATGAATATGTATACAAATACCACACTAGACCCGACCTTATTTTCACAAAATATATAGAAATATAAGATTTGTTTTGCCTGTGTATAGTTCTTATTTGTAATTGTACCACAAGTACAAGTAGTAAAAGTAGAAAAAAAGTCAAAATAAATTTTTTTGGTAAAACACAGCTAATGCCCTTTTCAACTATTAATTTTGCCAAGAAACAATGCATTCAATATCTTTTAAAGAGTGAGTACCTATCAACAAAGTTTTTGTAAATTTTAATCATTGATCTTCTTTCAAAATCAATAAACACTGCATTTGCAGTCACATAAAGTGCGAGTATAATTTTAGGAACACCCTGTATGTCTTAGACAAGAGGCTTTGACTTAGGTCTTACAAGTAATTCCCTATAACTTTCTAAGGCATATGTGTAAACAAAAAACATATCAAGAAAATAGGCAGCTCGTGTTTGTTCTAATATAAAATTTTCATAATGGCTGCCAACAGCTAAAGCTGTGGACACGCCAAGCACCCAAAAGGAAAACAAAACGTTTCCACAATCTACTAACAATTGTATGCACTTTCACTGTAAATACCTTTAGACTTAGAAATAGACTTTTAAGTTCATAACAGTTTTTTTTTCAAAATGTCTGTCAAAGCAACCATCTTTGATGTCAGATTTTAAAAACACAACAAACATACAAAAATATCTATATCATCTTGATCAACAGAAAATCTGTGGTTATAACCGGTTTTGCATACACATTTTTTGAAAGACAATTTTTTTCAAATTTAAAATTATTTCATAATAAACCATCATATATTACTTTAGTAAAATCCCAATAACCTGGCAGGGTGGAGTCTCATGAACCCTTTCTTAGACATGAAGAGTTTGAATTTTAGTTAACCCTTTCATCCCATAAAACCTAAATGAAATGCTCAATTCCATTGTTTCGACCAGTCTATTATGGTCTGTAGGGTTATAAGGATTAACGCAGAATGAAAATGTTTTAAGTACACTGACAAAAGTAATTGTACCTCCTTGTCACAATACATACGAGTATCCTGTGAGGAACAAAACATGAAGCTTTTCATAACGGAAAAGTGAATAGAATCATCTGTATGATAATCAAAAGGTTATTCCTCCCTGCCAAGTTACATATATGTATACTGATGCGGGACCTATTCTCAGACAGTGCCTATTGTCTGACACATCTCTTTGCATGTAAATAAACAAGATTTTTCCAGATATTTTTTGTACATCGTCGCACTTTAAACATGAAATAAAACATGTTACAAAATTTACAATTACCATAATAATTCCACTACAACATTGTAATCGCTCATCGTTCTGTCGTACTGTGTAACATAAGCCAAGAGAGAAGCGACATCACCTGCTCACCGTAAATACTACTTCTGTCCGACAAAGGGACCTCCTGCATCACGATTACGGCATTCAGGATGGGTTTTTTAAATGGGCTAAATTCACCTTTTTGTTTTGTAATTTCCACCAAAACTTATTAAATTATATTACATCTAAAGGTAACCTATTGTGATACAAAATTTCAAAGCAATTCTATCAGCTGAACTGAGGATATTCGGTAAAAATATCAATTTTCGTCCAAGAATAGGTCCTGGTACAGTATTGGGCTATAGATATATAGCATCTTTACGTACATACATGTATGTACAGGGTAGGTTACAGAATTTTTTATGCCAAAAAAAATTATTACAGAATTATCAAATAAAAAATAATATGCCAACCTGATTTGGGAAACCTTGTACAAAGAAAACTAAACAAATCAGGTTCTTAAAATGACCTAATCTTGAACAAGAAAGACATGAAAAATGTCAATAAGTCACTGAACTCTGTTCATTATAACACACTACAAACATCATAATTGTCCTTGATATCCTTTTATAAAAGGTAACCCTGTGCCAACTCGCTTTTGGTAGTCAAAGTAATCTTCACCAAAAAAGTTAAGCAAGTAGATTTCTTCCTCATAAATACGTTCTCTGAAAAATCGCCATGATGCCACAATATAGACAATACAGCATAATGGATTACAAAGGATTACCTAAAAAAAAAAAAAAAAACAGGTAATAATCAACATATCAAATGAGTATAGGAATACTTGAACAATAAAATATATAGACATACATGTACATGTAGGTACATTTGTAACAGATTACTTAGATATTGAAAATACTGTGGCATCTTGTTATCTCGAAATTCAAGGGACCTTCCTGATTACTTTGAGATATCTGTAATTTGAGATAACCCAAATATTAATTAACATATTGATCTATCCATAAAAAATCGGGACCGGTCATTTAAGTTCCACATAATCGAAATTTTGATTTATCCAATTTCAACATATCAAGAATCCACTGAATTAGAAGGAATAAATCGTGACTTACAATGATCAATATTAGTCGGTTATTAGGTTTTTTTTTCAATTTTCAGAAGAAGTACAGTATATATTGATGTCACTTTTTCAGACTTCCTTTTGGACCCACTAGAAACCCATGCACTGATTGAGTTGAACAGCTGTGAGCCAATGTTCCAAATTCCATCAAGAATTCTGAATTATTCCCATTAAATAATAAACATGTAATATCCAAATTATTTTTTTCACATTTTTTGTTTCCATTTTTTTTTGGGGGGGGGTCATTTCCATCAACCAATCTTTATTTACTTGTTATTTTAAAATATTGTGTACATGCTTGAATCAAAAACTTGAATCTCCTTCCTAGACAAGGTGAGTTTATAATATATACATGGATACACATGCATGTATCAATCTTTCTTCACATATGTACATGTATATGCCAGAATTTACATTGGATTAGAAATATTTACAGAGAATGAGACGATTATTAAAGCATACATGTACCTTTCTTGCTTTGTTGAATTTCCTTTTCTTGAAATAAAAAATAATTTTCCTACCTACCTACCAACTCACCTACCTACCTATATACCCACACCTGGCAGGTATGGCCAGGCAACATCAGAAAACAATTTTTTTAACAAATAGCCTGGCCTAAGGCTCAGATATTGTCAGACCCTACTTCTTTCCAGTTTACTTGCTAAAGGTCAACAGTCTTTTCAGTGCATCGTTGTAAAACCATGGTCCAGAATCGCTATGTTCTTTCGGTCACAAGGGCCATGGGTAGGAAAGAGCATAGCATACATTGCAACTAGACTGTCTTGATCATTAAAAAACAGACCTCAACCATACAAGCTGAATTTATAGTTGGGCATAAGCCACCATTTTTAATTATACACTGCAACGATAACTTAAATTTTTAAATAATTGCTTTCTTTACCAATTAAGTTTTAGTTACATGTATTCCCTAAAAACTCAGCCTAAATTAACATTATCAGAGATTTTGTGCCCCCCCTCCCCCCCCCCCCCCCCCACCCCCCCCCCCCCCCCCCCCCCCCCCCCCCCCCCCCCCCCCTGTCTTCTTAATTGGAAATATTTCAAAACACAAAAATATACTAGTAAACTTTTTGATAGAATAAAGTAAAAAAAATGTAAATTTATGCAATAATGAAACTGATCTTACTAGGGAAGACAGCATAGATTTAGTTGTAAATTCCAGTCAAAAATATCAATCACTGTTAGTTTACGTCATACAGTTCAGAATTTGAATTTTTTAACTCTGAATATCGTTTTACTCCATAATTTTTCAGTTATATGGCAGTGGCCAGGTTTTAATGGGACTCAAACCTGTACAGACCAGAAGTGAGAAACTTCATGGTTCAAATCGCAATGCTCTAACCACTCGGCCTGGGGAGGCCCCATCATACAGCCTTAGTAATATATCAAAATGAAATTATTTGTGCACCAATATCTTCTTCAGGTAACTGTTTTCATACACTAAATATTCTTAAACCTGACATCTAACAATCAATGCTAACATATATAAAACACTAAAATGTAACATACCTGAGTTCCTATACTCCAATAGAACCATCCAACATATGAAGGGTGCCTAAAGAATGAGTACACACCATTTGTTACTAATACATGACCATTCTTTTTAATATGCTGAACGTAGTGGTTAAAATTGGTCTGAGCTGTTATCATGCTGGCTTTCCGTAAAACCTCGCCAAATATTACCAATGATAGTCCAATTAAGCTGACATAGAAAAACTGTTTTAAACCTGTTGATATAAAGAAAGGAATATATGAGTAGTGATACACAGAACAGAATATTGTTGATATATAGACAGAGAGAAAGCAATACAAATGAATATGAGTACTGATATACAGAACAGAATATTTTAGTGTTGATATATAGACAGAGAAAGGAATATATGAGTACTGATATACAGAGCAGAATATTTTAGTGTTGATATAAATATATAGACACAGAGAGAGGAATATATGAGTACTGATATACAGAACAGAATATTTTAGTATTGATATATAGAATCGGAGAACTTAATTTCTTTTCATTACATAATATATAAACACCAGTTTTTTTATTATGATTTGAATTATCTCCCTTTACTATTTACATGTACCTGTAAGATAGAATGTCCATGTGAAATACAAGATTTTTCAGCATAATGTATTGAATGGGTACAATCAAATAAAACATGTTGTGTAGATTATTTTAAAATTTTGTTGTATTGAAGTCGGCAATTTGCTAATTTCAACATCTGTCATTAAGTATGCATCAGTTGAGCTCCATTTGAAAAGTAAGTTTTTTTAAATGTATCATACAAGGCCAAATAAATATATATCCGTCTAAGAGTAACCACTGTAACAAAAATGTATTTTGTGGACTTATTTGAATTTCCGTGCGAGTAAATTTTACCTTTAGGAACAGCTGGTACCGAATTTGGTCATGTACCCTCGGGGACTCAAAAAAGTGGCAACGAATGGTATAAATATTCTAATCCCAAGTCATAAAAAAATGACGTTTATATTGCATGTTTGATCGTATGATAAAAATCTGCACTCTGTCACGAAATTTAAATTTATATTTTTCCTGGGCGACTCACATTCATGATACTTGGCTAAAATGAACATTAGTTGTGTGTATTTTTTGTTGCAGTAGGCTCGCAAAATGGAATCAATATTTTGGCATCAAAAACTATAACGTATACATAAGTGTGTGATATGAATGATTAAAATTGTGACAGGGACCCTATATATATGATATATGATATAATATTTTTAAATGTAGGCTAAATATATATATATTCAAATACATGTATAAGCAATCTTATATATGGACTTATTTCCGTGCGATATTTATATTTGGATTTATATACTCACAGAACAGAATATACATCCCATATATCAATAAATGACGTTTATGTTGCATGTTTGATATATATATCTGTCATTGTATTTATATCATATGATCTCTGTGTTATGCAGCTTTATGAGGCTAGCAAAATGGACAATAAAAACTCATATCATTTATGAATATGTGACAGACCCTATATAATTAAGCTAAGCAACAATTTGTTTGGCTAATATACAGGAATCTGACAAACATTTTAATTACTATGCAAATCTGACAAACATTTTAATTACTACAAATGCATATTTCATTCATCTGAAGGATTGCAATGACATGTTTGTGACATCACTTAAATTTGATAATTCATTTTGTTGTATTCAAGTCGACATTTTTGCTAAATTTAATATTTGATAAAGTACATGTATGCTCTGATGTTAATAATGTTTAAAATGTAGGCTTAAATGTACATACTAAAACATGAGCAATATTTACAATATATTTTTTGCACTTCTTTCTGCACAAAGATTTGAATTAGTTGGAACATGATGCAAAGAATCTACCACAAGTTTACATTCCTATCACATTTATGATAATATTTTAATCCTCCTGAGTTTTCCATTTTTAATCATCAAAAGGCTTGCAAAAGGGAAAATTCAAAAATTTTCAAATCTCTCTCTCTTTCTCTCTCTCATAATTTACTATGTACATGTATTTAACATAAAACTATCCTTTTTAAAAAAAAATATTGAAAAGCCATTTCTATATCACAAATGGAAACAGATCACAATCAGTCACCTGATCATGAGTAAAGTAGATGACCAATTAAAGATACATGTAAGTAAAAATAAATAATTATTACCTGGTGCAATATACCATTCCAATAGAAACTCAATCCAACTTGCCAAAGCTGCAAATTTGTATTCCCTGCTGTGATTCAGTAAGAAGGATTCAAGTGTAAGTGACTTTGGATTAGTAGCTGCTGTGGTGAAATATTCTGAGAAATGGAAAAAGCTTAATGCCATTATGTACCAGCCAAAGATTATAAAGGAAGAATCTGATAAGGAAAGAAGACATCCTAATCCGAACATTGTCCCTAGGAAACCTGCACGCACAGCCACCTAAAAGAAAAATAAATACATTTAATATAAATAAGAGAGTACTCTCCCTTAAAATCTGAAGTTCTGTACATTAAAAATACAGTGGAACCTGTCTTTAGAGACCATCCCATTTGCCACTGAAAAGTGGTCTCTCAAGACAGGTGGTCTCTCAAAAGAGGTTTTACCGGTATGTAAAGGATTATTTAACTAAGTGGTTTTCAGAATGTGGTCTTACAAGACAGATGTTCTTTCAAGACATGTTTCACTGTACTAGTATTTTAAGTGATTTCTCAGATACATATATTTAACAAATATACAAAAAGTCAACAGTATGTTTGTACATATATACAAAAAGTCAATCAGTTTTGAGTTATTACATAATTTGTAATATTGACTTAACAATTATATCCCATTAAAGTTAGCTGAAATGCCCCCTATGAGGCCCGATTTAAAAGGTACCAGATTTAATCCTTTTTGATCGCAAACTTTGTAGATATTGACTTAACAATCATGGGTTTACGGATGGGGAGTGATCACGATAGCTCACGAGCCTTCGGCTCCAGGGTTTCCACTAGGAACAGAGCATGAAGGATCACCGACCCCTCAGTGAAAATTTCTGGGGCTCGAAACTCAAAATTGAAGAGTCATAATGAGTCAAGAGTCAAAATCACAAGTAGTTTCACTGCACATTTTGTAAATGTAGATGCAATGCCTACACAAACCTGTCAAAGCTCAGCCAATCAGGTTTACAATGTGTTACCAAGTGTAACATACACTTTTAAAATGAGCAGATCAATTTCTAAATTTAATGTTGACTTAATTTTCATCTTTATTTGTGCAAACTCCATGTTAGTCATGCGACATTTCTGAAGTTTTACGAAGAGAAACTCCATTCGTTTCGGTTACTGCAGTGAGATAATATTATATGTCATTATTATGAGTTTCCATACTACAACTGAATACAAAAATTGTACTTAGAACAAGGGCTGTCATTGATAGACTTGGTATTGATATATAGATACACAGATTGATTCGATACGATAATCGATACATGTTTAAAGTATCGATACATTTCACAGAATGTATTTTCTTTTACAATTTCCAAAATTTTCCATTTGTTTTACTTCATGTTATTGAACTAAGTTATATTTTTTTCTAATTGTTCAATTTATTCAAATAAATAATGCTTTCCTTGCAATGATTGCTTTTTTTCATATTCAGATGGTCAAATATACAATAAAACAACTAAATATTACAATGAATCTATTCATTTTGAATGCATTCATAGAAGTACAAAATTATTTGATATATCAATACTTTTTACTCTTCGATATATTGATATAGAATTTCTCATCAATGACGGCCCTACTTAGATCCACTCCAATTTATATCATGTAAACTTGAAAATACATGTACAAAAACAGGTGAAACTCAAATTGGACCTGAAATACACATCGTATCGATTCGTTTCGTAATTGATCGGGTTCAGTACAGCATTGACAAAAATGCTCATTGTGATTGTTACTTGTCATTGATAATAACACTTATATTATTTTGATTGCTTTTATAAACAAATTACAATAAGCTTAGTATGAATAGGTACTGATCCAGATGTTTTTTCCTTCAATATTCAGGAGTTCAAAATTCTCAGGACTTGGTTAAAGCCGTTAATTCAGGTTCGGACTTGGACTTTACAAGAGGGACTTGCCTCATCTGCATTCATTTATAATTTTACTGTATTACTTATTAACAAAATTCACCATGGACTTTGAAATTTCTCAGTTGGACTTGCCAGAAATTTACTCTTCATGTCCCAGACTTAAGTATCTAAAATAGAATTTTGAACCCCTGATATTAATATACGCTGGTCGTATCCAGTATTTCTAAACAATTATACTCATAATAGCAGCTATATAGTATATATATTTTTTATTCCTATTTCCGGGGACCCATACTACTAATGATTATTTGCATATAAATGCAAAGTCATTATCCATTAATTGTATCAACCACCACACTGGAAACGTTTTGGACCGAGATTCTTAAAACGTTGAATTGTTTTTTTTAAAGTGATAAATGATGATACATTTTATATAGTTGGGGCATTTAATTCGAAATAGGCACGTAGGTGGGCCGAAACAGTGACAAAGGGCCGAAATTACGGCAATATTACCAAAACGTCCAGAGGTGGCACAAATCTGACAAAGGCCATCAAAAAATGTCTGGCAACCTAAATTTCATACATAATCCGGCTATTACGAAAGCTCAAAAACAAATTTTAGGCTGTTAACAAATCTTCACAAGTTAACAGTGTATGTATATAATTCAAAGGTCCAATCAGATTTGTGACAGCAGTTATGGCAGTGCACATGAAAAATGTTTCAGGAATTCCCACGTACCAATCAGAGTTTTAGCAAACACCTCTTTGCGTCTCAGAGTAAAGAAGCGTTTCTGAAGCAGAATCTTTCATGTAGTACACAGAGACTCCGAGGACTCAAGAGAGAACGCTGTAATTATTGGACCACAATCGGAAAAGCGTAGGAAAGTGAATCCGTAACACCAGTTGGAATATTTCCGGGATGGTAAAACTACAATAAACAACACGACGAAATCTACAAAGGTAGTAACTGCTCACTGCCTTCGCTCGCCATATTTTGATATTAGGTGGGTAATGGATTTTACTGGGGGTTGACACATGAGGACGGGCCTAAATGGCACTTCACTTGGTGAATGAGAAAATCAGTCTGGCATCCTTAAATCAATTACAAATTAGCTATTAACATTTGTTGTACATACAGCCATGTTTCTAGGAATTCCTACCAATCAGAATAGCTCTTTGCATCAGAAGTAAACTTTTGAAGGTCCGGTATAATAATTGACCCCAACACCAGTTGGAATATTTCAGAACGCCACTGCGCTGTAAATGATTTAGCTGGGAGGATTTTAAAGTAACAATATAATAGAGAATCAAAAAACAAAAGTCTTCCTACAAATCAAAATAAAAAAACAATAAAGTCCTTCCAAAAACTGTCATCAACGGCACCAGTACAATGGCACCTCCACTAAGAAAGCCTAGGATACTTATTTTACCGTTCCTAATAAGCGCCATGTTGACAACAATTTTTGGTTTCCTGTTTGTTTACAACGCATCCGTTTACAATCTATAAACAAAAATGCATCTCTCGAACCCGAGTGAAAACAAATCCGAAACACGTGCCCGATGCTTAGCCGCGAGCCTGTTTAAGAAATTTGTGCATTAAAAAAATACTATGTATTTGAACTCTTTACATATTTATTTTCATTTAAAAAATTAACTTTAGATATTTTTCCTAAAATAACCCAATTAAGGTCTACAATATTTATATCATTTCATGTTTAAGGGTTAGAGTCGTTATAAATGAGTTAATTTTCATTTTTTATTGTATCAAAACGGTTTAGAGTTTATTTTTACGATTTAAAAATAAAAAATGATGATGACATCTACGATAGTTCATATTGCTTTTAAAAAGGGACGGTTTGTCATAATCACAAGTTTGATTTATTTAGAATAGATTATCTTCCTGTTCTCGAAGCTGACAAAATATCTCTTCAATCGGACCATGCATTTGCAAGAAATCAAACTTTTAATTCAAATTTATATTTCTATATAGCTTCGTGATAAAGGATGCTATTTTTCGTGACGTACATAGCACTATACCAGAATACCAAAAAGTTAAAATAGCTGAATTAACACATTCGTTACACTTTTAAATGATGCATAACTGATAAAAGAATGTTTCTATTCAAATGACAAGTTTATTTTATAAAAGAAATTTTGTACATTTTGTACAAGTAAGAACTTTAATGACATTGTTTGACCGTCAATTTCGATTGATATATGTATTTTTCCATTCATTTGTCCTCCGAAATACGTGACATGGCGCAATATCTTCTTGTGGTATCCACGGCCTATTTCTGAAGTGTCTAATAACCACAGGCCTCAAATTACCACCCAAAATGTCGATATATTTATTTATAGTTCGGTCAACTGGTACAAGTGCTCCTACTCCATTAAAACAAACGCAACCGGACAGTCGGTCGTTTCGGCCACAGCCGGAAAACAAACCAACATATATAATCGGAGTGTAATCATTCATCTTTCTTTCTCCGAATGAAGACTTTTTTTTTATCAAATCCGATTTCAACTTTTGTTACGTAGAATAAATATGACAGATGACCAATTTCCTTTACTATGATGAATGATTTCTGCATTTCGTTTTTTCGCTTTGTCGCAACGACATAACGATACTTATCGTCTTTTCTCCCCGCTTATATCCATAGCCCGGTTTTTAATTTAACCTCTAGAGGGCGCCACCACTTGCGCTGTCGATGACATCATCAGAATCCTGGCTTCTGATTGGTCAAATTAAAAACCGCGCTATGGAGCCGTCTGTGATGTCATACCGGAAGTAAGTGTACATTGCGATAGCGACCGGTAGTAAGAGACAATGGTTGAGCTGAGGGCGTTTCAAATACCGGAAGTCGAATGATGTAGGGCTGCCATCTTGGATAATGAGCCAATGAGAGCCTTCGTTACAAGAGGTCGGGTTCACGAGAGGTCAGATGCTAAATGTAGAAATTGGGTTTTTCCAGTTTTGGGTTGGGAGTGAATCTATTTTTAGATTCTAAAGTTTGGTTTTTCAGTTTTGGGCTGAGTGAGATGAGTAGATCAGTAGTAATTTGGGTCACGAGGGTCGGCGAGAGTTTACTAGAGGTGTAATGACAACAGGAGATGGGTTTTTCCAGTTTTGGGGAACAACGGGGTGATGGATTTAATGCAAACAGATATCTTACTGATTATAATGATTACTATGAAGTAGACATACTTAGTGAGCGTAAATCACGCAACTTTAAAACGGTGTCTTGTGTGTATCAAGTCAAGTTTAAACATTTTTAAAGATGCCATACACTTGGTATCGGACGTATTAGATCATGTTTTGACTTCTGTCAAGAAAAACCTACAACGTGAGGATTCGGTTAATATTAGAGTTAATATACATCATACATCTTTAAAAAGTGAATTTACGAATGCCAAAGACTTGAATGCTGATCTACTCATAGAGAAAACTGAGAAAGTACAACAGAGTAATAAAAAACTTAGAATCGAAGATGGTTCTACCATCATGTCAGTGATCCATGTCTTACAACATGTAGGCAGCGCAGGTGGAAAACGAAAATATCATCTCAGATCAAGAATAAAGACAAGACCTATTTAGCTCGTGATATTGTAGTTGGTCTTTTTCATTGTCAGAGACCAGACCCTGGAGATGGAGACAAGTACCGAAATTGGGAAAGATATTGGAAAAAAATTATTCATGGCGACTAGAAGCTCATGTCGTAAAGCAACAAGCTGCAGGATGTGATCACCAACAAGAGAGTAGTCCTGAAGAATGGCAACGTTTTCAGACCGTGTTGTTACCATACTACCGTTTGAAAATCTACGAACTGAATACCAGCGCAGAAAGACTGAAATTAAATGTATAGTGGCGTAGGATTCGGTGCCCCCATTCACGTCTTATACGATGCTCATCATTACAATTGTATAGTGTCTACGTCTGAACTCTTGGAATATAATTACTATTGTGATCATTGTGATGTGGGTTATGATCATGTAGAAGATCAGCGCTGCTTTCGTTGTTTAGCACCGTCGGCCTGTGTTCCCGACAACACCATAAAACCTATAAAGTGTACACATTATCAAGGGACATTCACATCGACCCAGTGCTACGAGAATCAATCAATTGAAACCTTATAGTAGTAATACAACCAGAACTCCATGTCAGCTGATGACTCGATGTCCCAATTGTCAACTATGGACGAGGAAGAAACAATTCAAACAACACCCTTGTCAACAAAAGAAGAAAAACTGTCACCATTGTAAGCAGATACAAGAGATACCTTTTCAGGATACATCATATTCACCACCCTGTTATATTTTCTATGATTTTGAATCAAGCCATGATAATTGAGAACGCAAACTTAATCTATGCATTCCCCTGTGTACATCGGACGATTGGTATGAGTAGTGTAAAACCATGGAGGATCATCGTTTTAAATCCCGAGGTCCCACGACATTCACCAATTTTTAGTTGGTTATTAATGACGACCGTGCATGATGACACATAAAAGAGAGAAACTTTTACACGATGGAGCTATAGATATTGCCCATAATTTTAAAGGCTACGATGGCCGATGGTAACCGAGCAGGCATGATGTATCGTGTGCATAAAGAACAACAACAACTAGCATGGGATCCTTTTGGTCATAGTGTAGACGTACGGTTCATACAATTTGTGTTTCAGGACAAAAAAAAAATGAAGGAAATATGAATAATTTTTTATGATCTAAATATAGATGGAGAACCTTATAAAAAGGAAGTGAATCAAGACAATGGTGTTATTTCACTCTCACACACGATGGAAGGTACATAATGTATGGACGCTTTTTTTTTTTCATCGACTATGGATGTTAGTCACATAGTCCCGGATAGTGCACCTATGACCGAGAATCGAGACATGATAGATAGTGTACCACGAACCCATCGGGTACAAGTGGAACCAGCCAGATAGAAGTGCAAAGGAGTCTACATACAGAAAGGGAACATGGTGTGACCAGTTTTAAAACAGCGCCTGCTGTCAGATTATCGTTTCATCAAGAATTAAAGAGTACCTTTAGCCTTACCCAATTTTTGTACGTATGAATAAAGGTATCGGACATTTAAAAATCCTTGGCCAAAATATCTACCGGGACCTACACAGACTCACTTGTCAAGAGCAGGATTTGTGTACCACAGGACCAGTGACCACGTTCAATGTTTTTGCTGTGGAATATGTTTAAAAGAGTGGGAATGGTTCGATAATGCTTATGCTGAACATCGACGTTGGTCTAAAATTATGCTTTTAGTCAACTGGTGATGTAAAAAGAGAAATCCCTGTGTGGTGTCCCCTTCTTGCGTTAGACAAGTGTATGACGTGAACGTTGACGAGTCTATATACAGAATAGGAAGAACGAGTATAAAGTAAAAAGAAATTTAGACACCGAACATCATTTGAATTCAAGTAATTATCAGCATGAGTTTGCATTACCTCGGATGCACCCTAATTATTCACCTAATTATACACATTACATAACAGGAGCTGCTGAAGTTAATGCGGTTCTCAAAAGTTCAGAACAGTTGGATGAAAAAAGGGATGCCCAATAAGGGAGGAAAACGACAAAGAAAGTGAAAGTGGAAATAGATCAGCAGTGATTGTGTGACTTTTCAAATTTGTACTGTTATAGTTTTAATGTAAATACGTTCAATGTCAAGCAATCCTAACCAACTGAACTAGGACAAAAGCTGACGTTTATTTGCCCCGCGCTCTATGGTCATGACCAACCGTAGTAGTGAGACAAAGTGACAAAGTTGTTGTGTGTTTCTAGACTGTTTCAAAGTTAAGTGTTCAAAGTTATAAGTGTTTCAAAGTTAAGTGTTCAAAGTTATACGTGTTTCAAAGTTAAGTGTTCAAAGTTATAAGTGTTTCAAAGTTATGAGTGTTTCAAAGTTATGTGTTTCAAAGTTATATGTGTTTCAAAGTTAAGTGTTCAAAGTTATAAGTGTTTCAAAGTTAAGTGTTCAAAGTTATACGTGTTTCAAAGTTAAGTGTTCAAAGTTATACATGTTTCAAAGTTAAGTGTTCAAAGTTATAAGTGTTTCAAAGTTATGAGTGTTTCAAAGTTATGTGTTTCAAAGTTATAAGTGTTTCAAAGTTATAAGTGTTTCAAAGTTATAAGTGTTTCAAAGTTAAGTGTTCAAAGTTATAAGTGTTTCAAAGTTATGAGTGTTTCAAAGTTAATAGAGATTAAAATTTATACACGTTCAAAGTTCATTCTTATGTATTGAGGGACGACCCTAATTCTCTGCAGGCTATTGTAAATAGTTCTTGTAGTGGGCTATTAAGCTTGTTGGAATTTGTGTTATATTTTGGTGTAAGGTGTAAACCTAGAGTGTCAACATAGTGTCTAGAATGTATCTACACAACAGAATGTGAATTTGGTGACATAAAGGTACAAAGTTATACGGTGTAAGGTATAAAACAAATTGAAAAATAAATAAAAATGAGAAGGTATATAAGTATCACAACTCTATGAGACTTGAAGGATAGGGAGTATAAGTGTGTAACATAACTCTATTAGACTTACAAAGAGTATAAGTAAGATATACAGAGAGAATAAGGGTACAAAGGGAATTTGTTTATTAAATTACAGATACAGACACTACAGAGACTACATAACTACTGCTACTATAATCAGTCTTAGTTTTCTTTTCGTAAAAGTTATGTGACCACGTTTATGTTTTGGCTTATATGCGCTGACATAAAATGCACTTTCTGCCCACTATATTTGTGCAGACCATCCAATACTCTCGTTCTTCTTCGCCCTACATCATGTCTTTGTGTTCATTCATTATCAAGCAACGAATATAGACTCTAGGCATACCCAACAGTGTGACGTCGCACGTCATGTGAGTGTTTCTTCTCCTACTCGTTGAACATCGTTTAGAGAATCCGAAACCCAAAATGGAAAGCATCAATGCAAAAGCCATTTTGAAAACTATTCTGTTACATTTGAAGGCCAAGACGAGTACGATTCAGTGTGATCGTCACTATCAGGACATACTGATGAAACTCGATCAGAGATGGAATCAACTGAAACAACAGCAGACCTCACTCGAGATCTACTCGACCAGCAGTACTGACAACGTCTAGACAAACTGACGGCTCGGTATGTACGATCTAGAAAACAGATTAGAGCTAGCTTTCACCAACAGTTACTACTGGTACCAATTATAATGACTATCAAGACCATGGCAGATGATCTACTTGAAGCTGAACAACGCCTACCCCTGAAAAAGAGATGTCACTATCAACATAAGTAACATATAAAACGGCCCTTTCAGGGCCACCCAACACATTAGAAAAGTAATCTAAACTGTATTCAGATATGCTACACATAATTAGTCTATGATATGCGAGCGCAACGACCTCTTTATTGTCGAAATATTGCATTTTAAGTCAAGTCCAATAATTACAGCGCCCTCTTACGGTCAGAGTCCTCCATTGTGTACTATCGGCTTCAAAACGTTTCAACCGGTACATCGCAAATGAGTCTCCACATACGGGTTCCGAGAAACATGGCTGCTGTAAATGTCTATTCTGATTGGTTGAATTATACACTTGGTTGAGTACAATGGGCTTTGGCCAGCCCGATCCCGTTATACCCGGGTTAGTAACAGCCCAGATATGACAACCCGATCCCGTTATAGCCGGTTTAGTAGCAGCCTAGATATATTTTGACGGCTTACCAACATCTGATTGTTCCAATAAAACAACGCCAAATACGCCTTACCTATAATTTGGACAACAATATTAGCATGATTTTAAGCGAGCGAAGAGAGTACTTTATGGTAAAGGGGTAGAGAATGAGCTGTACATACATTGGATGCAAAATACTGTCTGCGTCAAACTAAACCACGTGGCTTTCCTAACCCGATGTTACAATGACAAAGCTGTGCTCACTTCAAGGCAATGCCTTAGATCATATTAAATACTTTATAAAACACCCATTCTCAGAAACTTACAACTTCATCTGCCATGATTAATCAACAGAATCTCTTCTTGAACGGCCAACACCTCTCGTTAGTCTGCTTACGTTTTCTCTGTTCTCTGCCAAACCGCAATACAGAGTTGATTAGCACAATTCGTCTCAGGTTTACATCTTCATTCTCCTGATGGAAGTTTATATCAATCTTTCGGAACTTCTCTTTTGTGTCACGGATAATCTGTTTGGTATCATATACCACAGCACATTCGTTTTCTCGTCCCAAAGCATACTCCATGTTTGATTTTTTATAACTCTGAGACTGATTTCTCCTAGATGCGTATCACTGCTTGATTTTCATTGGTGGAATCACGTCCCCAAAGACGCATGGACCAATCAAAGAGGTCAAAGTTCATGAAACGGAATACATCGCATGCGCATTACTGGCCATATAAAAAGTCTTGCGCGTCTCTTTTTACCCCACTTCGTATTAGACGACACAACATTCAACAAGTATGTTGAACGTGGAACATTTCTTGAGGGTGAAACCCTGGTATATTTTGAAGACACTAAAGACGGGTGCCCAGGAATGGGAATTCTACGAATGCCTGAAGGAAGGATTTAAACGCTGGTGTCGTGTAGCTGAATCCCGTGTAGCGAAGAAAAAGATGGCCTATTGTTACTCTTAAGGTACTGGGTTCTCAACCCAAAATCAAACGGCCCATCTTATTAGAAAGGTATCTAACTGAAAGTATGCATGTTTTATGTGTATGTTTGTTATACGGTAGCGGTAAGTGTAAGATATAGTAGGTTAATTTTCTAGGTTAACTTCCACTAATTTTTTTACTTGATCGATTATATTAGATAGAACTCCAAACTGTTTACAAATTCTAAATAAAGTAAGTTTAAACACCATAGAAACGGTTCAGTTTGGCCTCTGAGAGCTCATTTGGTATCTAAAGCTCACAGAGGCAACATCGTTAGAAAAAATCCTTTGGGTGAGTGTTTGAATTTTTATTTTATATACAGAAATACAAATATATTAAACAATATTAACAATATTACAGATACTTTTTCGCTTTCTGATCTTTGAAACTTGTTGAAACTGTAAGTTAGAAAGGTGAGCAACTTCATACTTCACAAGATTGTACTTTGTCACGTTGAGACTTTACAACTAAAACATTGCACATTTTGCAACGTTGGAATTTAGAACGTTACACTTTACAATTTTGAAACTTAAAACGTTGCAATCTTTGAAACACGAGAACGTTACAAACTTCATACTATTGACACGTCCTATGTATCTCTCTTGCACGAGATTTGTCAGTCTGTCGTTTCCGTTAAAATGTATTATCCCCATTGGATTCCCTGTCTTACCATGAAACTAGATATCCCATGATTCCATGGCCAAGATGGCACCCCTCCTATACTTCTACAGAGTGATCATCCTTTGTTCCAACCATGAAGTTTATATGGAGTGATCTCCCCTTTTCCCAACCATAGAGTCTATACAGAATAATCTCCCTTTGTATAAGCTGTACAGAGTAATTTTAGTTTATACAAATCCATAAGCTGAAAAGAGTAATCTCCTTTTGGTAAAATGATAAATTGTTTAAATTTGACTCGCGGATACAAGTTTGCCCTTCCGCTTCTCGAGCTCTTGAAATGGGATCGGCATACTCATCTTCAACGTATTTTGTAAGAACGTTCTGATCTAAAAATAGAAACGGGAAAACCAGAAATGCTGCAGATCCACTCATAACACTCTACATAGCAAAAACCCAACTTCTGTTAGCATTACACCTCTTGTGAACTTTTGCCGACTCTCGTGACACCTACTACTCATTTCTCTTCAAACCCAAAATCTGGAAAAACCCAACTACTGATTTTAGCATCTGACCTCTCGTGACCCCACACTCTTGTAACGAAGGCTCTCATTGACTCACTATCCAAGATGGTCGCCCCCATATCCTTCAAATTCCTGTATTTGACACGCCTGCGAGCTCAACGATTTGTTCTTTCTACCAGTAGCCATTGCTATGTGACCTCACTTCCGGTATTAAATTTCAGGCGGCTCCATAGCCCGTTTTTTAATTTTATCAATCAGAAGAAATGATTTCGATGAAGTCATCAACAGCGCCCGTACGGCTATTTATAATCTTTTCGCCCTGCTAATTATCGTCTTTCCGCAGCGACAATCCGTTAATTATCGTCTTTTCGACCCCCTTATTATCGTCTTTAAGCCACGACAGCCCGCTAATTATCGTCTTTCCGCAGCGACAGGCCGCTGATTATCGTCTTTTCGCAGCGACAACACGCTAATTATCTTTTTGTCCAGATATGTGAAAGTTGTCTATAAAACCTAATGTAAATTAGGAAAAGACGATAATTTTCGTCATGTCTATGTGACAAAGCGAAATAACGAAATGACAGAAATCAGCCACCATATTGTACAGACCATAACAACTTCAATAAAATTCAATGTCCGTCAAAGAGAAGTATCTTTATGCGAAAAAACAGTATTTTGAATATTGAGTGCATAACAACTTCGTAATACAGAATCTCATGATTGACTGATTCAATGGTGATTTACTTGGATATGGTTCTCCGTTTGTAGCCATAATTAACAACATTCTCCTTACAGTTCTAGAAGAAATATAATTTACTCATAACTTATAACAACAGCTGTTGTTATAAGCTGTTGTAATATTTGTCAATGTAGCCCGCCTAGAATTTAAACAATCCTCAGCAAAAGTCGTTCGCTCCGCTCATTCTTTATTTTGGGTGTGCCATTTCTCGGAATATTTTTGGTATTTCAAAACACACTGAACTGTTCTCTCATTTAAGTTTAAATAATCTGAAATTTTTCGTCCAAAACCCCTTTTCAAATAATTTTACGATGATGTTTTGTACATCAGGGGTCAATTACCAACTTCGCACCGCCATGAAAAATAACAGTCGACAGCTGTCACATAGAAATTGAGATCACTCTGATAAGTTTGTGAGCCGGACAGGCTCAATCGGTAGCGCGGTCGACTCTTCGTGAATTCAAGTCCAGCCGGGGGCACTTTGGTTTCCTGAGACAGTAAAAACCGAGGTCCCGTGTCACAGTAGGTGTAGGCACGTTAAAGAACCCTCACTACTCAATGGCCGCAAGTGCCGAACATAGGCCAAAATTTGAAGCCCTTCACCGGCATTTAGTGACGTCGCCATATGAGTGAAAGATTCTTGAGTGGGACGTTAAACAATAACTAAATTGATGTTAAAGATTTATTATATTGTTTGTGTTTATACGCTAGAGAAAAAAATTAGTGAGAATGCATACGACGCATAACAACACTATTTGATTATTTTGATTTATACATATTAATTATCTTTTGTTATTTAATAAGTTACTCTTTTATTTATTTTTCAGATTTTATGATAAATTACCAAACTGAACACAAAAGTTATCTTTCAAAACAATCAATCAACTGATTTGTATTTTACAGCTTAATGGCCATTACACTTTGGTCTACCTGAATTGCGGGTGTGACCAGTCGACAGGGTATGCTTACTACTCCATGGCGCCGGATCCCACCTTTTGATTTCAAGAATCCGTGTTTGTCCAGTTTTAAGCAGATTTGTACCTATATCCTGGACATCTCAAAGGTTAATACTTTGGTATCTGAATTTTTTTCGTATTTAAACCTGTTTGATGAGGCAGTAGTTCCCTCAAACATGTTCATGGACAACATCCTCGTTATTTATCTATGATATATTGTTATTTATCTATGATGTATTATTTATCTATGATATATTGTTATTTATCTATGATGTATTGTTATCTATCTATGATATATTATTATTTCTCTATGATATATTGTTATTTATCTATGATATATTGTTATTTATCTATGATGTATTGTTATCTATCTATGATATATTGTTATTTATCTATGATATATTGTTATTTATCTATGATATATTGTTATTTATCTATGATATACTGTCATTTTCACATATTATCTTCCATGCAATGTATGATACTGGTCATTTTCCTAGTAAATTATGTGATGCTTTCATTGTACCTCTACACAAAAAAACTACTTCTGTTATAAACAAACTTTTTAATGTCATGGGCTGATAGCAATGGTTACTTACTGACGCTCAATTTGGCTTTATACCTTCACACAGTACCATATAAATTATTCTATATTTGCTTTGTAAACTAATGTTTATAAGTATTTGTCTAACAAGAAAAGAGATTACTGTTTAATTGAATTCAAGCGTGCTTTTGACTCCGTTGATCGTTTTAAGATGTGGCAAACATTTCAAAGCTAGGAATTCGATGAAAACCTCTGAGAGTCATTAGATCTTTGTATAATAGTGTAAAGTCTAGCGTACTTAGATGGAAAAATCTAAGATTTAGAAAGTGAGATGTTTTCTCTTTGCTATACTCTATGTATGTTAATGACTGTAAACTAGACCTTACAAAGTAAGAAGGCTCATTTTGCTCTTAAAAGATAATTGAGATGAATTTGAATTTTGTAACATTATTATCGCTCTTCGATATATATATATATAAATATATATATATATATATATATATATATATATATATATATATATATATATATATATATATATATATATATATATTGGTAGTGTTGCATTCTATGGATGTAAAGTAAGGGTATTTCACTCAGCCCCAGACATTAAAAAGTACATTTTTTTAAAAATATGTTAGGAGTGAAGAAATCAATGCTTAATTCTGTGATTTATTAAGAACTTGGTATATTTGGAATGCTTTCGTAATCTTTCGTATTCTTTAACACTTGTTAAAACTTCTTAACAAAAAAAAAAGTATTTTAAAGAATTATTATGAGTAACGGGTACATGTTCAGCGAATTAAAACAAATAACATCAATAAATGGGTTTACCCATTTACTACAATATAAAATTTTGTAACAGTTTGTATGGGCAATTGCAAAGTTGATAAAATAGCACCCATAATTCTCTCTGATTTATACATAAGTAGGTCGTATGCAAATCAGAAAACCCTGAGTTATATGACAGCTAGATTGTATCATAATTAAACTATTTTTATGAAATGAAAAAGAATATCATAATTATAAAGTCTTGAATAATGTCCTTCTATTTTAAAATATGTGTTTATCGTATATATAAATTAAATTGCATCCTTTGAATATTATGACAAAATGGTATCGAATCAAAGGATCTATATATTTTCCTACATGATGGGTCTTGCATATAAGTAGCAGGCACACTGACTAGTTTTAGGTAACCATGTGGCATGAAAACTGTTTATATTCACAATATTATGGCTGTTCAATGTATTGGACTCACACTTTCTTGAAATTTGAAAGACATCTAACATTACTAGCAATGAGAAACTCCCCTGAATTGTTTGATGAAATTGAAATTCATTTTAGTTATGTATAACCTTTAAAATATGATTAGCATTTAAAATATATAACATATGTAGTTATTGTAAAAATTACCAAACCCTAGTTTCAATAAAGAGCAAACGGACTAAACCTATTTTCATCATGTTTGTCTGTGTATATAATAAAAGCAGACTGTCCTATACAGCTGTTGAAAATTTACTAATCTACAAATCATTCCCTCTATACATAAAGCTCGCCACTCAACACCAAGAAGAAGTTTCAAAGTCAATATTTTCAGAACTACAACTATCAAAGTAGCTGTCGCATAACCTTCAATTTTATTTCTATAAAGCAAAATTTTAAATCGCGTGTAACAGTCATTAAACCATGTGATGAATCCTGTGATGACTTCATTCATTTTTTAACCATTCTGTCTTATGCGGTGAGTTCATTTTGAGAAAGGATAGTGGGAATAATTTGTAGATTAATACATTTTTAACAGCTGTATAGGACAGTCTGCTTTTATTATATACACAGACAACCATGATAAAAATAGGTATACTCTGTTTGCTCTTTATTGAAACTAGGGTTTGGTCATTTTTTTTTTCACAAACACTATGTATGTTATATATTTAAAATGCTAATCATTTTTATTTTAAAGGTTATACATAACAAAAAATGAATTTCAATTTCATCAAACAATTCATAGGGGAAGTTGCTCATTACTAGTAATGTTAGATTTCTTATAAATTTCAAGAAAGTGTAAATCCAATACATTTAAAAGTCATATTATATTGTGAATATAAACAGTTTTTATACCACATGGTTACTTAAAAATAGTCAGTGTGCTTGCTACTTATATACAATACCCATCATGTATGAAAATATATAGATCCTTTGATTCAATACCATTTTGTCATAATATCCAAAGGATGCAATTAAATTTAAATATAGGATAAACACATATTTTAAAATAGAAAGACATGATTCAATTCACATTTTATACATTTATGCATGAGTAAGCCTAACTTGTCACACACTTAATTCATGTAGACTGGTCAATAAGGGATCATCTCACAAGTGCAAGTCTACATGAGTTTCATGTTAACATTTTTTGTTTGTTTTATGTCGTTTTACATCCTGCGTGTCAAAAATAATACTAATGATATGAAATTATTACAGTAAGATAGTTTTATGCATTATATTAAACATGATGCAGACTTAATAATTATGATTTTCTTTTTCATTTCATAAAAATAATTTAATTATGATACAATCACATGTCAGTCTAGCTGTCATGTAACCCAGGGTTTCTGATTTGCATACGACCTACTTATGTATAAATCAGAAAAAAAATTATGGGTGCTATTTTATCAACTGTGCATTTGCCCATACAAACTGTTACACAATTTTGTATTGCAGTAAATGGGTAAAATTTTTGTTAGCAAACCAAAAAATTTGCACATTCACAATTCAGTTATGTGTGGTAAAATTAAAAACATTCCTGTAAAGTTCAAATTTGATGATTAAGTGGAATTTAAGAAATTTAACAAAACCCCAGTTTCAATGGAGAGCAAGTGGACTTATCATGGATTATTATCAATCCATTGTATATATATATATATATATATATATATATATATATATATATATATATATATATATATATATATATATATATATATATATATATATATATATAAGGCAGGTTCATAAGTGTAATCCTGTCTTATTCTGTGGTTAAAGGGTGGGGGTAAGTGGTACTCTGATACACCATTTGTAAGATGAGGACTGACACCTGCCTAAGGCTTTTAAAATAGGTGATGACATGTTTAAGGAGTGCGCATATAGCACCCTTCCAATTCTAAAACTATGAGGTTCATGTTCTAAATTCGACAAGTCTCAACCGAACATAAAATATTTACAACCTCAATCAAATGAAAACAAAACATTTTTATGGGTTATAACTTTAAGACTTGTGCATTTATTACATAATCATATAATTTATGCACATGGAGTACATATATAATATATATCATACATACTAGGCATACAAATATTAAGTCCAACTTCTATATCAGAATGTGAATATGGTAGATAAAAATGTTTATTGCACAAAATATAATTAATGCAAATAATATATATAATACATACGAAGCATACATATGTATATATAATCCATCTACCATGTAAAATGAAAATGTAAGCATGTTAATACATCAGCCACCATATAACTGAAAAGTTGCCGAGTCTGGCGTAAAACATCATCAAAAATGTTGAACTATTTATATCTTCAGAAAATGCATAACCTATAGTATACAGCACCATATAGCTTTAAATATTTTTATCAAACTTTACAATCCATGTCACTCTTGAAAAATATATACTACTCGAAGTTTTCTAAGCACCAAGTGTGTGTGTGTGTGTTTGTGTGTGTGATATTTACATTGGAAATCGTTTAGCGATGTATTGAGAAGATCCCCAGGGTATACATAAACTTGAATGACAGGCAATTTTCTCTATTTCCTCGTGCAAGTCGTACAAATGAGGTGACTGTATTTTATAGTATTTATTTTACACTGCATAGTTGTACCCGATATGTATAGGGTACTCAGTCTTTACTTTCACTTGAAAGACTGAACGTTTATGACTGAATTATGGCAAATGCGAATGTAAGAAGACATTTATTGGACGTAGACATGCGGCGGGAGGTTAGAATGGCAGAGCAAGGGGCTCTTCAACGTGAAATTTTACAATCTTTTTGAAAAGCATATCACATCGTTTACTATGAAAAGTTTAAACCAATTTACACTTATTTTATTTGTCGATTGAGGCAACTATTTTCTTTAAATCTTTAATGTTTATGGGATCTTCGTTTTGACACATTCCTGAGAGAAGTTTGGAGATTTTGGTGAGATGTTCGTGCAATCCCATGCTTTAGACAATTCCTATGCATTTTTATAGCCATGTGAAACATATATAGATTATAAAAGCGTTTCATTGAAAGAAATATGTTCTATGAAAAAATGTGGCTGATGTGATGGTGTAATTGTAGTTTGAAAGCAACAATTGCAATGAAAACATCATCAAAAATAAAACGCTTAGTATAAAGTATTCCAGCACATAGATCCTCAATTAACGATCTCGATAAAATTATTGCACACCCTCTGACAAACGGAGGATATACACTGTAGGGGTAAACTTCTTTTGATACGTACCACTTACTGCCTTTGACTCGGTTAGGAACAGCATGTAAAACATTTCCAAGATAAACATGTCCTTTCATTTTGAAAACTGTAGAGTGTACGTATTTCATTAATCGTTCTGTTGAAACGAAAAAGTCATCATCGAACTTGGAATTTTTACAGGACGTATTTGCCTAATAAATCGCTCCTGTTGTCTTTAAAGTATTGTTGTAATAATCGTCGTAGAAGTCAAACTGCACGATATCTTTATACTTCCTCACCTCTGAATAAACATTTCGTGCATCTGTCTCATTCTTGGACGATCCGATAAAAATATTCGTCTTAATTTCAGATGTTTCATCAAATTGTCACTCGCCCATGTTCTCCTTATTGCAATCATTTGCTCAAAGTTAGATATTTTACTTTTAAACAAGAATATCAAATGTTCGTCTTCTTTGCATATTTTGTTCGGATGATACATGATTCTATCCTCATATATATTAACTGGCTTGTATATTGAAATACCTAGTTCGTGGTATTTGACTACCTGCGGAAGGTCAACTTCCATGGAAAGAAATATACATCATACAACTTACACTTCTGTAAATTCTGTCGATGTTTCTTGCTGAAATTCAGAAGTAATCGCTCTTCACTAATTGTCAGAAATCGTGTACTAATCGTCTTCTTATCTATGTCTTTATCTAGATAAAGCATATACTTTTGTCTGATTTTAAGTTTCAATCTATTTCTTTTATCCGATGTAGATTCCTCGGTTGTGTTATGTGTGCTTTTTATGTTTTGTTTAGCTTGTCCAATGAAGTACGGGGGCCTCCGTGGCCGAGTGGTTAGAGCATTGCGCTTTAAATCACACGGCCTCTCACCTCTGGTTTGAATCCCGCTAGGGTCATTTCGAATTAAGTGGGAAAGTTTGCCAGTTTTCTTGCGGAAGGTCGGTGGTCTTTACCCGGTAACCGGGGTTTCTCCTCCACCAATAAAAACTGGACGCCATCATATGACTGAAAAATTGTTGAGTATGGCGTAAAACAAAAAATCAAATAAATCAAATCCAATGAAGTAACTATTTTCTATACATTTCGGATCTAGTGATATTGGACAACCAATCTACACATAATTAAGCTTGTCGAATCAAATGACTATTTTCTTTACATCTCGGATGTTTAGGATAGGTTCTTTTAGACACTTTTCTGGCAGTAGTTTGGGTACATTTGAGATGATGATGAAATGATAGTGCAATTCCATGCTTTATGTAAGTCATGTACATTTTTATAGCCATGTGAAACATATATAGATTGGAAACGCTTATCATTGTAAGAGACAGGGTTTTCTATGATAAAAAGTGACTGATGTGATGGTGTAACTTGAAGTTTGAAAGCAACAATTGCAATGAAAACATCATCAAAAATAAAACGCTTAGTATAAAGTATTCCAATCGATAGATCCTCAATGAAAGATCTCGATAAAATCATTGCACCTGCTCTAACAAACGGAGGATACAAACTGCAGGGGTAAACTTTCTTTGATACGAACCACTTACTGCCTTCAACTCGATTAGGAACATCATGTAAAACATTTCCAAGATAAACATGCCCTTTCATTTTGAAAACTGTAGAGTGTACGTATTTCATTAATCGTTCTGTTGAAACGAAAAAGTCATCATCTATGAACATAAAGAACTTGGAATTTTTACAAAAATTATTTGCCCAATAAATCGCTCCTGTTGTCTTTAAAGTATTGTTGTAATAATTGTCGTAGAAGTCAAACTGCACGATATCGTTATACTTCCTCACCTCTGAATAAACATACAGTTTTTCCTTTTCATTCTTAGACGATCCGATAAAAAATGTTCGTCTAGCTTTCAGGTGTTTTATCAAACTGTCACTGGCCCATGTTTTCCTTATTGCAATCCTTTGGTCAAAGTTAGATATTTTACTTTTAATCAAAAATATCAAATGTTCGTCTTCTTTGCATATTTCGTTCGGATGATGAACCATTCCATACTCATATATATTTACCGGTTTGTATATGGAAATACCTAGTTTATGGTTCCTAACTACCTGCGGAAGGTCAACATCCATTGGATACAAATATACGCCGTACAACTTGCTCTTCTGTAAATTCTGTTGATGTTTCTTGCTGAGATTTAAAAGTAATTGCCCTTCCGGAATTGTCAGAAATCGTTCAGTATTTGTCTTATTATCTGTACCTTTATTTACATAAAGCATATTCTTTTGCCTGATATTAACATATAATTTAGTTTTTTTATCCGAGTCATATTCCTCAATTGTGTCTTTAAATTTCCGTGTTCCAAGTCTGGAAAAAACATGGAATAATTTGAAGTGATTGGGTACTTTAAGGGTCCGTTGAAATCCGTGAGATCTCGAAAACACGTATAAGAACGTGCATAAAGAAATGACAATAATGACCGCATATTTATTCTTTTTGTAGGTATTTCTGCAACCAGCCATGATTCATTTGGGAACAAAAGTACTGAAATAAAAGAAAAAAAGCAGTATTTATTACATAAATCTAATATGGATTTTTTTTCGGTCACGTTAAATTTGGGCGAATTAAAAAAATAAAAGTCAAATTGCAAGCTAGGTAATTGAAGTGCAACCATACACGCCATCGATGTGGTTATTGTGAATTAGCGTAAATTTAAGACCAGGCTTTCTGTCGTACAATGGCGAATCAGAGACAAATCTGCCCGGGTATACAGTAAAAGTATTTATGAATGTAGTTAGCAGGATATGGTCATATTCCGATATGTTTCCATCGTCGAAATATGATAAGTGTCTCTGTGTCTGAGTGGTTAGTGCATCGCGCTTTGAACCATGAAGTTTCTAACTTCAGGTTAGCGCAGGTTCGAGGCACGCTGGAAGGCCGATTGTCTCTTCCTGGGTACATTGTAATCTCCTCCACCATTACAAACTGGCCTTAAACAAATAACTGGAAAATTGTTGTGTATGGCGTAAAACAAAAATCTAAATCAAATCAATTCGAGAGATGAGACCATACAGTTAAAACACCGCGCCTCCCCAACTTTAGCAATTGAGAGATCGATTATCGCTTGCAGTTTAGCAACCATATGCAGACGACAAAAATAATTTAAATAGTAGTACAGTCACTTCCGGAATGCGTTTATCTCACCCTGCAGGTTGTGATAACATTTTCCCCGACAACCCGACAAATCAGTCTCAAGTGAGAGAAAATGTCATTTATTCCAATGAAAAATCAAATTGATCAGGTAAGCAATTTTAGAATATGTGCTTCTAGCTGATGTACTTGAAATATGTCCGATGATCAATGGACATCATTGTTGAAACACCTCACATGAGGTAAAGTGAGGATTATTTTACCGATTGTTGAGAATGCAGGAAATAAAATTACCAATAACCTATATAACATACAACTTTAGCGATTGAGAGATGGATTATCGCTTGCAGTTTAGCAACCATATGCAGACGACAAAAATAATTTAAATAGTAGTACAGTCACTTCCGGAATGCGTTTATCTCACCCTGCAGGTGTGATAACATTTTCCCCGACAACCCGACAAATCAGTCTCAAGTTGAAAAATGTCATTTATTCCAATGAAAAATCAAATTGATCAGGTAAGCAATTTTAGAATATGTGCTTCTAGCTGATGTACTTGAAATATGTCCGATGATCAATGGACATCATTGTTGAAACACCTCACATGAGGTAAAGTGAGGATTATTTTACCGATTGTTGAGAATGCAGGAAATAAAATTACCAATAACCTATATAACATACATGTATCCAGTTAAAATTAAAAATAAACCAATTTGAAATTAGTAATGTCTACAAAGTTTTTTGTACAATGTATCACATTTTCAGTTGAACAGACCTGCATTTAGCTTTCAACGAATTCTTAGTCGAACATTAGAAAACCGAGTCTGCATTTGTGGCAAACATGTGGGCATACTTCCTCCTACCTCGGACAGTCGTATCTGCCATAGCTTAACTAGAATATATCTGTCCACAACATAGGGTGTAGATATGCTATGTGATATTACGTCATTTTTTTTTAATAATTGGGTGTGATGTATGGAGAAGGGAAATCTGTACATGAGACTCTGAAAGATTTTTCACACTCTGGTGAAATTTCATCATCGGCGCAACACACCCATGTGAAATTCGATTATTCTAACAATTTCCTAAGGCTTTTACTCCCTCGCAAGAAATCTAACTACGATACGATGTAATATATACATTTGTTTGTTTGTTTATTGTTGTTTAACGTCCCACTCAAGAATATTTCACTCATATGGAGACGTCACCAAATGCCGGTGAAGGGCTTCAAATTTTGGCCTATGCTCGGCACTTACGGCCATTAAACAGTGAGGGTTCTTTAACGTGCCGACACCTACTGTGACACGGGACCTCCAGTCTTTACTGTCTCATCCGAAAGACAGGAAACCAAACCTGTCGCCATCGGGACTCGAACTCACGACCTCACGATCCAGAGTCGAACGCGCTACCGACAGAGCCAGGCCGGCTCGTAATATATACATGAACGGGCTACGCCCCATGTTTGAATAATTGCATGTGTGCACCCTGCTTGTTAGGCGCGACCAACATACAGCTGCAAATCCGGGGTCTATTAAAACTGAAACAAGAGAAAATAGGGGTGTATAGTCCGTTTGCTCTCCATTGAATGTCAGGTTTTGATAAATGTCTTAAATTTCACTTAAACATCAAATTTGAATTGTACAGCAATGTTTTCAATTTTACAATACATGTGAGTATGGAAAGTTTTGGTTTGCTAACAAAACTTTTACCCATTTACGGCAATACAAATTTTTGTAAAAGTTTGTGTGGGTAAATACAGAGTTGATAATTCTTTTTGATTTATGCATAAGGGTGTCCGCCCAGTATTTCGAAGCACCGATAGCTCGAAGGTCCGATATTTCTGCATTCTAATATATTCAACAATACTGTACAGTTGCTTATTCGAGAAGCGGTGTAAATCAGATGTGGATACTTAAAAATTCTAAACAGCTTTTAGAAAATTTGAAGGCACACAAGTTTTCTCGAATTCACAGTATCAAAACTTATGACTTCTCTACTCTTTACACTACTATTCCACATAAAAAATTAAAAGAAAGACTTTTCAGCATCATAGACAACTGCTTTTTCACTAAAGGTGGAAACTGAAAATTTAAATATCTAGTGATTGGCTATCAGGATACTTATACACTTAAACACCACTCTGATTCTACACATAAATATACTGAAGTTGATATTAAAAACATGCTGGAATTTCTAATAGACAATGTATTTGTAATGTTCGGAGACGTGGTCTTTCAACAAACTGTCGGCATTCCTATGGGAACCAATTGTGCTCCTTTATTGGCCGACCAGTTCCTTTATTCATACGAAGCAGACTTCATTCAGAAACTGCTGAATCAAAAGAAGAAAAAGTTAGCGGTGTCCTTTAATTTGACATTTAGATATATCGACGATGTTTTGTCAATTAATTATGACAATTTTCATACATATGTCAATGCGATATATCCCAGCGAACTAGAAATTAAAGATACAACAGAATCAAGCACACACGCTTCATACTTAGACATTTTACTTAATATAAAACACAGACGGGAAATTAGCAACAAAGCTATACGATAAACGCGACGATTTCAGCTTTCCCATCGTAAATTTTCCACATTTAAGTAGTAATATCCCTCAGTCACCCGCATATGGAGTTTATATTTCACAAATGATCCGATATGCCAGGGCGTGCACAACATATGAAGATTTCATATACAGAGGTAAACTACTCAATGACAAATTATTGACACAGGGATATCGAAAACCGCGTTTAATGTCAACGTTCCGCAAGTTTTACGGTCGGTATAATAGTCTTGTTTGCGACTACTCTGTTTCACTAAGTGAAATAATCCGAAAATCCGACATTCCGAAAGCTTGATAGTTCGAAGGCCCTAAAGTCCGAGGGTTGAGAATAATTTCAAATATGACACTAGACTGGCATAGGATTGTATCATAATTAAATTATTTTTTTTTTATGAACTGAAAAAAAATCACAATTATAGGTCTGAATAATTTTTAATGTTTAGGCACAAAACTATGTTAATGAAATAATTTCATATTGTTAGTAGTGTTCTTAAAACTCATGTTGATTTGCAAGTTTGAGATGACCCCTTACTGACCAGTCTGTAGTGTGACAAGTTAGTAGGCCTATTCTTACGCGTATTGTCCTGTGAAAAAAATCCATGCCGTTCTATGTTAAAATATTTGTTTATCAATTACTATTATTATGGCTAAATGATACATAAGGGGTATTGCATTTGAGTAGCAGGAACATTTAATATTGTTAGGTACCACTGTGGTTTGAAAACTTTATATTTACGGTATTATGGCTGGTCAATGTATTGGTATTTCAACTACGTAATTTTCCTTGAAATTCGAAAATCTTACATTATTAGTGATGGGAAACTTTTTTCCCTTGACTTGCTTTAATAGCGTGTGTGACCGCTATTCGTACCGATGCTTTCTTCACACCTGCGACGTACTGAATGAATCAGGTTATGCAAAAATGCCTGGAAAATGTTCCGCCATATGTGCAATAAAGAACGACACAAAACGTCCACCATAGTAAGGGGAATGACTCTTGATGTAGACGTCGTTCTATTTCATCCCAAACCTATTATATATGCGATAAATTCAGTGACAGGGTAGCACATTCACGTTTTGCTGCTGTAGATAGTCACTAACAACGCGTGCTGTGTGCGGTCGTGCGTTGTCGTGCTACAAAATGACGTTACGCTGGTTGTTTTGAATGAATAGAATGACGTACAATCTCGACAAGGTAGCGTACGCCAGTTAAATCGCCCTCCACTTTCACCAAAGGGGTCCTTCCATGTGTTGTAATTCCACCCCAACCATAACACTCCTTCCGCCGAATTGATAGTTCTGAATAACGCAGGCGTCAATGTAACGTTCTCCGACGCCCGAACACGACCATCACTGCTGTCGAGATGAAATTTCGACTCGTCCGTAAACAGAATTTCCGCCCAATCTGTGTTATTGAAACGCCAATGCCTCCTACACCACGCTAACCTTGCAACACGGTGACGCCAGAGCAAAACAAGACGGATAGCAGGACGTCGAGGACAGATGTTAGCCTCTCGCATATCCATATATGTGATGTAAAAGAACCACTAAACAAACAGTTAACCTACTAATTGTCATGACACCAAGTCATGTTGTGAGTTCTTATATCATAACCATGAAACGATGTTGACTATCTTTTGTTTAATATAATGTATTTACATATGTACAAAGTCTCAAAGCGTCTGCTATGGTCAAGTGCAGAAACAAGAGTAATTCTCTCACACCCATCCGGAAACATCATAATCAACTGCGACACATTAAAGGACATTAAAATAATGCAGTGTTGATAGACTAGAATATTTAACTTAATCGCAGAGTTCAAGAGAACAATTATAATATATCACACTAATTATATGAGTATTTAAAAAATCACATGTACCAAATTATGAATCTTTGGGGTGCCCAGGATTCGTATACAAATATGGTGAATACTGGACAATCACGGACCTCTGGAAATCCAGAGGTGGGATCAGATGCCATGGAGCAGTGAATATCCCTTGTTATAATAATCTTTCCACTGATCAGTCAAACCTACCTCCTTTATATTATTGTTTTTGTTGTGTGTATGGTTGTAATGTCTCTTCATTGCTGGCATCTAGGTTTCACTATCAGTATTTAGAAGCTTTTAATTGAAGTAACACATTTAATCGTAATTAAAGTCCGAAGGGGTCTGCTGAAGATGGTTGAGATAACGATATGTGACAATTGCTACATGCTTGACCACAATTAATCTGAACATTTGACTTACTTCATTTTACTTCATTTCACCTGTTCTCTTTGTTTCTATTTCATATAATTACCACTTTATAATATACATTAGTTAATTTAAAGCAGCATTAGCTAAGTTAGTAATATTTTTTCGGAGTGTGTGTAATAATCATGCAACGATTGTATACCATAAACAATCACATGGCAATACAATTTACCGTCGAAAAATGAGTGCAGGAGTCAAAAAAATCCTCAATATTTTTTGTGTTTACACGGAAACTGATCATGGCCTCTGATTACCTTCCGATCACCTTCGTGGATTTGCACGAGATTTGCTGGTTGATTGAAGTAACAAGAAAACTCGCACCCAAGACGAATCGTACCAAGACAAAGACCTAGACCGACTGAATGACAAACCTTACCCATCAATCAATAGAAGAATACCTTTATACTACCATATTTTGATATCACATATACGATTTCGTATGTCAAGATACTATCATTCGTGTTTAAAACATTGACGTCATACTATTGGTGGCATTCCATGATAAAAATGTGGAGGATGTGTATGCAGCAGTTATGTCCTTGCATCATATTGAGTTATTTTATACTAAAGTAATATTTCGCTGGGATTGTTCTATTCAAATTCTAAATTTCTAAAAAGCTGAGATTGTCATTTTTTAAAGAGTGGATACTCTTAAAAATACATTTAGGTTTATTATTTTGCCTTTTATGATACCACTATTTTCTTTCTCAAAGATAAATTTATCATTTATTTCGAGCTCATCTGTCGAATTGATGAAGTCTTATTGACATAAATGGTCGTATTGAGCATCTGTTTACGCCTTGTTGTTTTTAGAAAAATTATAACTTTGGTGCCACTAATAATACTTCAATTCAATAATACTTAAATATTGTGAATGAATATGTTTATATATAACTACTACATCGGTAATTTTCATTTTATTTGTCCGAGAGTACTTCACGTGTACATTTTATAGACCTGGGAATATTTGGAACCACTGACTAATGACGTCATAGTAATCACAGGACAAATCCCGGTCCGGCAGGAGACATTTTTAACATTGAAAACGCCCATCTCCATGAAATTTATATTATGTAGAGGTTTTTCAACAACTCCAGTAAGATATAAGACTTTTATTCATCCAATGATTCAAAGTTTAAAATTTAAGTTAGGTATTACTATTTTCGAAGCGAGCTGCACAAACGGTAGTGACTTCGACACCTCAGTTTTAGTTGTTGTATTGTTGTTTAACGTCCCACTTGAGAATCTTTCACTCATATTGAGATATCACCAAATGCTGGTGAAGGGCTTCAAAATTTGGCCTATACTCAGCACTTACGGCCATTGAGGGTTATTTAACGTGCCGATACCAACTGTGAAACGGGACCTCGGTTTTTAATGCCTAACCCAAATCATAGAAAAAGCCAGTCGCTTCAGCGGAGATTCCAAACCCGTGACCCTCCGGTTGCAAACCGAGCACTCTATCGTGGAGCCACGATGGCTCTCTCGGCACCTCATTGAGCGTATGCATATTGACACCTAGTTACAACGGTACTATAAAACAGAATCCATAGTTCTATATTATATTGCCTATTATGGTGTTTTAGCATCAAGAAGTTTCGGAAAGTGCAAGTGATTTCGGCAATTGCTTTCAAGTAATTTTATAATCGGCATTATGATAACATTTATATAAATTTTGCATTGTGTAGTACATGTATATGAATAATTCGAATTTAGATCTTTAGTAAATCTAAAGTGTGTGTGCGCGTGCGTGCGTGCGCGCGCGTGTGTGTATTCTTATAGTTTTTTCTTTGAATTGCCAGGTAGAATGAAAGAGGATGGGGCCTCATAAAACCACAATTCTAATAACAATTAGCAATGATAGCTTAAACTTAAAAAATATATGGAATGTAAGTTAATTCAATAATGCAAATTTTTAACTTTAATTTGCTCCTAAAATTACTTTTTAGAACCCATTGAGATGAATTTTTATGGGTGCCATTATGAACATTTTCAAGTTCCGAATTAATATCAACACATGCGCAAACGATTTTTTCCATGTGCCGATTCAACCACACAAAGTGCCGATTTCCATATTTCCGAAGATCCGAAATTTGACTTGGTACGAATTGTTTATCGTTTTATTTTGTGTTTCTTCGAAGCGATAAATAAAATTACTAAATTCGGGTAGATTGTGTTCACTTGAAATAAATTTTATCCCATTACGATGAAAATAAACTATAACGCATGTCTACAAACTTTCCGATGTGAGGTCGTAATGAATATTGGCCACAATACAATTTACTTTTTGGGTCCATGCCCACTAATATTATTTATCATTTTAACATTCATTATACTTATAAACAAGCCAATATGTGCAAGTGTAATTAACGAGAACTTTGTATCTTTATATAACGATATATTATCACCTAAAGAAATAAATCACCCCTTACCTTAATGCTGCTTTAAAGTTTGGGCTCCTACTGTATAGTTCACATGTGTATATGTATCTTCTGTTAAATAAATTTGTTGAAAAGCTTTTCCGTAGTCGAACCCATTTTTGAAACTCAGTAAATTGGATAAAAATATTCACGGTAACATATACATTTTATCACTGAAAAGTACTCACTTAAAAATCTGAAAGGATCAACCCGGATTTTTAATCTATTTATATGGTAATATATACACTAATCATTTATGTTTCTGAATCGTCGCATGCGGTGTTACGTAACAGTAATACAGAGTGTAATGTCCTTTTATATTTCATCAACCACGACTAGATTTGTTATTAGAATGTCCGACAAGGAATTCAAGAATTTTAAGTAAAGTCGTTTTAACAATTTATATCAGAAAAAAAATATTCTAAAAGCCAGGTAGAATATACTGTAGTTTGTGATGACACGTATCCATCTTACAAATTAAGTTACATTACCAAAATTATGATGAGGGAAAGGGCACCTGTTTAAAGACAAGTATAGAGTACTTGTATCATGTTTAAATCTGGACTTTGTGGGGTCCATTCTAGAACAAGAATGTTATTGTTTGCAAAGTATTCACACACTACACGAGCCTCGTGAACCTGAGCATTTTCCTGTTGAAAAATGAAGTTACAGTTTGGAAAGTGTCTCGCTTGAAAGGCCACAAATGTTCTTCCAAAACTTCAGTATACCTTTGTGTATCAATGACAGTTCCAACTCCTTGATGTATAATACACCCCCAAATCATCAATGATTGCTTGCGATGTGACCGCGGGCAGATACAGTCCGGCCCGTATGAGTCGTCTTTGTGCCTTCATATGAAAATTCTGTTGTCATTCCAAATCTCTAGATATGACTTTCATCAGAAAAAAAACTTCTTTCCAATAATTATCCACCGTTAGATTTCTTTTTTCAAAACAAAATGACACACGTTTTCTCATATGTACTTCTCGAACCACTTACATATATATCAGAAATAGTAGATTTGAGTATCAGCAACCTATCTGCAACAATTATCTGTTTAAGTCCTCCTTTAATCAATACTACGGTCGCATTTCTCAAGTCCGAAATCACCTCTTTACCGCGACGACCCATGTTGTTTCAGCGAAATCCAGCGATTATGACAGCAGACGACGGTACAACACTGGATCGGCCAAATTTTACGATGACAGCATTCATCGTGACGTCAGCATTTTGAAGGTATATAGCGATATGAAAACCAAACTGCCGTGCTGGATTTATTAAGATTTTTATGCACCGCACGATATTTAGGGAAACTTATGACAGTGTGTTTTTTTCGAATACTTCTGCCCGACTTCTGTACATATAAAAGAATAAATAGACAAGTTGAATTCTGCTTTTATTGGCTATGTCATGTCCGTCTATGTTTCAACAGATAGAGTGTAATTTCGTCCTCATAAATTAAAAATCATTCTTTATGCCGGGGGGTTCGTCCCTTGGGCCCCAACCAGGCCTCTGTCCTGGATCCGCTGGGGGGAGGGGGCGCTTTTGCGCCACGGCCCCAGACCCCTCGCCTCAGAAGGTGCTCATATTTCTTAATGATAAAAATTCTCAACCCCTTCAAATAATCCTGGATCAGCCCCTGCTATATGTTATTGATTTGTAGAGCGTTCCACTTGCAAGGTTCTGGATTCAATTCCAGGTTCCCGATTATACCAAACACTTTTTAAAAATGATTGTGACTGTTGTTGTATTGTTGTTTAAGAATCTTTCACTCATATGGAGACCTCCCCAAATCCACGTGAGTCCACAGTCATATCAAAATGAAATACGTGAGGAATCCTCGTCACAATTGGTGCAGAGGTCTCAACAACCGCCATCATAAAGGTAGCTCATCATTTCACTTAGTGAAACAGAGTAGTCGCAAGAAAGGCTATTATACCGATCGTACAATTTGCGGAACGTTGACATCAAACGGAGATTTCGGTATCCCTGTGTTAATAATTTGTCACAGAGTATTTTACCTCATATTCATATGTTCATATATATTAAGCTAAGGTTATTGACTTTTCTATAGATATAGTTAGTGTCGTCTCTCTAGCTATAGTTACTCACGTCTCTTTAGCTAAGGTTATTGACTTTTCTATAGCTATATGTAATAACGTCTGTTTAGCTAAGGTTAGTGTCGTTTCTTTAGCAATATTTAGTGTCGTCTTCTTAGCTATAGTTTGTGTCGTCTCTTTATGTATAGTCGTCTCATTAGCTGTAGTAAGTGTCGTTTCATTAGCTATAGTAAGTGTCATCTCTTAAGCTATAATTAATGTCCTCTCTATAGCTTTAGCTAATGTCGTTTCTCTAGCTACAGTTAGTGACGTCTCTTAAGCTATAGTTAAGATCTCTCCTTAGCTATAGTTAGTGTAGTCTCCTAAATGATAGTTCGTGTCGTCTCTTTAGCTATAAGTATGTGTCGTCCTTTTAGCTAAAGTAAGTGTCGTCTCTCTAGCTATGTGTCATTTCTCCAGCTACAGTTAGTGACGTCTCCCTGGTATTGTCTCTTTGGTTTTAGTGTCGCTTCAGTAAGTGTCGCCTGTTTAAATTAGTGTTGTCTCTATAGCTTTAGTTGGTGACTCTTGTTTGCTATATCTAGTGACGTTTACCAGGCGCTTTTTAGCCATAGTTATTGACCTTTCTTAGTTTCTTAGTTGGAAATAAAACAAGTATGTAGCAAAAATAAGTAAATGTAAGGGTCATTTTAGTAACTTGTATGCTTATAAATTTTCTGACTTGTAACTGACCATACCCTTTACAACTAGACGCCACAATATATAGCCAAAACTACACGTCATATGTTTCAATCTGTATCATCTGAATTCTTCCGCTATAATAATCATATACCGTGTAATAGCACAGATAAAAGCTTTTATGTTGTTTTGTATTTATTACAAGCCGTACACAAAAAAGAAATTATTTCCTCTTTTAACAACGTCATAGATGTTTTGAATTGATGAAATTTCATTTAGAAAAGTAGTCAGTCTGTCGGTATTGCCGTATCCCCGCGTGACCGGACTAGTCATATTGAACTATGCATTATAACTGTATGATTACACATTCATGTAAGAAGAAGAAAATAGTATGTATCAGTAAAACCAATCTATTTATTTACAAAATTATAAATCATAACACATATAGCATAATAATTAATTTGATGTAGAACATTTTACAGCAAGCTGTTGGGAAGTGCATTGCCTAATATTAAAAATTGACATTTTTTATATTCCGAAAGGAATAACTTCCAATTTGGCTTGCAAGCCGTTGGGTCTTATTTTTTTATATCAAAAAACTAGTTTCTTAGTTTAAGTCATTGATTTCTTAATTTGAGAAAATTATTTTTAATATTAAGAAATCGACTTAGGTTTTAATAGTAGAAAATTATTTTCAGCATTAGAAAATTATTTTTTGATATTAAAAATAGTGAATATATTTCCCAACATCTTGCCATAAATCTGTTTATGCTTCAGTGATAAATACGAACGGTATGCCCTAGCTATACATTTATACAGCACATTGTTGGGTCGGGATCGCAATACACAATGTTATATATTTATCAGACTAATTATATGGATAGTTAGGTAATTTCATTTCTCATGTTAAACGTTTAATACCTGGACTAGTGAGTGATGTTACATGTAACTCAACAATGGGATATAATATAACTTACGAATACTAATGTTTACAAATGAGGAGTACTTTCACTTTACCACTCATTCTCAAATACTGGTGATTCCTAACAATTATCTAATATTTATATAAGAAGGTTTGTAAAACAAAGTTATCTATGCTTTAAGGAAATTACATTTTCTGTTGACTTAAGTGTCTGTGACCTTAACCTTTGACATACTGATAATGAAACGTTTCAAAGTAATCCTCATAACAATAAAAAACAATTCCAATATAAATACATGTACGTATATAAAACACCATCCAATTCAAAAGAAAATAATATTTTCTGTTAATTCAAGTAATTGTGACCTTGACCTTTGCCTTCATGATAATTAAAGTTTTTCAGCTTATTCTCATTACACTCCAAACTACTTTTCAATATAAACACGTATTCAAAACCAATCCATTCCAAAATAATGACATTTTCTGTTAACATAAGTCCTTGTGACCTTGACATTTAACACCAAACTTAAACTTCCAAATTGTAATCTTTAAAACATTAAAACAATTTTAATATAAACACTTAAAAAAACTTGTCAATCTTTTAAAGAAAATAACATTTTCTGTTAAGTCTCTGTGATCGTGATTTTTAAAACCGATTAAACTTCTTCATTGTTACTTTCATACCACTCCAATATAAACACGTATACAAAAACATGACCATTTGTTTTCAGAAAATGACATTATCTGTCAACTTTAGTCTCTGTAATAGTTTTCAAAAATTTTCAAACAATTTTCAAATGTAAACAAACAAAAACTCATCATTTTTAAAAAAAAAGAAAATGACATTTTCTGTTTATTAAATTGCTTGTGACCTTGACTTTTGACTTTACATATTTGTCACAATAATCATCATAATTTCTTGTTATAGTTTATGGGAAAATTCAATCAGTTTTTACTATTCCACTTATATAAAAAAAATTTACCCTACGTCGTTTGAAGTTTTCATTTGTGGCACTTTTTTCATTTGTAAATATTGTAATGTTTGCTTAACAAAATGTAGTCCTAATTAAATATATTTCTGATTATTGGATCACCGTACAGGATTTTTTAATGACGTTTTGGTTCATTTTGACAAATTTTGGAAAGTTTATGAGGGATACACTCGACTCGTTTAAGTCAAGGTTAATAAAACAAATTGGCCAATTTATCCATGAGAAGTTAAAAATGTAAATTAAGTTTAGAACGGACGAAGAAAGCAAAAACAAAATAGGACCACAAAAAGTCACAATGAGCCTTTGTTGCAAGTAACCTTCAACAAACAAAATAAACAATAACATAAATATCTTATGATAGCATGGTCTGTAGTTTGATAATTCAACGTCAAATGTATTATCACTCTAACATCTGTACTGATAAGTATGCATGAGTTAATAACTAAATGAAGCAATTCGCCGACAAAATTCTTAAAATTACATTCAGTTATCGTCGGCGAAAATTTCACACACACACACACACACACACACACACACACACACACACACACACACACACACACAGATATATATATATATATATATATATATATATATATATATATATATATATATATATATATATATATATATATATATATATATATATATATATATGCGTCAGATATATACTGTAAGACGATGCAGTATATATTCCATTCCTGAAAAACTTATTTTAAGAAATTCAAGTTTAACATTTAATCTAATTCGACGATACCTCCTATAGCTTTTACTTTGTATCACACGTATAGGAAGAAATTCAAAAAGTTTTTGTCGTAAAAATAGTTTAGAATATACACAGCTTATCTACAGCGTTTATGTTTATTGCCAATATTGCCATACTTGTATTGTTAACAAATGTTTTTTTCTCTCAGACTAAAGGAAAGACACTAATGATAACATATAAGAATTAACAATACCAACGAGATTGTATCAATCCTTTTACATCGCCATGCAGTATAAAATTTCAATACGATGTATCATGTAACTGTATATATCACCAAATTAACACACACACACACACACACACACACACACACACACACACACACACACACACACACTTCACAATAGGTGTCGATATTGATGTAGCAATATATCTACAGTAGATATAACTTTATATATCTAATATATGCACACGTCGAGGATCAAGCGTTTTCGGAATGAATTGATATAAACAAAGAGTAAATATACGCACTGTTTATCTACAATTCGAGCATGACTAAAGTCTCAGACATATATATTTGAGTTCGATGGCGTGAGTAAAATACTGATATTTATATTCACTATATAAACGTGTATGTGAACAATTTGAAACGTTAAATCATTTCCATTTTTTCTCAATATGGAATGATTTGTTTTCCTTTGCATGGATAGTAAATACGAACAAATTCGCACACAAACACCAACACCAAATATTTCAATTCTATAGTTTAGACGGTCGCTCTGCTATAGTTCATAATTCTCCATATTTGCTTGTTCCGACCAAGCTGCATACTTTGACCCGTCCATCTCAGTTGCAACACAATTATCTTCCCTCAGTCTGTGATTAGATCCACCAATTTCTGTTTTGCACTCAGGACATTTAGACTGTTCCATTGCTCCTCCACAATCTCCGATGGCATATACGTGTCCTGGACAAAAGATTGGTGTATATATATATTATCAAAATTTGTAATGTATTCAATATCTTCCGTAATTCCGATATCTGTCCGAGGGATGATATTGTTCCAGGGTTTATAAGACATGGAATACATGTTTTTAGTATATAATAATTGTTGTTTTCACAATTACTGTATATCTGTACAAAAACTATTCTAAATATACAGAGATAAAAATATGGATCACGCAACTGTTAACACTATTCAAAACATTAATTACAACGGTGTGTGTGTATGTGTGTGTAGGTGTTTCTTTAATAAATAAATAATTATAAAAGTAATTATTATCATAATTCTTACTTTTATTTTATTACTGTTATTATTATTATTATTATTTTTATTATTATTATTATTATCATCATCATACCATTTTTGCACTTGTACCAATGTCCTTTCGAAAATTCCATGGCTTTTAAAATCATATTTCGTTCTTCGTCAGAAATACCCAATCCTGAATCAGGAACTTTCTGCTTGATCCGCCCCAGAGTTTCTTTTATCTTTTGTTCTTGTTCATCCTGTATTATTATAGGCCAACGTAACGCAATGATTGCTTTCTGCACCTCCTCTCTTTCCTTTTCCAGATCTTCAATTCCAGTTTTCCTGATATTTTCATCCAGAACAAAATATTGAATTAGAAGGGAGAACCTTTCAACTTCTTGTGAATATTGTTGCAATTCAAAACCCGAGAAAATTCTTCTTTGGATTAAGATCCATTGTAGGATGAAGTACAGCTGAATTTTTATTTCATTTCTGTGGCTTTCGTTTTGCGAAAGTTTTCCCATTCCAACGCAATACTGACTGGCCAGACTTTTAAGCAAAACCATTTTTTTACTACCAACTTCGTATGAATCATTTGATTTAGAACGAACGTAGTCATTTAAGGTTTTGGTAAATCTATAATCAATTTCATTTAAAGTACCAAAGACTTTTTTGTAAATTTCTGATTTGGAAAAATCACTTTGCAAGGCGATGCCCTCTTTTGCAATTTTATCTTTAATCTTTTTTAGATCATTCAAGACCTTTTTGATGACATTTGCGTATCTGTAGCTAAATCTTATAGGTATTTTGCATATAGGACAATAGTTCAGTTTTACAACTGTTGATTGATCTTGGTCCGGACAGTCTTCTTCCGTAGATATACCCATGTATTTGTCGAAAGCTGTGACTTCAAAAATGTGGTTACAATCTGACAACTGTATAAATCTAGCATTAATTTCATCCTCTGTTCCAAATATAATTTGGCATAATTCATCTTTGTTACATATGCGACAAAGACGTGGGCATGGCTCCGTACATAGTCCAACACATTCGTGTTTGCATTTTAGTTTTTTCCTGCAAGGTTCATTACAAGGTGGTCGATTACATTCTTGATAACAAAGCATTGTACATTGATATCTGTTCTTACACGTGTCTACGCATTTCCACCCGCACGGTTCGCGGCAATCCAGACATTTGTCACCGCATTTATTCGGACAGCCTTTACGTCCACGATGAGAACAACTGGTTTGACACTCTTCTTTACATGGCGGACAGCGTGATGAACATGAATGCTTTGTTTTACAGATATGACCACAAAAAAGAATTCTTTTACACTTCTCCTGGCAAGAAATGTGCAGTCGACCCATGGAACATACCCCACATTTCCCTCGACATTTGTGACCGCAGTCCAGCATTTTATTACACGGCACAGTGCAAACGGGAAAATCTTTTGTACAACAAGGCACTTGAAATTCATGAGTACAGAGACCTTTTACCTTGACAAGTTCATTACAGTTTTCAACAGTGTTGCATGTCTTTCCACAATATGTTTGACATTGGTGACCACATTCTAAGATTTTTGTACATCTCTGTGTACACTTTAATTCAGAATGATCTTTATAACATTGCGTTTCCACTTGATGGCCACACTGGATTAATGTTTTGGTAACTATTTCTTTACAGTTTCCACAAGGTTCATAGCATAGCTTTTTGCATGGATGTCCACCCACACATTCTTTTAAGCAGACTTTTTTGCAAGTATTAAGATGAATGTTCCTATCAGCGTGACATTTCTTTTCACAAACATGACCGCACTGAAGTTGTGTCTCACAGGGAAGACTGCAGCCACCATCTATAGCTTTATCAAAATCACTTGCTTTTGACACTTCTGTTATCGTATCATGGATTTGACATTTCAGGCGAAGTGTTTTTCCGACCATTTTGTTTTCTCCTGCTTTTGACAATATCTTATTCCAACACTTACTTCTTTCTTTGAGCATCTGGAAATTTCCTATAGCGAAAAAACCCTTTTTGGCTCTCGATAAAGAAACGCAAATTCTTTTTCTGTCATGTAAATGACCGATGGACTTTTCTTTGTTACTGCGTACGAGAGACAATAGAATAATATCATTTTCTTCTCCTTGGAAGTTATCAACTGCTGTTATCCGAACACCCTTCGCATATGAATATCTTTCATTATCAATCTTGTCCTCAATGTCTTTCACAGTCTTTCGCAATAGGCGCACTTGGTCATTATAAGGAGAAATAATGGTAATTACGGATGGTTGATAGCCTTGTTGGCGTAGATAAAGATACAATCGGGCTATGAAGTTAGCTTCATGTTCATTCTTATGACTTGTTGAATACTCAGATTGTGACTCTGGTTGGTGATGATCTACAAAAAAAACGTCTTGTTCAGTTCCCTTGATACGGCTGTAATGTTTAACACTGTCATGGTCTACCAGATCTGTGTAAATTTCAGGAGTTAGGAGTTGTGATATTTCCGGACGCATTCGATGTTGATTGGTAAGTCGCTGAAAAGGGATTTTATTCAGCACCAACCTTTCCATCATACTTACGTCTGTATGATGGGTTTTCACCAAACTGTAGTCATTGACTGCAGGTCGCAGCTGTTGGTGGTCTCCAATGAGGATAAGGTGCTGTATATCACATGACAAACATGCCAAAATATGTTGTTCATGCACTTGGGCAGCCTCCTCTACGATCATGATACATGGGCCAACTTTTTTCAATACATCTATATTTTGTATTGCTCCTGTTGTTGTCATTCCTATTAATTTTGCATTTTTCATTATCATGACATTTTCTTTTTCTTTCTCTGCATCATAATCATGACGAAGACTTTCAAGGTCATTGGTATAAGAATCTTCTTTTTGTTTGAATTTCTTTCTCAAGTCTGTAATCCAGTATCGATATAAACGCCACCTGTCCTCCACATGAAGACTCCATACATCTTTAATCCGTCTTACTTCGAAGCAAAACATTGCTGGAGTACGTTTGATTTTATCCGAGATGAAGGCTAAAACCCGCTCCCGTGTCTTCAGATTAAATCGGTTCCAGAATGGCATTAACATGTTCTTATCGTTTGGTATCAACAACTCTCTAGACACAGCCATGCAAGAGTCTATGCAAAAATCGAAGTCATCCTCATCAAAGTCGTCGTCCAAAATCCTTCGGTAATTTTCTTCTCCGTGCGATTCAAAGTCAAAGTATTCAAACTCTGAGGGTACATGGACATTTTGGCTAAAGCTATCATTATTCCATTGATAATCAGTTGTTGGTATTGGAATTTGAAGCCATTCTAACATATTAGTTCTGTTCTGTGGTATGTTAATTGGCCAGAAGTTCTTTTCAGAAATGGCAAAATATATATGTTCTGGTATGATGTCCTCTCGAAAAAGGAAATCCTCGTGTAAAATGCAGCTTTCTAAATGTTCTAAACAGAAACGTATTTTCTCAACTCTTTCCGTCACATCTCGCAAATGATAAAATATTTTTTTTGAATGAAGTGCTCTCATATTTTTTCGGTGAGCAACCAGTGTACATGACTGCAATCTGACGCTTTCACTTCTAGAGCCAACTCGAACTAATGGGTGTTTGCCTCTCGTAAAAAGGTGTCTGAGTTTTTCCTTATCTATAATTGCTTCAAGTACTTGGTCAAGGGCATGGTTGGTATGACTTACAAGTAATATTGGCCTCTGGGCATGTGACTTAAATTGTGTTTGGTTATACATGAGAAATTCTATAATACGCAACCCCATCAAGGTTTTACCTGTTCCTGGTGGTCCTTGTATGATTCCAAGCTTTCTAGTTAAACACATTTGAATGGCATCGTACTGTGAAATGTCGAGTCCGAGGTCATCTGCAGACGGCCAACTGTCTTTAGATAAGATTGGAACTTTTGAAAAGTCAGTAGGGGTCATTTTCGTTCCGTATTGCAATAGACTTGAAAAATCCACCCGTATGGATTGCCCGTCTTTATCACAAAGGTAGGATGGTTCGGATACGTTTCTATCGTAAGAAACTAGATGTTTTGAAAAAGGTATCCCTTCATTGTACAACAACATGTTCTTTGCTTTGCTTTTAAGAATGGAAAGAGCTTGATGGTAAACAGGAAAAAATGATTTAGTTTCTAACAACACAAGCTGTGAAGAATCAACACGTAGCAAAACACCCACATTCTGCGGAGAGAAAAATTTCAGTGACAAGACGCCATTCTTCAGTTTTGTAGTATCTCTGTCCACAATTTCTGCATATGCAAGGTGTTCACAACCATTGTAGGTCAAACAGACAAGATTTCCGTATTGCAAAAACTTGCAGGAATCCCATCGAATATTCTTAAGCGTGCCAACATCAAACTGAACATCCCACACAATACCAGATTTTAATAAAAATCTTGGCTGTAACAATCGAACACGCCTGTAGAGTCTTATGTTGTCATCCTTGAAGCGTGATTTCATTGTGGGGTCAAACGTATACTTCATATATTCTTGAATTCCTCTTCGTAGTGGACCAATGAAGTCCTCAAGAAACAAATAAAACTGTGTTACGAGATAATGTGCATCAGATTTAAATGCTTGTTCCAATCCATGGGGTACTAGAGGGGGAGTTTTATTTTTTTGGATATCAGAACTTGATGGTAAAATTTCCCATTTACATACATCCTGTAACTCAGTTGAGAATACTGATGAAATTTTCGATGTTGCTTCATTTCTTACTGTCGCACTTTTATCGAATTTTAATTCTATCGATATCAATTGTTGCTGGACAACTTCAGAAGCTTCGCCATGTTTTGCAAGAACATTCGGCATGATCGATTTCAAAAGATTTAAACATGCCCGAATATCTGTTTCACGCGTGTTTTCGTCATCAGCAAGTATACTAATGACCGATTTGATCGCCTGCAAAAATTCCATGTCTTTTCCGTTTATTTCTTCCTGGGAAACACCGTTCAGTAGTGTAGATAGAATTACATAAACCTCTGGTCGATTTAAAATGTTGCTATTGCGAATAACACAGCAAAGCTTCGCATTTGACTTCAGTTCAAATTTCATCAGAAGACTCATTACAGAGCGCACCTGGGTCTCACCAAGCTCTTTGCTCGAAGCAATGCTGTCCAAATTGTCTAAATGATTCAGATAAAAATCTTCAAAATCGCGATCAGAACGCAAAGGAATGTTACAAAGTCGGTTAATGCATTGATCAATAGATTCTTTGTGTTGGATAGAATCATGGTTCCTGCCTGTTCTGTTCGAGAACACTGTACAATCATGCTGTAAAGAAATGCAAATAACATAAATTGACATTGATCTATTTATCATTTCATGTCAACAAACGTTTTTCAGTAAAATTGTATCAAATAATAATAATAATAATAATAATAATAATAATAATAATAATAATAATAATAATGATAATGATAACTAGAGCTACGTTTTTGATTGAGGCAAAAAGGGGCCATCCGACCAAAACTCGACCTGAAGTTTTGATACAGCTTCTGGTGATCTATAGATCAAAGCTCCAAAGCTATAAACTTGATACCGAGAACCCATCCTTACAGACAAATCTATATAAAGTTTAAGGTATTATTCAGATTGGGGCAGTGACCTTGACCTTTAATTCGATGACCTTGAAATTTCTTACAGATATTCTCCGGTATATTTCCTATACATCATCAAAACTAATGATATATTGATGAATAGAAAAGGAGTGTTCTGCGCTACTTAGTCCCTAAATGATATCTAAAAGGAAAATACAGTATGCCCCTCACCTGTAGGTGATGGACGTGAGGGATCGATTGAAATGAGGTCAATTTTATTCATAGATTAAAGATTATAGGTAACGATTTTAAAGTTTGTCTTTTATTTAAATATCCCAAAAATAACCACTTAAAAGTTATATGGCCAAGTTATCTGAGGTGTAAAATGACAGGATACTTGTTTATTCTGCCATCAACGTTCACTTATCGGTGTCTCGATTGCGCGCTTAATGCCCTTGATGTGACGTCACACGTGAACAATTTCGATTATAATCCAGTCGCTATTTCGCACACTCAAATCAAGTAACCGACTATGATAGCGGTATGTACATGTGTATTATGAGTTTGTATCGTCTTTTTAATAGAGAAAATTAAGTCTTACATTCAGAATTTGTGAGTTTTTACAGTTTCATATTCTAAAGTTATAATTATTACAAAAACATCTTTTTAAGCATAAGGACTTTAAATATTCGAAGTCAACATCTTCACTTTGCATCTATCCACAAAACAAAAATAACAAATACATGTATAAAAAGTCGGTTACTCCATTTTTATAAATTTTTCGCTGTAAAAACCACTAAGTATATTAGTCTATTATCTTTTAACAAGCATATGCGATCACTTGTAAATATACAGCGTCAGCGTTACGGGTAATTATATTCTGTGCTAAAACACTCCAATAAAAAAGTAATTATAATTTTCCTAATTTATTAAAACTTTTCTTCTAAATGTTCAATGGCTTATTAGTAAAACAAAGGTTAGGTAAGTTATCGATAAGACAACTCAAGTCTTCACGCTTCAGCAATTTTCACACTTCTCTCCTTCAGATAGATTAAATATGCTAAAAAGATTTTGTATCTTATAATTATACATCTACAGCTATTCATTGAATTATTGTGAGAAATTGTTCTCGTGTGACGTCACAGACAGGCGGGATAACCCATGTAGCGTTTCTCGAGGACTGTGGAAACTGTAATATAAAAGGCGACCAAACAACGCTTTATGATGAGATATTTTTTTAAAAGTGCACATATCTTTTTAAGTATGTATTTTCAACTTCACAAAAATTTCATAAATTTTGTTTCCTATGGCCTTTAAATTTGCCTGTACACGTATGCTTTACAGGTGAGTGAGCGATGAAAATGAGGTCACATCTATTTACATGTTAAATTTACCTGTAAACGTACTATAGCATGAGACATGTTTGGACATGATAGGAAACATAATGTTCGAGTTTATTTTAGATTTAGAGGATGAGGTGGAAAGATTATCTAAGAAACAAATGTTTTGATGTTATAAGTCAAATTAGACCAACTAAGATTTACCATTTTATGAAAAAAGGAAGGTTATAATCTTAGCCCATATATTATAAAACATTGGTTATAACGTTAGCCTATCTATAATATAGCATTGTTTATAACGTTAGCCCATCGGTAATACAGCATTGGTTGCAAGATGGTTCCGTGATCCTTACGTTATAGATTTAAAAGAAATATAGAGTCATTTCTCAAGGTAAAGATTTTCCTTGGGATATGGATCTAGCAGATTTCTCCAACCTATCCAAAGAAAATTAAGATACGAAATATTTACTGGTAGTGATAGATGTATTTTCAAAATATCTTTGGGTACAACCTCTTAGATCAAAACAACATGGGCCTATCATAGAAGCAATAGATAAGATATTATTATTTTGCATCAAGGAGAAATTCAAAATAATTACGGACAGATAAAGGATAAGATCAGTTATCCATAAGTCATCTCTATCTTTATTTACTCTTTGAAGCTAAATGAGTTGAAATTTTAAAATTGACCTGTGACCTTGACCTTTCACTTGATGACTTTGAATGTTCACAAGGTATTTCGAGTTAGTTTTCAAACTAAGCTTTGACCTATAAAATGATAACATTATATATAATATATTTATAATTATCAGATGCATGGTATATGTATTTCAAAAGTCGCAATTAAAGTCAACATTTAAGATCTATATAATAACCTTGTTGCTATAGTGATTAATATAACAACGTTACCGTTACGGAAACAACGACATCTAATTCGTATTTAGCTATGCAGCAATAACATAAAATAACTATGTCGTATGATATTGCCCTTATTAAACACAAGGAAATCTGTGGCGATATTTACCGGTCGCCTCCCATAAAGATGTGATACTTCTCTCTGGTGACGCGACTGCGTGGAGAGCGAATCCATTCTTGATGTATTATATATATGCGTTGGCATTGATACCCCTGCAGACGATAATCGGGGTCTCTTTGAAAATGGGGCGAATCCTCTACACTGAGAGCCCCTCTTACGTCCGAGTGATGTGTTGTCCATTTCATGATGACTATCTTCTCCATGAACTTTTCCGTATCTGAGATTTCTGTCGTCATGTCTTCCTATCAGCTCACGGTTTTCTACTATATCCATAAAAGTGGATTGTTCATGCTGAAATTAGAGATCATTATATATACATATGATGACCATTCATGTAAGTTCATCTCTTCTACAATGTATCTTACAATTTTTACAGAGCATATTTTGGATTCATTCCTGTATCCTTCCCTTTTCGAAGCACAGGGAGACTAAAACATGTAATATATTTCTTATATACATTGTCTATCGGTTAACGTAGAAAGAATTGAGCATAACCATGTGACTATATGGGCATATGAATCCTAACCCTAATATCCTATACCTGTAATCCAGTTATCATTTATATGCAGTCGTTCATCAAGACATGACTTGAGAATACCAATTTTGTACATTTTAGCTTTTAGTATATTTTATCATCCTCTTTTTTCTAGTTTATCGTAACGACAACCAACCGGACTTATAATATCCTTGATTAATAAAATCTTGACTCCAATATAATTTTTTTTTTTTACAAAATGATGAATGGAAGCTATTATCTTTATATCAGATGTTCTTTAAAAAATGTTAATTATTTGTGATTCTATGTTAAAAACAGTGCTTTTTTTCTAAAAAATAATTCCTAATATGCAAATTGTTCTGTGTGAAATTTACCATTGAAGTGAAACAACATTGAAAATTTGGACCATTGTTTTTCTTTTATTTCCTCAATGTTTCGTAATACGGTCATGAAATAGAGATATTTCGTCTTATGCGTTATTTTCATCACGCAATTGTCATTGATATCAGTTGGTTTGTGTGCTCTTGTAGTTCTTCCTTCTAAATTTAAGTGGCGGGAGAATAGTCTTAAATATGTAAATATAAAAAATCTCAGATACCAGAGTATAAATCAAAAGAATGTTCAGGACATAGATACAAATCCGGTAAAAATGGACAAACACGGACCTCTGGAAACCAGGAGGTGGGATCAGGTGCCATGGAGGTGTAAGTATCCCCTGTCGACCGGCCATAACCATCGTGAGTCCACAGTCAAATCCAATGACATACGTGAGGAGTGAACCCTCATCACAATTGGTACAGACGTCTCAAAAACCGCCAACCAAAAGGCAACATCTACTCAACATTTCACTTAGTGAAACAGAGTAATCGCAAACAAGACCGTAAAATTTGCGGAACGTTGACATTAAACGCAGTTTTCAGTATCCCTGTGTCAATAATTTGTCAGTGAGTAGTTTACTTCTGTATATGAAATCTTCACATGTTGTACACGCCCTGGCATATCGTATCATTTGTGAAATATAAACTCTATATGCGGGTGACTGAGGGATTTACTCAGGGATTATTACTACTACTTAAATGTAGAAAATTTACGATGAAAAAGCCGAAATTGTCGCGTTTGTCGTATAGCTTAGTTGCCAATTTACCGTCTGTGTCTTTATTAAGTAAAATGTCTAAGTATGAAGCGTGTGTGCTTGATTCTGTTGTATCTTTAATTTCTAATTCTCTGGGATATATCGCATTGGTATATGTATGAAAATTGTCATTATTAATAGACAAAACATCGTGGATATATCTAAATGTCAAATTCAAGGACACCACTAACTTTTTCTTCTTTTGATTCAGCAGTTTTTGAATGAAGTCTGCTTCGCATGAATAAAGGAACAGGTCGGCCAATAAAGGGGCACAACTGGTTCCAATAGAAATGCCGACAGTTTGTTGAAAGACCACGTATCCGAACATTACAAATATATTGTCTATTAGAAATTCCAGCATTTTTTTATATCAACTTCAGTGTATTTATGTGTAGAATCAGAGTGTTGTTGGAGAAAATAAGTATCCGGATAGTCAATGACTAGATATTTAAATTTTCGGGTATCACCTTTAGTGAAAAAACAGTAATCTATAATGCTACAAAAGTCTTTCTTTTAATTTTTTATGTGGAATATTTATGTAAACGACTTTCTAACAAAAGTTTTATATAACATCGTGAACAGTTTTACATTTGGGACTTTATTCAGGCCAATTATAATCATTCTCATAACCTCATTGATGTAAATGTAAACTGCGGGATTCAGTGAATTTAAGATCACTGAAGGATAAAATCTCAGTAGCAATCACACCATACTTGTAATAAGTGTAGTCGTGCATATCCTAAGATCATCTTTATGTAGTTGCACTGGAACACCTTTAATTTCTTTTCTTTAGTTATTAAACATAAGCATGTTATAGAACCATTTATTCACCAAATCCTTTAAATTCTTAAGCACAAGAAAATTTGTGGCGATATTTACCCAGTGTCTACCATGATCGTGAGATGCTTCTATCTGGTTACTCGACTGCAGTCGCTTCGAATATTGAGAGAGTCCTTTACACTGAGAGCCCCTCTTACGTCCGAGTGATGTGGTGTCCATTTCACGATGACGATGAATATTTCCATATCTGAGGTTTCTGTTGTCATGTTTTGTATTCTGATTTGTTATTTTACTCCTTGATTGCCAGGGATAAATGCCCTCCTGATTCGAGTGCCTGGTATCCTGAGAGAATCCGCTTGACGTATCTTGTTCACAAGGAGATATAGCTCTTTTATTGGGCGAATTTAGATATTGAACACGAGTACTTTCTATTAACCCAACTTCTTCAAAATCCATAGTAGTTGATTTTTCACGCTGAAATGAGAGTTCAGTATATATATATATATATATATATATATATATATATATATATATATATATATATATATATATATATATATACTTTAACTACTTGTACTTGATGTACATTAACAAGTAAAAATGAAGAAGTACCACATAAGACTCGAAGCTCAAGTCTATTAGAAAGCGACAAATTAGATGTGCAATGGTCTGAAAATGAAGAACAATTGCCAATCCCAAACGGGGTAGCACCAGGTATCCGGAGCTATATAGAGCAGCAAAATCCTATACTCCTATATATTTTGCAAAAGTAAGGTCAGGTCCAGTATGGTATTCATATACAAAGTGGAAAGTTGGGTAAAAGAATTGCAAGGGAAGAAGTGCCAAACCTGGGTTTCTCAAGCAATTTTCTAGTGTTCTTTTTTACCCCAATATAATTTCTTACAAAATTATGAATGTAATTTATTCTCTTTGTATCATATGCTCATTGTAAATCCCATGCATATCAAAATTAATTATTTGTGATTTTATGTTAAAAACAGTGTTTTTATCCCTGATCTGCTAATTGTTTCTGTACAATTAAAGTTACACAATATTCCTATATAATTAGCTTGGGTTAAAACTTTCATTTTGTTTATATTTCTATCGTTGAAAATATATATACTTGAACCATTTTTAGAAAATATATACGGGTTGTATTTCTATGATCGAAAAATACTCTATATTACTCACGCGGATAGATATAAATAGATAGACAAAAATATTGTGTCACATTTCATAGAGAGTTTAACTATATATTTCGTTTTACTTTGTATAATTCCACTTGAAGTGTTCTGTATTTATTACAAATTATTTTTCGTTTAATGACCGTAATTTTAAAAGTTCAAAAACATCCCATGACTGCAATATATATATATATATATATATATATATATATATATATATGTATATATATATATATATATATATATATATATATATATATATATATATATATATATATATATATATATATATATATATATATATAACATTGTCCTGGGTAAATAACGATATTAGATGAGAAAGAGTACTTGAATACTTTCACATTCCTACAATGCACATCTTGTCCTGAATATCGAGTACCACATATAATAAATCTGTATCCAGATCTACCTATACAAACCAGTGTATCTATGGCATTGCTTCAACTAATATACATACATCTTTATTTTTACGTCAGATTTAAACAAGTTCAACTTCTTACTTAAGTTCGAATAGATTTTCTGAAAACATATACACACCTATATCATATATTGCATTAGGCCGTGGAATAATACAGTTTTAGTTTACAGTTTCTACCCTAAATATGCAGTATATCTAACCCAGTGCTACATAATACATTTGATTCTTAACCAGGTATTCAAATGTCAAGATCAACTTACAAAAGTTTAATTTTTTTCTGAAAACATAAACGCACCTACTTATACATTGTACTAGGCCAGGTTAATTGAGGTTAATTTCCAAAATTGGGAAACCTCTTACAAAGCCAAGCTTCTGTAGTAATCATCTGTGTCTGTGTGTGTATTTACCTTTATAAAACATATTCGAGTGTCTGTAGTAATAAGGCGTGTGTGTGTGCGTTGTTTACCTGTATAAAGCACATTCGAGCGTCTGTAGTAGTAAGCTGTATGTATTTACCTGTATAAAACAGATACGAGCGTCCGCAGTAATTATTTACCTGTATAAAATATATTCTATCGTCTGTCGTAATAAGGTGTGTGTGTATAAAAACATATTCGAGCGTCCGTAGTTATACGCTTGATTTATATGTTCACAACGTTTCGTTATATGAACATGAAATAAAATTATTCCGTCTTAACTATTGTGCAGTCACAAAATTTGCAAACACACACACACACACACACACACACACACACACACACACACACACACACACACACACACACACACACACACACACACACACACACACACACACACACACACACACACACACACACACACACACACACACACACACACACACACACACACACACACACACACACACACACACACACACACACACACACACACACACACACACACACACACTACGCATTTATTCTTTACCTGGTATTCAAACAAGCTCAATTTCCTACAAAAGTTGGAATTCATTTTCTAAAAATTAAGTATTTCTACTTTTACACATTGTTCCTGGTCAGTGAATCGATTACATTTTCTAAAATCAGGAAACATTTATCAATGTATATATACATGTATATTGTCTCTATTTGGGGATATTTTTTATGTTTTTAATATTATTCCGTCTTCAAAACCTGTAACACTTACAACAGAAATGAACTGTTTTCCTACATTCACGTTCATTCAATTAGAATGCAGTACGCTTACTGCAAATGACGACAGCTGAAACGCTAGTTTCATGGCCGAAAGATCATTGATCATAGGCATTAATTTTGAAAATGATTGTTGAAATATTTCGTCCAAGAATAGTAACACTAGCAAAAGTGTACCATTAGCAATACACTTCCTATTTATTACATATAATCTTTGCGTAACGTTAGCCTGGACAACCTTATTTCAGTGGGACATATTCTCAAAAATCTCAAATATCAAAGTATAAATATTCAGGATGACCGGGACATAGATACAAATATAGTAGAAATCGGACAAATACGGATTTTTGGAAATAAATCAAGCGGTGGAATCGGGTGCCATGAAGGAGTAAGCATTGACCGGCGTGAGTCCACAGTTAAATCCAAATGAAACAAATGTGGAACGAATCCTCATCATAATTGGCACAGACGTCTCAACAACCGCCAACAGACAGGCAACTCAACATTTCACTTAGTGAAACAGTAATCGCAAACAAGACTTTTATACCGACCGTAAAATTTGCGGATCATTGACATTAAACGCGGTTTTCGATATTCCTGATAATTTGGTAGTAAGTGGTTTACCTCTGTATATGTCAAAGTATGAAGCGTGTGTGCTTGATACTGTTGTATATTTACATGTAATTTTTAGTCTGTTAGGATATATCGCATTGATATATGTATGTATGTATGTATTGACTAAACGTTGTCGAGATATCTAAATATAAAATTAAGGGACACCTTTTTCTTATTTTGATTCAGCAGCTTCTGAATGAAGTATGCTTCGTGTAAATACAGGAACAGGTGAGCCAAAAAAGGGGCACAATTGATTCACGTATACCAACATTACAAATATTAGAAATTCCAGTTCCAACTTCAGTGTTTTTATGTGTATAATCAGAGTGGTGTTGGACAAAATCATTATCATGATAACCAATGACTAGATATTTATGTTTTCGGGCTTCAGTGAAAAACAGAAAGTTGTCGATGTTGCTGAAAAGTATCTTTTAATTTTTTCAAATTCGATTACTGTGTAAAAAGTAGAAGTGTCTTATGTATAGATACAGTGAATTTGAGAAAAATTGTGTGTCTTCAAATTTTCTGTTTTTTGTTTAGAACTTTTAAGCATCAATATCTGATTAACACCGCTTTTTAAACATTGTTGATGTATCTTCTTATCGGCTGTGAGTATCTTGGTATGGTTTGGTAGAACATTTGCTTGATCCTGCTTGTATAGGTTTTTGTGAAGTTTAGGTATCCAATATAAATATGGTAGATCAAAATCAGTATCGGTTGTAGGTTCATCAAATGAACGTAATACGGACACATAATTTTGAAGGATCTCGCCTTTTGAAACTGGGTTACGTGTGCATGTAGGATTACCAGAATTCGTATTAAACCCTAGTTCTTCGAATAAATAATTATAGTAATGTGTCTTACAAAAAAAACTATATTATTTGAGGTTTTGTCTGTTAGGACCAGTACATATTGGTCATGCGATCTATCCAGCTCGGTTATGACTCCTGGGTCACTAAATACAGAGGGGTAACGGGTTTTCATATTTCCTTTAAGTTTTCGGATACGAGATTTTATCAACCATTGTATAGCATTTAACCATTCAGACAAAGATTGTTTCCACGTCTTCATGTTTGGCCCATCATCCATCTAGCATAATCATTGACATAACTAACCTGGAATTCTGTCGCCTATTTATGGAATGGGATTCAGGCAATTAGGACTCTTTAAATTTTCAAATATCAAAACGTCACCGTTATGATTATATATATATAATATAAAAAATTTCAGATACCAAAGTATAAATCACTAAGATGTCCAGGACACAGACACAAATCTCTTATGTAGAAGATGGATGATGTCTAGGCATTGCAAAATGCCATACAAGGTATATAGCTTTATGAAATGCAAGGCGTAGTCTTCATTTTAAATATGGCGGAAAACAGGACTAAACGTTTTTGAGACTTAGAACATTGCTAATGTTCAAAGCCTCTATACCTTTATTTGTAAGTTTCAGGAAAAGACTTTTCTATTCAGAAAAGTTATCGTTTGTAAAACGTGTAGATTTGAACAGGCTGTGATCAGCAATGTCCATTATAACGGAGTTCAGTACGTATTCTGGGCTGAAAAAGTCCGTGTGGGGGTTCATTCTTGCTTCATGAAAAAGTTCAGATTTTCCAGTAATTCTGAATTTTATTGAAGTTTCCTGATTTCAATTTTCGAAAGCGTGTTATACATACGCCTTTTATAATTACTTTATTAGTAAAAGGGACGATGTATTGTTGTTTAACGTCCCACTCAATAATCTTTCACTTATATGGAGACGCCAACAATGCCGGTGCAGGGCTTCCAATTTTGCCCTACGCTCGGCACTTACTTCCATTGAGCAGTGAGGGTTCTTTACTGTGACAAGGGACTTCGATTTTTCCTGTCTCAGTCCAAAGGACAGGAAACCAACCTGCCGCCGGCTGGACTCTAGCTGACGAACTCACGATGAAGAGTCGAGCGCGCTACAGCCTGAGCTAGGCCCGATCTCCTACCAGCTGATAATCTTATACTAAAGTAATATTTTGCACTAATAACACCTTTTAAATTATAAAATCTTCAAAGGCTAAGATATGTTACTCCTATACGGATTTATCTATTCATTTATATTTATTATTTCGCCTTGTATGATACCACTTTCCCTTTAGAAAATCCATATTAAATGGAATATTAAATCAAGTTTACTTGACAGAAACGATCGATTGAGCACGATAACTTTCGTATTATGTTCATAATATTTATAACCACTAGGTCGTTGCCACTGCTGGTGGATCGTTTGAGTCCTCGAAGGTATAAACCAAAATAGTTCCTGGTACTTCGATACCAGCTGATAATCATATACTAAAGTAATATTTCGCACTTATAACACTTGTACAATTATACTGTTCTGCGAAAGCTAAGATAGTCCTTTTTACTGTGGTTATTTTTAGAGGGGTTTGGGTATTCATTTAGATTTCGTATTTGGCTTTGTATGATACCACTTTCCCTTTATCAAATCAATTTTAAATTAAAGCTGAGCTGATGAAACGATCGTCTTGACCATTATAACTTTGGTATTATGTTTATAATATTTAATACAAGACTCAAAATCTTAACAACAAACCCTCTTATTTCTTGAAACAAAGTCCAGAACATAACCAGACAAAGTGATACGGTGTTTATGGACTTTGGATCCTAAGTATGATAAATTATTATTCACATGGGCAAATTTCCTTCTAGGTTGATTATAACGTAATGTGTTTAATTTTCCTATGCAACAGACAGACAGACAGATACATAGATACATTCATAAATAGGTAGATAGAAAGATAGACAGACGGACAGACAGATATGTTTTTAACTTTTGACTTTTAACAACATTTACATTAACATCTTTCTTTTTACTTTGTACAATTTCAGACGCAGTTTACTGTATTTATCAAGAATTTTTTTCAAGTTTTCTCTTTTCAACTTTCGCAGTAAACATTTTGATTAAAAATATATCGTATCAAAAACATCATACAGATAATATCTTTCTATACATGTCTTGTTGTTAGTTTTGGATTTACAACAGTAAAACATCAATTTTGTATTTACACCCACCCAGAAAATTCAAATTCTACAACATGATATATAAATTACAAGATAGAATAAGAGATATTACCTTTTTCGTCCTATATTCACATCTTGTCCTGAATAAGTTAACACTTAGTACCACACGTAATAAAATATGTATCCGAATCTACCCGTACAACTCCGTGTAGCTACTTCTTATATATACGTACGTCATTTATCTTTACCTGGTATTTAAACAATATTCTACAAGAGTTGGGAATCATTTTCTGAAAATATAACTAGACATGCGTTATACATGTATGTTATAATCTATTAATGAGTATGTCATTAGTATCAACGTTTTCAGAAAACGAATGTGACCTTTGAGTTGTTATCATACCCTGTGCAATTGATTTATCATGTATATGTGCATTTGTTATATTAGCAAATATCTGAAAATCTTGATGCATATTTAGAGATATTTTAAATACTGAAAATATTAGTTTATATATATATATATATATATATATATATATATATATATATATATATATATATATATATATATATATATATATATATATATATAGTTACGTTTAATTAATATGATAATCTTTACCTATATATATATATTTATATATGCGGTATACATATATATATATATATATTATATCAACGTATATATACCTTCTGATATATATATATTATATGTGCAATATATATATATTAGAGTTACGGTTTATATATATATATATATATTATACTATATATATATCATACTTCTATATATATATATATATATACTATTATATATATAGTTACGGTTAGTCAGTAATATATGGTTTTACTTTTCACTGAATCTCGTAGTTTATAATACTTATGGAGGTTATTGGTATACGTAGATTATGTCGAGGTAGTAGTTCTACATATATAACTGTTTACGATGATATCGCTCAGCGATAGTTGGTCGTTTATAATAATAATAATAATTTGTTATAATAAATCAGTTCATGCCAATATTACATTGTACAATTGTAAAATTCAATAATTAATTCTTTTATAAATCAAATACAATACAGCTTACAGGTATGTTATAGGTTACAAAGCAAATAATAAAACCACCATATGGTGTATGTGTTGATATAACTAATTCTATTTTGTACAAGTACAGGTACAAGTACAGGTATTCAAAATTAATAATCAACTTAATAACTTTGGTATTATGTTATAATATTGAATACAAGACTCGAAATCTTAACAACAAACCCTCTTATTTCTTGCAACAAAGTTCAGAACATAACCAGACAAAGTGATACGGTTTTTATGGACTTTGGATCCTAAGTATGATAAATTATTATTCACATGGGCAAATTTCCTTCTAGGTTGATTATAACGTAATGTGTTCAGATTTTAATTTTCCTATGCAACAGACAGACAGATACATAGATACATTCATAAATAGGTAGATAGAAAGATAGACAGACGGACAGACAGATGTTTTTAACTTTTCACTTTTAACAACATTTACATTAACATCTTTCTTTTTACGCAGTTTACAGTATTTATCAAGAATTTAACACTTAGTACCACACGTAATAAAATATGTACCCGAATCAACCCGTACAACTGCGTGTATCTAATCCATAGCTACTTCTAATATATACGTACGTCATTTATATTTACCTGGTATTTAAACAATATCCTCCAAAAGTTGGGATTCAATTTCTGAAAATATAACTACACATACGTTATACATGTATGTTTTAATAGATTAATGATAACTCCGTGTAGCTACTTCTTATATATACGTACGTCATTTATCTTTACCTGGTATTTAAACAATATTCTACAAGAGTTGGGAATCATTTTCTGAAAATATAACTAGACATGCGTTATACATGTATGTTATAATCGATTAATGATTATGTCATTAGTCTCAACGTTTTCAGAATACGAATGTGACCTTTGAGTTGTTACTATACACTATGAAATTGATTTATCATGTATATGTGCATTTGTTATATTAGCAAATATCTGAAAATCTTGATGCAAATTTAGAGATAATTCAAATATTGATAAAAATTGGTTATATATATATATATATATATATATATATATATATATATATATATATAGAGAGAGAGAGAGAGAGAGAGAGATTGATAGATAGATAGATATAGATATATACATATATAGTCACATTTATTCAGTAATAATGGTTTTACATTTCACTGAATCTCGTAGTTTATAATACTTATGGAGGTTATTTGTATACTTAGATTATGTCGAGGTATATATATCGCTCAGCGATAGTTGGTCGTTCATAATAATAATAATTTGTTATAATGAATCAGTGCATGTCCATATTACATTGTACAATTGTAAAATTCAATAATTCAATTCTTTATTAATCAAATACAATACTGCTTACAGGTATGTTATATGTGACAAAACAAATAACAAAACCATCATATGTTGTATGTGTTGATATAACTAATTCTATTTTGCACAGGTACAAGTACAGGTAATTCAAAATTAATAAACAACTTAAAGCCTATGATACCCTCTCAATCGTATTCAGAGACGACAAAGAAACCAATAATGACAACGAACTTACGTAAATTGGTTCACAACGTTAACATAATGAGTAAAAATATAACGAAACATATTACTATACATTATACCAAGAATTATAACAAAAGGATTTAGTTTACTTTATTCATCGTGTCATACAGCATATCAGATACATAAGATGTATATACACAATGACATTTCAGGATGTATAATACATTACAACTTCCTTGTATCACCAGGTGGGAGGGTCGCCGTATATATGCAGACATTATTACAATATAAACTAAGCTAAATAAACTTTAATGTACACATACGTTATTGAAAAATCCATAGAATTCGAAGACATAACTGAATAAGCCTAAGGGAAGCAGACATTAAAACAAAATAATTATTATATTCTTCTTTTTTTCTTTCTTTTTTCATTTTTTTTTTTTTTTTTTTTTTTTTTTTTTTTTTTTTTTTTGCCCATATACCTGTAAATAAACTTATGTTGAAGCTGAACTTTCAATTGAAAAAATAAATGGACTGTATAATTTATATGGGTGCGTTTGAAATAGAATAAATAACATTCGTCGTTTCCTAAAAGTTCTTTAAAGGGGCATTACCTGTATTTATTTTCAAAATGTAGTTTTTCCTTTTTTACTACTTAGATTGATATACCATAACAAAAAGACATAAACACAGACATAAATTCCTATATATTCATTTACAATGGGACTAATTCATGTACCACGTGATTACCGGTGATGTTATCTCCAATAGTGATGGAACGTTAACTTCCCACTGAAATAAAGTTACCGCGGGACATCGTCTGCTTGCATCATTCCATCACTAATAGAAACAATAGTCCCACACAAACGTTACCGGGTATCACGTGGTACATGAATTAGTACAATGATTAACTCAACCTTACTATTTGTATACGAATATCACATTAGACCTGATCTTAATTTTTCAAAATATATAGGAATATAAAATTGTATGCCTATATAAAGCTCTTGTTGTTATGATACACCAAATACAAGTATTAAAAGTAATATGATATCGATTTTATTCTTGTAAATACAATTAATGTCCCTTTGCGTCCATGATAAAGAACAATGGTTAGTTTATAAATGTATGTATGATAAAAGATGAAATACGTGTTCAAGAGAAATTACATTAATAGCGTGGATACTATGACCTATGACATCGTCGTAACACCAAGGTCCGGAATCGCTATGCTCTTTCCACCAATCAGATACATTTCGCTATCGAGTTCGTCTTTACTGTTGTAATACAATGCAGATGTTGTGTAAAAGCCTCCAACTAATTGGTAAATAATACGAGCACAATTTACTCGCATTGGCTGATGCCTTATGAATAATATTCATGAATTACGAAAGATTTTGGTCACATTGGACTATGGTAGGAAAGATTATAGCGATTCCGGACCGTGGTTTTTCAACGATGGACCTGTGTACATGTATGAATAAATTCATGACAACATGATACGCCTCCGGCTCAGACATTAACCCTTGATATATAATCTATACTTCGCGTAACCCCGTAGTATATGATATGGAGGATATGGGAGTGACTTAATCAGGTCATACAAATGAACAAACTCCACAACGACTGATTTGCAGTTTCTGTGTCAGAAACGAAAATTAATTTGGAGAGATTCCATTTCATTATCTGTATGTCTTTATAATTATCGTATCACTCCGATTTCCGTGCGCCTTCAATAATAGTGTTCCGCCGAACAATGATGCTCATGTTTTTATTCTTTTGCTCTGACGTCAAATGTTCAAGCACAGCGTTCTTTGAAGTAGCCGCAATCGTTCACCACCAAAGTAAGAGAGACATGCATTTTAAACAAGTAATGGTTGCTTCAAATACATACCCCTATAAAAATATATTTGTTGAGTTTTAAAGTCGCCAATCGACATGGAATAAATAAATACATGTATTCAAAATATATCATTACCTGCCCAGCTTTAAGTTCTGCATTTCCCCCAACCCATATCATTCCTTAAATATTGAAATGTCATGTAAACATAACTATAAGGATATTTTCTTATTCAAAAACTATGAGTATGACTTTAACAAAATGCAAGAAAACATCAGAAAACAAAGTTTTATCATCTTGTAATGACAAGAACACTTAGGTTTTTTTATTCAGATTCAACAAGTACAAGTCAAATCATATCATTATTGTCAGTTCACAATTACATCCAAATGAAATAAATGAGGAAAGAATCCTAGTCACAAATGGCACATACAAATCAACATTTCACTTAGTGAAACAGACTAATCGCAAAAACGACTATTGTCATTAATAATTGATAAAACGTCGTAGATATATCTAAATATAAAACTAAAGGTTTCCGCTAGCTATTTCTTCTTTGATTCAGCAGATTCTAAATGAAGTATGTTTCGTATGAATAAAGGAACAGATCAGACAAAAGGGGGCACAATTAATTCTCATAAGAATGACGGCAGTTTGTTGAAAGACCACGTCTCCGAGCATTACAAATAGGTTGTCAATTAGAACTTCCAGCTCCAACTTCAGTGTATTTATGTGTAGAATCAGAGTGGTGTTAATTAAATTCAGTATCATGATAACCAATGACTAGATATTTATGTTTTCGGGAACCACCTTCAGTGAAAAAAAAGACAAGACAGTTGTCGATGTTGCTGAAAAGATCTCTTAATTTTCCATCTGGGATTACTGTGTAAAGAGTAGAAATGTCTTATGTATAGATACAGTGAATTTGAGAAAAATTGTGTCGCTTCTGGAACTGAAACTGTACAGTATTGCTATGCCTCATCGGCTTTCAGTATCATGGTAAAGACGAAATATAAAGGTTTGGCAGAATATTTGCTGGATCCTGCTATGTACCTCTGCTATATAGGTTTTTGTTGATTGAGGTATCCAATGTAAATATGATATGATGATGTAAACGCTCAAAATCAATATCAGTTGTAGATAGAGCAACAGAGCGTTATACGGAAACCTGAGTTGGAAGGATCTAGTCCTTTGAAAGTGAGCTACGTGTGTATGTAGGATTACCAGAATTAGTATTAAACCCTAGTTCTTCTAATAAACAAATATAGAAATGTGCCTTACAAATAAAAACTATATTATTTGAGGTTTTGTCTGCTGGGACCAGTAAATATTGGTCATGCAATCTATTAAACTACGTTAGGACTTCTGTTTCAATAAATACAGAGGGACGTGTTTTCATAGTTCCTTTAAGGATTCGAATACGAGGTTTTATCAACACTGTATGTCTTGTAATCATTCAGACAAAAGTGTATTGTTCCACTTCTTCATGTTTGGCCCATGGTCTGGCATAATCCTCGAAAGCATTCATAACTAAACTGAAATGCTGTAGCCAATTCAAGGTAGGACCTCTTACAATAAGGTTTTCTAGTGTTTTATTATCAGCAACGTCACCATTATGATTACATATGAAGTGAGATGATGCACATCAAGATGTGGTGGTATCATGTAGAAGATGTCTGATGTCTCGCCACTGGAAAATGCGATACTAATTACATGTATATAACTATAAGAAATGCAAGGAAGGGTCTTCATTTTAAAATATGACGGAACACAAAACTGCACTTTCTTGTGATTTAGAACATTGCTAATGTTTAAAGCGTCTATACCTTTATTTGTAAATTTAAGTTTAAGGAAAACACGTTTCTGTTCGAACAGTTATCGTTTGTAACCCCTTTTGGTTTGAACAGTCTGTGATAAGCAATGTCCATCATAACGGAGTGCAATGCGTATTCTGAAACTGAAGAATAAAGAGACTGATTTTTCTGATTTCAATTTTAGAAACCGCAATATACATATGCCTTTTATAATTACTTTATAAATAAAAGGGAAGAAGTACCAATAGATAATCGAAACTCAAAGTCCATTAGAACACTACAAATCAGATATACAAGTGATTTCAACATGAAGAACTATTGCGAATCATAAACGGGATGGAACTTAGGCGTCTGGAAAATAATACTAATACTTAAAGGAATTTTTTTCTGTTTTTTTTTTTTTTTTTTACTTTTTAGATTGATGTTCAATAACAAATGAAATATACCCATGCTGATGCTGAAATTTCCTAAGTCCATATGTATTCTTCTACATTGCTTGATAAACACAAATTTCGACCTTTTTTAATTGCAATAACTTAACTCAACCTGACTTTTTCTAAAAAAAAAAAAAAAGAAAAGACGAGACAATAATGCATAATAAGTCATCCATAACAATATCATAGACTTTAGTGGGCCCAACTTTCTGCCACGATTTTAAGCGTTATCAAAACCACTGTCTTCAATCGCTATGTTCTTTCACCAATTGGCCCATCAATATGATACATTGTACTAATGAGGGCGTCATTACTGTTGTAATACAATGCAGAAGCTGTTTGAAAGCATCCGTCTAACTGGTGGACCATTTACTCGCATTGACTGATGCATTATGAATAATATTCATGAGTTACGAGATTTCAGTCGTTTGTGATCACGTAGTTATTGTGGTAGTGTAAATAAAATTATGATCATTTTATTTTGTCCTAATTCTATATTTAATTTGTATTTCAGTTTTAATCAAAATGAAATAAATATCTAGTTTTCAGCTTTAAGATAAAAAGGTAAACGTATACCTTCTGTCTAATTACAAAAAAAAGATCATAACCTATAATGAAAATACATCTAGAGTCGTGTTCAATTTTCAGTCTCAAAAAACCTGTTTTTGGTTCGGAAATATTCATTTTTCTTAAAATCGAGTTCAACTGATGAAGTCTTATTGACAGAAACGATCGTCTTGTGCATTTCGTTTGACCTCCTTAATAAAACTGTAACTTTGGTATTGTTATTATGTAGAACTAATGAGTTATGCGTTGTCTCTGTTATTTGATCGACGAAGTTCTCGAGGGTATTCTTAATAACCATTGGGCCGTTGCCACTGCTGGTGGACCGTTTGAATCCCCGATGGTCTACATAAACCCCAATCTAATTAAAAACCTATCTCTCACCGCTCCCATTTTCTGATGTGTTGCGTAGAGAATCTAACGCAATCTGCTATGGGGTCACGTGCGGGTGGCCTCTAGTAGATGTGTAATTTTCGACCAATAAAAATGCGACTTACAAAAATAAATGGCACAGAGAGATTATTTATCTTATATAAAGGAAACTGTCAGTCCGCAAAATCCCATCCGAACATGTTTTGTGATTCGAACCCATCCAGAGTTATGAATATAATTCTGTACAACCGTATTTGCGTGATCAGTGTTCTTTATAATGTTAAAATGTTTACATCTTTTATATTGCTTACAAGATTCTGTAAGTCGATTTCTCATTGGTCGAAAATGACACACCTATGAGGTCATCTGCGCGTAACCCCATAGCGGATTGTGTTATATCCTTTACGCGACATATCAGAAAACGCGAGCGATTAGGGATCAGGTTTTAATTAGATTGAGGAACCCAACACTTGGTATATCGGTAAAGTAACATTTCAAATGGATGACACCGTTTATAGTCTACACTCCTCAAAAGCTTTTAAATAAGTCATCTTTTAACAGTGGTTACGGAATGGATTTCGGAATGCATTTAGATTATTTGATACCACTCTCTGTTTCGGAATATCTCAACTGAAACGATCGTCTTGAGCACTTGTTTTTACTTTTTGTTTGTTTGTTTGTTATAAATGTTACTCTTATTGGTGTGTTGTAATCTATAGAGCTAAACCGAATACCAAAAGCAGTATTCCAAAATATGTAACAACTGTCACTTGAGAACATGTAAATTGAAAACTGAGCATGTATTCAATCTATAGTAGTGTCATTAGCGGAACATATGATTTGAAAAACTAAAAGTGAACAAGAGTTCACTCTATACTAGTATAAGTACTGTAATTTGCGAACATTTAAATTGAAATTCTAAAATTGAAAATGTGTTTACTTTATAGTGTTGTCGTTAGCTAACTTTAAAATGTGTTTACTTTATAGTGTTGTCGTTAGCTAACTTTAAAATGTGTTTACTTTATAGTGTTGTCGTAAGCTAACTTTAAAATGTTTTTACTTTATAGTGTTGTCGTTAGCTAACTTTAAGATTTAAAATGTAAAAGTGAACATGTGTTCATTCTATAGTAGCGTCATTTACTTTCTTTTAAATATTATTAACAATTATAGTTATAGTTTGACAAGGGAGGTAATAACCTATGCGCAAGACGATCGTTCATATCGATAAGACTTCATCAGCCGATCTCGATTTTAATATAAATGTATATTTCCGAAAGAAAACGCGGTATCACAGTACACACAAAGCCAAATAATAATTCTTAATGGGTTACAAAATCCGTCTAAGAGTACCCACTGTAAAAATGAATCTCTTATAGCTTTTGAAAAGTTAAAAATTTAAATGGCGGTATCTGAGCGAAACAATACTTAAGTATAAAATAAACGGGTGGAATCGAAATATAATACCTGAACTGGGTTTATGTATACCTCGGGGACTCCAACGATCTACAATCTTTGGCAACGAAATGTTATAAATGTTGTAATCACAGGATAAAAGTTAGTAGTTTTGTTTTTAAAAAATCGCTTCTAAACAACGTTGACCTAGTATTCGGTTGTGACAAGGTGACGTACGTGTATGTAGCGTCCGATTCAAAATGCGATTTTCATTTAATCTTTTCATTGTTTAAATATAATGAAATCTACAAATCATTGCTTACTGTTCCATGAACGCAATCATCATTACACGGAGTTCTGGTGCAAGATTCGCAACCCCCTACAATACATTAAGACTTACTAATTAAGTTTATAAACGATGTTTTATACCAGAACAGAAATATCAATAACAATACAGACACGATGATAAAATATTCCTACGATATCTATTTATATAAAGTAGAGTGCACTAGAGTTTGTTTTTGTCAATTTCGAATACAATTTTGTTTGTTGTTGTTCCGCTTCCGTCTAAAAATATGCTAATTAGGAAAATAACTCCTCTTGAAAATAATAGTTACGAAGTTCAGAAGAGTTAAAACAAATTCATGGCACGAAATATGTTATTTCTATGGATGGATGTACTTCTTCATATAGTTTTTATGTCTCGTCCATAGATCTACTCGCCATGTTGTCTGGTTTACAAGATGAGTCTGTTTGTGTTTCACAAATCGATTCCGAGATCCCATTTTTGTTACTTTATCAGTTGCCCCCTCCCATATATGTTACATAGGTGGTCGAACATACACGATATGTTCAGGTCCTTTCTATAGAGAGCATCTGATGGACCTAAACATCTCGTGCGCCACCTTGCGCAATGAGGGAGATAAATCTCGGTAAAATCGCTCATTATAAGGATTAAAACGTCTTTTCATTGAAATGATGCATCAGACAATAGTCACGTGAATAGATTTAGAGGCATCAGCTTTGCTACTTCCCATTTGCAACAGAGTATTTTGTTGTGACGTTTATCGCGATGAAAAGTGTCTAGAATAATGTAGGTCTTTACATCATGTGATCAATACCTACCCGCAGGCGCAGCATTGTAAACAGTATCTAAAGTGCATTGGCTACATACAGTACATAATACAAATTATGTTTCTACACTGACATACTTAATGTGAATTTTTTAATCATCTAGATTAATAGTTGTAAAGAGTTCTTGATGGTCAAATACTATTTCGTGTATGTGATTTCAGATTCAACTCAGTTGATATAGCCTTATACTGTTGTAGGCCTGCATGTGACGTTGGTGACAGAGTTCAGGTAGATATTTAATCAGGCAGACCTAATGACAAACGTGGAAACTAATTATTTTTCATGAATTTTGTCTTTGACATCTCGCCACCAAAGTACCTTTCGGTCTAAGCAAACCCCTCCCGGTCGCCACCATTGATCGACGTCATCATACCAAATGGCGGGAAGTGACGGTTCATTTAGTAAAGCACAAACTCTACACCATGGTTTCGTATCCATGAAATATCCATACGTTTTCCAGTCAAAATATTTGTTATACAGCTCGTCGTTCTGATCTAGTGTATGTAGGTACTCTGCTAACTTTTTTGGTGAACTAAAATCCTCAACATCGATGTAGGAATTCGATGGAAGGGCATTCTTGTACTCCTGAGAGGCTGCTCCGAGAACGATCGGCACAGTGTTAAATCTGAAGGAAATATTCATAAAATCAGTTGACCTACGTCTTTTAAAGAACAAATTATTATTCGAATTTGCCTGATTATGATGTATATAACTATTTATATCTTGATAATTTTCTAAAAGCTGTGTTGGATATAAATACTTAAAATAACTTCAATTTAATATGCGGAGTAGGCCTCAAGGTTAATTTTAATGTTGTTTAGATATAGCCTACGTGTATTCATTTTACTTCATAAAATGTACTTTTATAAAACATGTTCCCAAAATTGGTAGCAAAAAAGCATTGGAAATGCAAAAATTGGAAATTTGTACGGATTTGTGACAAGCTGGATAAAATAGGTTCGAATTCTGTAAGGGAATTCGAATTCCATTTACAATAAATGAAAAGATAGAAAACATAAGTAAATATAAGCATTGGACTGCTTTCAGTTGGCTAACGCGCTAAATGGAATTTGCCTTAGTCCAGTTGGCTTTCATAAGCAAATGGAGGCCAACTGACGGCAATTCAATGCTTAAATAACAGACTTACTCTAAGGCTGTCATCACTTTTTCCGTCATATAATCTTTGCACTTGCTGTTCTCAAACGCCAGATAGAATTTATATTCCCTTTGCAACATCTTTTTGCAGTCGTCTGCCTTTCTCCTAGGGCATACCTTATCACCGCATGCGCCATATATATCTATGTCAATATATTTTCCCAGTTCTTTCGCATACGTCATACGTCCACTACGGACGAGACGACAGTTGCTGACAAACCATGCAATTTTTTTTGTTTTTCCTTTTGCATAGTTCGTAAGCGAAACTTGTTGTGGTCGATCGAATAATTTATATTTGAAGTACGGAGATACAATAACAGAGTCGGTCCGATATGTCATCGTCCAGTTAAACAACCCCTTGTACTTCGGTAAAAGAATTGTGTTGTGTGGACTTTCTATAGCCGACAACATCCAAATCTGCCGCTGTCTATCTTTTTTCCACGGAGGAGTACTTCGTACGTACGATGGTTGAGCAAAAACAACCAGGTCCGATGTGGGTCCTGTAGATCTATCATATGATATTGTACATGTATTCACTTTACAATCAGTTTCGATAAAAGTTTTCTGACCTTCCGGCATACCCCAATACATTTTGTTTCCATATAAGTAGATTGATTTCAAATTAACGTCATTATCGTTGTTGTCTTGGTAATTAGACGGAATATATGAAAGCTGTTCCTCTATTCTGTCGCGCACAGGGTCTAACTCGGAGGGTAGAAGTTCCGATATTTCACTTCCTGTCCTTGGCACAGGGAATATATGCATTGAACTTCTTTTCAAAAAAGTTGACTCTTTCTTGTAAAGTCTGTGTTTTTGTTGATTATCAAATTTCAAATCATTTCTTTTCCGTTGGGGAATCAACAGTTCTGAAGCCGAGTTCTTGTCGGTTTGTAAATGCAATTGTCTAGCGCACCAAAACATAATAAAATTAAATAGAAATATAAACAAAACCCATTTGCATTTTTTCTTTGGAAACCGCGTCAAGATTTTATACATCCTGTTTCACAAAATAACGGTATATATAATTTAAACATCATAACGTTGACCGGGTAGAGTAAATGAATGATCCTACATGTATTACATGTATAACTGCCTCCAGCAAAACCTTACTAGGAAGTTTTCTCGTCTAAGTGATTACATCATAAATATGTACAAAAACCTTCTCAGATAAACGTCATGTACTAACGCTTCTACTAATACATGACTGCGTTTTCCTCCTAAGATGTGTTTTTTTTCACAAAAAAATATGTCAGTTTCTAATAATTATCAATTTTAAAAAATACATCCACAGTTCAGTCCTGTCAGTATTTGTAAAACGTTTTGTCAATTACAATTATCCCGTCATTGCTTCCCGAAAAATATTTCTTGGTTTACGACAAAAGAAAAGGGATACATTTTCTATTGCATCATTTTAAAAAATACATCCACAGTTCAGACACAGAGGTTGGAGTGGTGCTATTATGTAAAACGTTTTGTCAATTACAATTATACATCGTACTAGTGATCTATGAAGCCTCACAATGCTGTTAGGTTTTACAGTTTTTGTTTTTGTTGTTTTTTCTTGTTCCTGTCCATATTTTTTTTTTTTTTTTTGTTTTTTTTTTCCATATTAATCCTTTTTCTCTTCTTTGTTTTTTTAAGTTTTTTTTTTTTTTTGTTTCATTTTAAAGAAGTTTTGTTTTATTTAATAAGGGAAAAACGTTTTCGAAGCGGGGATAGGTGAGAAAATTGTCATCTTGTGTTTTTGTCGTGGATTTTACTTCCCATTGATAGTAAATATTTACACTATCGGGGCCCCTGTGATCGTACTAATTTTTTTTTTTTTTTTTTTTTTTTGTTTTGTGTTGTTTTTTTGTTTTTGTTTTTTTTTTCCTTTTTCTCTTCTTTGTTTTTTTTTTTTTTTTTTTTGTTGTTTAAACTTGTTTGTTGTTGTTGTTTTCTGAGGTTTTTTTTTGTTTTTTTTTTTGTAAAACCTCTGACCTATAAAATCAATAAATGAAGACATAATATATGTATAAGCTATATTAAAGTCAATACAGAAAATGTCGAAATATAGAGTAGATTGTTATCTGTATTGTATTAGCTTGGTGTAGTTATATCCATCTTATGTCCATGGGAAAATTGTCTGGGTACAGAAATGTTGAAAAAGGTCATTTTTCTACCGATATCCGGATAAGTTTTCTATATTTGAATATTGACTCGGGTAGATTTTCTAGAGCGGTCAATTTTTTACGTCGCGATTGCCGTTTGCCGTTTATCTTTTATTAAACTTCATCACGCCATCCATTCGTATCCAAGGCCGTAACTAGGGCCCGAAAACAGATGAGGTACGGGTTTGGGGGCTGTCGATTTTTAGAAAATTGAACTAATAAATAAACTTTTGAAAAGATGAGGCAGTTGCCTTACTTGCCTCATACGGATAGTTACGGACCTTATATCTAGGCACTTAAACAATTTGGAACTCTTTGTTTGGGAGCCGTTTTTCAAATCATTTCAGAGAAGAAAACAGCTTTTCACAATTCAAAAGCATGCTATAGTCCTGGAATGGTTTGGATTGCCGTTATTCAGCTTGCAAATAGTTTTTCATCTCTTGTTATTGCTTCACATCGTAGTTCACTTATTTGTGTACAAATTGCTATGCTCAACTTTGCTAGCTATACGTTTATGCAATATTTTCATATGATTCGTTTAAATGTCCACTAATTTGTGTACAATTTTCTATTCTCAACTTTGCCAGCTGTACTTTTACACAATATTTCCATATGACTCATTCAAAATTCACATACTTTTTTTATCTATATGTAAAGTTTTGCATGGCTTTGCTTACGCTTAACGTTTGTTCCCTGCATGTGTCTTAGTGCCTTTCGTAGCTTAATTCTTCCCGCACGTGTCTTAGTGCTTTTCGTGGCTTAATTGTTCCCGTGCGTGTCTTAGTGCTTTTCTTGACTTGTTCGTCGCAAGTGTCTTGGTGCTTTAAATATGTATTTTATGTTGATTATGCATGCGTGATTGTTTATTTTGGTATGTATGTTTTATATATCCGATCAAAATCTCAAATAAGTTTATGTTTTTATGTTTTAGTACATGTCGAATCTAAATGTTGTTTTTTTTTCTATATTATCTTATACAATATAAGTCTAAACTTTCATGTTTCTTTTTATCAGGTATCTATTTTTACTATCAATGCCGAGCCATGGTTCAGCATCATCCGATGAAAAAAAATTTGAATGCAAACGATTATGAACCAACGAAAGTTTACATTAGGCCTACAGGACTCTCAAGAGTTTTAACAATAACCTACAATACAGGCTCTATTATAATGTTTAAAAAATATGTAAAATGTGTGCAGTGAGCTTGATAAACACTTGAAATATACTAAGGTATCTACACATAATTACAAATATCAAACCAGGTATCAAAGTTCGTAGTGTTGTACACGTTCCTGGTCAAAGTGTCAGAAACACACATTGGGCTTGGATAAAATCTATCGTTATGCTCATATTATCACCAGTAATCCAAATCGGGATCGGGATAACTGAAATCTTAATCCTCTCAAATGAAAGTTATATAAACGGAAAAAAATTATGTAAATCTGGACTTGATATTAGGTGAAAACGACACACTGGGATATACACATGCATGCTAGGTAATTTTTATGTAAATAAGTTTTTGGTTGTTGAATTGCATTTTTTTTAGTCATAACCGGGTAGTTACAGCTGCAACGAAGAAGGTAGGCCAAAATTTGTGCCCCGATTGAAATTTAAGCGATTTTTTGGGCTTACAAAGAAGGTAGACAGAAAAATCTAAATGTCCAGCACGCAAAGATCTACAAAAAACAAACAAAAAACATTAGGGCCGAAGTTGTCAGGTCGATTCTTATGGGAGTTATTTCTCCTTTTCAATGATTTTTTCCTGCTTTAGTTTGCTTTTCAGTATCAGTAAAATACATTTCACTCAGGTGATTATAAAGAATCAATGAGTATACTGTTTTCAGTAGCCTAATGAGCTAGCAAGCTGTTGAGGAATTTATTGTCTATTTTCTAATATTAAAAAATCGATTTTTTTAATATTTGAAAAATAGGAATAAATTCCACTTTGACCATTTAGTTAATTTATTTCCTATTTTTTAATATTAAGAATTATTTTTTTAATATTAAAAAATTGATTTTTTTATTTTAGAAAACCATTTTTTTTTAATATTAGGAAATAGGTCATAAATTACCCAATGGCTCAGAATTTATTCCCTATTTTTAACTCACCTGAACAGAATTCCATGGTTTAAGTGAGCTTTTCTGATAGCTTATGTCCTTCGTCCAACTGTTAACCTTACTGGCTTACACATATTTGACTTCTCCAAACCAGTGAAGGAATTTTGATGAAACTTTACAGGACGCAAAGACTCAAGGTCCTCTACCTAGTTTGTTCAGTTCGGTCAGATTGGCCAAGGGGTGGATCCAGGGTGGGGCAAAAGTGGCTCTGGGGTATCCCTCAGTTATTTTCATTCATTTTTGTATGATTTCTTTGATTTTATCCTCATTTATTCATCATGATGTATTAATTCAATGTGTTAACATGTAATCGGATAGTGAAATGCTTTCTGAAAGAATTTTACCGAAATTTAATTTTTTCATGAAATTTTTAATAATGCAAAATAAAGGAGGGGGTCATTTTTCCACTCACTTCAAAACCGCTGAAGGATAAAGGAAGCAAGTACAGTTTCCAAGTTCCCCTACAATGTTTATGTTTTTATTACCAGATCGACTCAGAGCTGGATCCTGGGTGGGCAAAATATGTCTCAGAAGGTACCCCTCTTTGAAAGTCTTCTCCAGAACTACTGCATGGATTGAAAAACTTTATCTTAGTGATTTACAAGGATGCATGATTCGATTTCCTGTTTTTGGAATAAATTGGAATATTAATTTTTGACATCTTTCCCAGCTTTGTCATTTTCATTAATTTTTAGCTCACCTGAACCTAAGGTTCAAGTGAGCTTTTCTGATTGCCTTTTGTCTGTCATCCGTCTGTCCGTAAACTTTTTGCATTTTCAACTTCTTCTCCAAAACTGCTGAAGATATTTTGATAAAACTTTATAAAAAGTAAGTACTCAAGGTCCTCTACCAAGTTTGTTCATTTTGGTCAAGTGGTGGATCCAGAGTGGGGCAAAAGAACCCCCAGGGGGCATCCCTCTTTAAAAATCTTATTCTCTAGAACCACTGCATTAATTGAAAGACTAACTGTATCTGAGTGATTTACATAGATGAATGATTCAAATTTGTTAATTTGGTTGAATTAGGCAAATAAATTTTGACATGTTTCTGACGACATTTTAGACTTTGTAATTTTCATTCATTTTTGTAAGATTTCTTTGATTTTTCCCCCTATTATTCATTATGATGCATTTATTTTATGTCTTTTACATGTGGTTTGGTTGATTAATGATTTCCTGAAAGAATTTTGCTAAAATTTAATTTTTTGAATTTTTTATGAATTATTTTAAGACTGCTAAAATGAGGGTGGGGAAGGTGGAGATTTTCCACATTTTCGACTTCTTCTCCAAAACCACTGAAGGGAATATGATGAAACTTTATAGGAAGTAAGTACTGATGTTTAACTACCAAGTTTGTTAATTTCGGCCAGATAGGCCCAGTGGTGGATCCAGGGTGGGGCAAAAGAGGCCTGGGGGTATCCCTCTTTAAAAATTTCACCAGAACTGCTGTATGGATTGAAAAACTAACTGCAGTTGAGTGATTTATACAGATGCATGATTCAATTTTCTTTTTTCGAAATAAATTGGAAAATTAATTTTTGACATGTTTTAGACATCTTTCCCATGTCATTATCATTTATTTTTAAGTCTTCTCCACTACTAAAGAGTGTTAAAATAATTTGTAAATTTGAGATTCCCGTATTTGCAAGATACCAACACAGTTCAGGTGGAGATATGGTCCATGGGCCTCTTGTTTGAATGAATACTGTTTTTTTAATATCACAAAACAGGAAATAAATTCGCCAATGGCTGTCCATACTCATTATATGAATTTGAAAGGTCAAACATGAACATATTCAACTTCAATCAATTAAATATTTAATAGAAGTTCACTGAATATGAATTCACAAAATCTGCTAATTTCTGATAATTTGATTGATCATTGATTGTTTTTTTTTTATTCTTCTAATTTAACCAATGATTGATTACATACATTAAAAATTTAACTTTTGTGATAGCATATCACTGCAGTTACTACAGAGATCTACTGGATTTTGCCATTTTGTATGTACAGTAAAACTTTATATTCAGATTAATTCTTTGATTTAAATCTAGTTAAAACAATTTTTTCTATTTCAACATTTATGAGTAAATTTTCTCAAAGTTTCAAATAAAATTTGGAACTACTTTCGATAAAGACGTAAAACAAAATTTGGCAATTGATCACATTATCTGATCAAGTCATTAAGAATGCTGATATTTTCATTTTGACCCCACACACAGCATTTAGCCTTACACTAAACATTTTAGTTATACACAAGATATGTTGGTCCTACTCACAACATTTGGCCCAACTCAACACATTTTAGCCATACATACATATATGTACAAAATTTTAGCCCTACACCCATTTTGAGCCTACACACAACATTTTCGTCCAACATAACATTTTCGTCCTACACACATCATTTGGCCCTACAACATTTCAGTCCTACACACAGCATTTAGCCCTTTATATAATATTTTAGCCATACACACAACAATAAATACCTACAAATAGCATTTTAGCCCTGTACACAACATTTGGCCTGACACACAATATTTATGCATTACTCACAACATTCACCCTACACACAATATTTTTTCCCCACACACAACCATACATACATTATTTTGGCCCACACATAAAATTTTGAACCTACTCACAACATTTTGATTCTACACATAACATTTTGGTTTAAACTGTATTTTGGCCCTACACACAACATTTTGTTTTGGCCCTACACACAACATTTTGTTTTGGCCCTACACACAACATGTTTATCCCACACCCAACATTTTGACCCTACACACAACATTTTTGCATTACACACAACATTTTGACCTCATACAAAATCTTGAATTTACACACTACATTTTGGCACACACATAACATTTTGACCCCACATATAACATTTTGACCTTACATACAACATTTTGACCTTACACACAAAATTTTGGTCCTACACACATCATTTTGGTACTACACACAAAATTTGATAAAACAACTTGAAATCATTAAGAATAAGCTAAGATTTCTTTTACTAGATGTTTGGACTATTTTATCACAAGAAACAATTTTTTATTTTGATGGGCCTGTACTTGCCTCCTGTTAGAGAACACCATTAGTTGATGAATGATGTGCTAATGGCACTTAACCCATGAACCCCTGAAAAACAATGGACCCTTCTGTAAACCAATGACTCAGACCAGTCCAAATGTGTCTTTAGAGGTGAATTGGTTAAAGGAATAACTTCTTGATTTTCTTTTCATATCTGTGTATCACATTATTGGAAATAATGAAGAGAATTGAAGTTCCCAAGACTGACCATCATTGTCGTGTTCTACAGAATTTAATTATCAATAAATGACTGGCCCCCAGTGAAAGACACAGCTGTCAAGTACAGTGGTCAAATTATCCAGAATCAATACTTTGCACTTCCAACCAGTGGTCATTTGATCATGTTGATAATAATATTCCGTTTTCAGTGACTGCTAATCTATAGCAGAATTTTGACGTCCTTTGAACGGTGGTCATTGGTAATTGTTTACAATCCTCTAATTTGTTGGTTTTTTTTTTGTTATTCATAATTTGTTCTGGTTATATACAACTGTACATGTCAGATTGATAATTTTTCTATGGTTATGTTAACATTGTTGTTTGATATAAGTGTTCGTCAAATATAAGAGAATGAAAATTTTTTTTTTATTTAGAAAAGATTTGTAAATAATGGAAGGAAACGGAAAGAAGAGGGTATTGATTGTCGGAGCAGGTGCGGCTGGCGTGGCAGCAGCTTATAGTCTCTCGAAATGCAAGGATAAATTTGATGTAGAAGTCTGGGAAAAAAGAAGCGTAGCAGGGGGTGTGGCATGTTCAAGTGATCTCAAAGGGGATATCTTCATTAATGATGGTATGTATTTTCTACATTTTACATTTTGTGATGTGACCCCATGTCACCATAGATAATGCCAGAGCTCAACTATTGAACATATCGAATCATTCCGTACGACAGGCATTAGCAACCCTCATTATTCTGACAATTTCAGCTCCTGGCAGCATTGTGCCAAGAACAAATGAACATAATGTTATTTACCAAGTTTTTATTTGACAAATGTATTTTCAATGCAAGTGATAAACAATACTGTAATAATGATACATGTATAAATTATAATGCAGACTTTGAATATTCTATCTATCGGCTGCCTATAACAACATCAATCTCTATTGTTAATCAGTCGATGTGTCGCATGCGACAAACCATTACAAGAGAAAAACCATTACAACAACAAAGTCTACAAAGACTTTAGAGTATAAAGGGGTTTCAGTGTATTGGTCTTTTCTGCAGTTGAGTTTGAGGGAATGACGTACACCTTGTCTTATGAGACATGGTAAAATTGCCAGACAAAAAAAAATCCATTCAATAAATTTAATGAAACTTACAAAATTAGATTGAAAGTGAAGGCTTTTAGTTTTAGAAATCACCCTACTATTAATACATTTTTTAGGTAGATTTTGACTTCCATGTAATGGATTCTTGGCTAGTTTGGCCCCATGAATCAAATTTGACTTCTAATATTTTTGGCAATTAAAAGCTGTTGTCTAAACATTTGATATAGAATCTGGTAAAAAGTAGATAAAAAAAGTAATGTATAAAAGATGTTTTTTAAAACCTTTCTAGTGGAATTTATCATGTTTTTCGATATCATTTTGAGATTCATATCAGATAGAAAGAGATTGTAAGTAGCACAAATTATTAGATGAAAATATCTTGAAATAGAGTAAAGTAAAACCTGTTCAATGGATTTTACCCTAATGTTGCGAGGTTCTGTATCATACCAAAGGTATCTGTTTTAAGCATCATCTGAATGACCGGTGACTTTCAGCTCGTATTTCAAGTGCTTAATGAAGGTACAGTGTCACTACCTTTTTCAAGGTCATAGGTATTTTAGGTATCAAGTACCAAACTATTGACCTTTTGATGACCTGGGCCCAGGACCATAACACTATTCTCAGACAAATTTTTTACTCAACTTCAAGATTTTACTGAAATCTTGAGAATTTTCTCAACTTGGGTAAAGTTGTGGACCATAAAGAATTTCTTAGACAGATTTCTTTCTCAAGTGATACAATACTTAAGTAAGGCATGTAGCTGACTTAAGTAATTCTTGAAAGTGAAAATGGCTGCCCCCTATGTTTGCCTCGGGATAAATAAACACAAATGTTATTGTCATTGTCGCCCTAGAGTATTTCAAGACATGTTTAATCCTTTGATTTTCGAAAATAACATGTTATTTGAGTGAAATAGGTTTAGGAGACCAACACTTCTTTCTCTAATGGCTTGTTTTTGGCCATACGAAGTTTGTTTACATTAACAATTAGGACGATGTGAATTTAGTCTGGTATATATGCCCCAATGTATGTTCCAAGTTATGTACTTAAAAAATTTGTCCCAGAATTTTCATTGTTTATGGTCTCGGGGCCCAGTTTAAGGCCATACCATTAGCTTAACTAGTCCATTGCAAATGATTTCAAAATGTTAAGTGCTATTGACAAAGCTCCACTGGTCACTATCACCATGATATGTTTATCAACTTCTTATCTGACAATGTTAGAATTGAATTTTTTCCCTACCAACTGAATTTCTAGGGCACATTTTATCAAGAAGTTTGAAATCATAAGTCTGAAGTTTAATTTTTATATTAAGCATAACAAAACTTCTGACCATTTGATCAACACTACACTGATTCAAGTACATGTATTAACCCTTTCACCCCTGAATATCTGACTGCCATGCTCTTTCTATTGTTTAATACTAGTCTATTATGGGCTTCAGGGTTGAAAGGCTTAAGGTATTTCAAATAAGGTCTTGATAGTTTATGTGTACATTTACCCGCTATATTTAGAAATGTAAATTATAACACACACAAAAATAACTCAGATCTAAGCACTGCCTCTAGGTACTTTACAAGTACTTATTTTAGCGGTATTCTTATATTAGCGCCTTTCGTGCTTAAGTCATTGTGCTAATTCAAGGGCAGCGCTAAAATTTCTCCATCCTGTCATTCTGTATACACGACAAATCTAATGAAATTAATTGCGTGAATTTGATATTGCGCTAATAAGTCTATATCTAAGCACTGCCTCTAGGTACTTTACGAGTACTTATTTTAGCAGTATTCTTATATTAGCGCCTTTCGCGCTTAAGTCATTGTGCTAATTCAAGGACAGTGCTAAAATTTCTCCATCCTGTCATTCTGTATACAGGACAAATCTAATGAAATTAATTGCGTGAATTTGATATTGCGCTAATAAGTCTATATCTTGAGAGTGCTAAAATATGAGTGCGCTAATTTACATGTAAATACATATATACACATACAGTAGTCAAAAAGACCAGGGGCCTGTTTTACAAAAGGTCCTAAATCCTAATATTTAGTCCTAACTACCATGGCAACACATCACTGATTGGGCAGTCCCTTCACAATTAGGATTAAGACTGAGGATTTAGGACTTTTTGTAAAATGAACCCCTGACTCAATTTGGTCCTAAGTCAAAAGTCTTAATTCTGCCTCTTGGCAGTCAAAAGATTTGACAAGTCACAGGTCCAAAGTATTTTAAAAATTGTCATAAGTCATCTTAAGACAAAGTTTGAGACTAAGGACCTTTAGTAAAATGAGCCCCTGATCTTTATTTTCTGTGTCAGTAAATAAAGTTTCATTTTTCTTTTCTTCAGGAGTCCAAGGTGGATGTCCCTCATACAAAAACACTCTCAACATGATGAAAGAATTTGGTTTTAAAACCAATCCTGTAAATATGATGATCTCCTTCGGTAAAGGTCGCACAGCTTGGACAAATTACTCTAAATCAGATTTAACCATCAAACTTAAGTCGGAAATTAAAAAGTTTGAAAGAGTTCTAAAAATTATCAACAAATTTGAAGCCATTTTTATCTTCTTACCAATCTCTAAGGTACTCCGGTGGTTTGGCTTTTCAGAGGAATTTGGCAACTTAATGGTTTTTCCTTTGACAGCTCTGTTCTTTGGGACAGGGAATCAAACTCCTTATGTATCATCCGCCATCATGGCCCGTGTATTCTTGGACGAGGATCTTAGGTTGTTTGAATATGACCCAGAACAGCTACTGAGTGGAACCCCTGAAATGTTTGCATTTCCAAAACTGGAAGAAATGTATCAAACCATATTGAAACAGACAGGGGTGAAATTTTACCCAGATCGACCGATTGAAAAAGTTGCCAGGAATTCAAAGATCTGGGTGGCAGATCAAGATGGTCAAGTTGAAACGTTTGATGAAATCATCTTTGCTTGTGATGCAGAAACATCTCTTAAAGTCCTGCAGAAGCCGACGTTTGCCGAGAAACGGGCACTCGGAAATGTCAGATATTATGATGACCTAATTGTCACTCACGAAGACCAGGAGTATATGGAACGTAATTATGAGCTCAATGTAGACAAAGACCTTTACTTCATAAGAACAGACCCAGATGACTCACGAAAGATTGAAATGTCATTTAACTTGTCCAATTATCAACCGCAACTTGAAAACACCAATCGTAACATATTTCAAACCATTTACCTCGACAAAAATCTAGAAGACATATGGACCGTCAAAGAACTTCAGAAAGATAAAATTTTGCTAGAGCGATGGTGGCATCAGTTTGCTCATGTCTGGACACATTTCGCTTTCGCTGTGCCGTTCATGAGATACATTCAGGGACGACAACACACGTGGTACTGTGGCAGTTACACATTGATAAATACTCACGAAATAGCTATTATATCGGGACTGGCAGCTGCTCACAGACTTGGGGCACCTTACCCCTTTGAGGCAGATCCTTTAGCAACAAAGCAATTCGACCAGTACTTGTTGGTTATACATGGACAGCCCAGAAAAAAGGGACTGAACAAAGGAACCATTGCCAGCTACTTCCTTGCCCCTTTTATGGCAGTATTTGCATTTTTCTCTTTTATATTTCAGTGTTTTCATTCTTTTTTCAAGTACCAGCTTGTAGTGTCCTGAAAGTCTGAATGAAGACTGCAACTTCACAGTGGGGTGCCGAGATAAGGGAATCATTCAAAAGTATATAAACCGGTATAAATATAAGTAAACGAAATCACGCAGTTTCTGACACAGGAATCCCAATGATATTGTAACAAGAGGAACCTTGATTATGAACACAGTGCATTACGCACACCCATTTAATAGTCCTTTAAGTGTAAATACAAATTTGCATTTGGAGTAGGGTCCCTCTTTATCCCATGGAAATTTTTGAATAGTGTTAAAATTTGCAGATACAAGTTAAATTTTCACTATTTTTTTTAAAGATAAGTCGATGCGGCGAATAGGTCGAGGTCACAACTTTGGAGGAAAAAAGTATCGACCTATAGGCCGTAAAATACGGTAATTAGATGCCTGTATTGACTATTCACTATACACCTTATTTTGTGTCATTTTTCACATTTCACATGCATTTGTCATTGTTTGTAAACATTAAGTCTTGTGAAAATATCTTATTAAAATCAAATTTGTCTACTGAACACAAGGAAAAGATTTCATATGACAACAGGCTTCCTTGGTCATAATTCAATTTTGTTGTGTACCAAAGCAACTGTGAGATAACCTAGACTGAAATTCTGCCCCCAATCTTTGTTGTTGTTTTTTCAGACACCCCAGTAAGTTGACGCTTAAATATTTAAAGTTATGTAACTACTGAAGTCAAAAATGAGCTCTTCCACTGATGATTGATGATAAACTGTTCCAGTTAATTTGGGTGTTAAAAGTGACCTTTTCAAGTTTAATGCCTCATTTACCAATATTAGAGAGATAAAATTTGCCAGTTTACTTGCGGAGGGTCATGATGGGTGCTACATTATAACTGGCATCTCTTCACCACCATTAAAAACTGGCCAGAGTCATATAACCGAAGAACTGGTAACTGGCATACAACACCAATAAATTCTTTTACCATCTATGATATGTACATTTAAAAAGATAAATTATGATATACAGTAATATCTGCTTTAGCGACCACCTGCGTATAAAGGACACCTGGTCACAAAGACCAGCTTTTGCTGTCCCCAATAATACCATCTGTGTACAAATCAACCTCTATATAGAGACCACCTCCAAATAACGACCGGTTTTCTTGTGTCCCTTAAAGGTTGTGTTATACAAGTTTCACTTTATACAAAGGTACTGGTAACTGAGGTCTACAAAATCCTTCTGGGTAGTCGTAAAGACCTGTCCCTGATTTTGTTGTTAGATACCTCTACTATTTCTTTGTTAAACATGTTAAATGTTGGTAAGCCATAAGTGAGGTCTTAAGAGCAAGTCTAAGACCTCGGACCTTTCGTAAAATGGACCCCAAGTATTCAACTGACAATAATTTCATATCCTGTATATCATGTTTGTCAAGCTCTTACACATAGCAATGTTAAAACAAAGGTTCATCAGATTACATAAATCACTCATTGCGGAACCTCTATATATATAATTACGAAACCTCTATATATTGTAATTACTGAACCTCTATTTATAGTAATTATGGAACCTCTATGTATACTAATTATGGACCCTCTATATTTAGTAATTACGGAACCTCTATATATAGTAATTAAAGAACCTCTATATATAGTAATTATGGAACCTCCATATATACTAATTACGGAACCTCTATATATAGTAATTACAGAACCTCTATATAAAGTAACAAATACACAAAAGAACATGATATTCAACAGGCAACATGTAATAATGAATGATACCATACCGAGATAGCTGTACACCCCTTATGATAACTGATCCCAAGTATTTCCCTTTCTTTTCAAAAGGGTTACAAGTTATTATAGACAGAAGTCTTTCTACCTCTCTTTTTGATGTTTTGTACTTATTTATAATTTTGTACTTATTTATAATAAGTATTTTTGTACAAATGTTTACATTAGAATTAATTTGTTTATTTCAACTTCATATTGTTGTACTTGTTTAGCATATTTTTGAATAAAAAATTGACAATTTATGCAGCTCTGTCTAGAAATATATATATATATATATATATATATATATACTGGCCTGGCTCTGTCGGTAGCGTGCTTGACTCTTGATCGTAAGGTTGTGAGTTCGAGTCCAGCTGGCGGCAGGTTGGTTTCCTGTCCTTCGGATGAGACAGTAAAACTCGAAGTCCCGTTTCGCAGTAGGTGTCGGCACGTTAAAGAACCCTCACTGCTCAATGACTGTAGGTGCCGAGCATAGGCCAAAATTTTAAGCCCTTCACCAGCATTCGGTGACGTTTCCATATGAGTGAAAGATTCTTGAGTGGAACGTTAAACAACAATAAACAAAAATATATATATGCAATGTATATGTATATTTACACAGTTGAATCTCATGATGTTGAAATTTGGGAGATTTAAAGTTGAACGGCCAATTTTTATTTATATGGATAGAAAAATGTGTTACGGAAATTAAAAATTCTGGTTATCTTAAAGGTATAGGGGTAATCCTGTGAATTTGGAGATAATGAGATTCCACTCTATATATATATGGGTCTTGCCTTAATGTTCTTCATAATAGAACACATACTCGGTAAGATGTAGGGACACCTGTGGCAGAGTGGTAATGGCATCATGCTTTGAAGTCTCCGACCTCTGGTTGACATGAGATTTGGATCGCTTGCGGTGGTCTAGTGGTAGAGACATCCACTGGCATGCCGAAGGTTCTGGGTTTGAGTCATACCAAAGACATTAAAAGGTAGTGACTGTTCCTCACTGCATAGACATCAGTCCATTGTACAGGTCAAAATTTGAGGCACTTCACCTACAGATCGTGATATTTCAATATGTGAAAAATTCAGACAGGATGTAAAACAACAATCAAACTGACAAAAAAGAGATTTAGCTCCCCTAGGACCTAGGCTGATTTTCTGAGAAAGCTTGTCTATTTACTTGTGAACTTTCCCAAATTATCTGTGACCTGGTCCCTTCACCATTAAAAAATGGGCACCACCATACACAGTGAATGAAGAATTCCTCAGTGTGGTGCTAAAACCCCAAACAAACAAATCAATAACTTGTCAAGGTAAAGAATTTGAAGTTTATATATGATGATAAATGTTGCAAGGTAGGCTACCATACCATGTCAAAGGAATCCGACCGGTGACTTCATCTACCTCCATACCCAGAGTACTAGTTCATGAAGTCAGTCGATTGAGCCAAAGTTATGGTGAGTCTGGTCTGGTCTTCAATCTGTTGCAGTACATCAATCATTAATTTTCCTACCATTACTTCTCTAATAATCCCCTGTACATTGTATATTTGAACTAGATTTGGTGGAGAGAATTCCCCCTGGAAATGACTTCATCATTGTAAATGAAAAGGGTCCAACCCTAGACAGAATATAAATTGTGTACACTGGACTCTGGAGACTACCGAGATACTCTGGGAATTGTGTATAATGACTCATCAGAAAAAGTACTCTTGTACTGGAGAACGCTTTCAAGTGGTAGTTTTGGTATACTTGATTGTCCTGGTATCCATGTGTTTTTATGCTTTTACTAGAGTTGGTGGATAACGGCAATGAAATATTGAAAGCTGTGATCCCAAAAATACCAATTTTTTGTCATACCTAAATTTTAATTTATCAATTCAGAAAGGTTAACAATTATTTAGATTCAATAAAACAAGTTGTGGGTAATAGCAAAGAAATAACACCTTGAAGTATGGCAAATTTAAGTATTTATAACAAAAAAAAAACTTTTAGAGAAGACAGTATCATCATTTGACCTTGAACATGACCTTGACTGGGTAATGCACCTATCAAAATGAACCTTTCCTGTAAGTTTCACAAAGTTTATACAATAACAAAGTAATGATTTATGTCGAATGTGACCCAGAAAAAAAAACAGAGCAACAAAAGATACCAAAGTGAAGCTGTGCCTAGTAGATGACACAAAAACATGACTGTTAAATTATTTTTTTCGCAAAGAACACCTTTACTTTTTGATGTCAATTTACCACTCAAGTTATGTCTTCTGGGGACAAATTTGTCATCTGTTTGTTTTCATTGCCGACATCAATGTTCCAGTTTAGATTACTGTAAATTTGTATAGACATTCTGTTCATATGAGCAGGTGTTCTTCTTCTCCTTAATCATATTAATAGACTGAACACATGTTGTGTGTGAAAGTATCAATTCACAAGTAGACTGACTGCATTTCAAGTGTGAACCCTTCTGGAGTTACAATCTGTCGTTGATAGGTGCAAATTTATCATAAACTGATCACCACTAAGTGGTTACATCTATAAGGTGGTTACTTACAAACGTGGTAACTATAATACAAAAACCAGGACACAAGAATACAAGCTTTTAGAAAACAAATTGTTTATTCAGTAACAAAAGGCATTAATGCAAGTCATCACAAATTCAAATAATGTTATTTACATATCAAATATTCTTACAAAGGTGCTTACTCCTTCCTAATGTGATTAAAGGATGTAACTTGTACACAGACATATAATAACATACAGAAACCTTGAAATTCAGGCACAACAACAAAAATAACAAAAACCACTCTCTTAAAAAGACATTGCAAACACACATTTTAAACGACATTATCACAAACATGAATAAAAATCTCTTCATAAGACTTTACATATTCACATCTTTCTCTCTTTTCAAAAGGCAATCAATCTATTAAAAACCAATCTCTCACCACTCCCGTTTTCTAATATGTCGCATAGAGGATCTAAAGCAATCCACTATAGGGTCACATGTGAATGGCCACTTAGATAAGTTATTTTCCACCAAAGAAAAGCGATTTACACAATCTTATAAGTGATCCAATGGCAAAGAGACTTTTTAAACATTTTAAACAACACTGAGCACTCAAAATCTGCAATACAGAATCATTTTCATAACCTTGGGTAGATTATGTCTGATGGAATTTCGTGGACCGAGGGTTTTCTTTTAGAAAATAAATTACATCACTTTTCCAATCAATTTTTTAAGTCTAAATTTCACTGGTCAAATAATCCACACCTATATGACATCATCTGCACATTACCCCATAGCAGATTGCATTAGATCTTCTATCAGACATATCAGAAAACGGGAGAGATTTTTAATTAGATTGAAAGACAACATAACATAATAACAGACACATCACTCCTTCAAAAGATATATCACAAACTGACATACATCTACACCACTCTCTCCTTCTCAGTTTCCCTCTCTCGCAGTCTCTCACTCTCTTTCGCTCATCAAACACATACACATCTTCAGACATGATAACTGGTTTAAAGTTACACGTAAGTCCGAATTATGACCATCATTTAATAGTTAAATAAAAATCTTCAGGCATTTACCTGTTCTAAAAATCTTAAACACCTTGACGATGAAGCTTTGGATATGTGTTGATGAAAGGTGATGAAACTCTATCATGTGTTAAAATTCAAAAGTTACAGACGTGGAACATACAAATTTATGATTTTTGGCACATTTTACGTTCTTATTCAGTGACATGCAAAACTTGTAGTGCCATCTTAAGATGATCAACATCTTCATATTAGGTCACATTATCATTTTAGCCCTCGTAGACATCAGTTCAGACATATACAGTAATAACACAATCTTTTCATCTTCCGGCTTGGCACCACAAACATTACCCGCTTGGCCTCACAAAAATTACCGGCTTGACACCAAAAAGATTATATCAATGTTGTAAAAATTGATTGACAGAAAGATCACATATTTATTTCTTTAGAGGACATTCACACTTGTGACGGAAAATGATATCTTGAGGTAGCAAATTTATTAACTCATTAAACCCCCCCCCCCATGATCACATTTAGACTCACCCAGATCAACAAAAAGTATCGGCTTCTATCAGAACTCAGGAGTGAACAAGTTAATATTGTATGTAAAATTATTATAAAACTTATTACAAATCATACTTCGGTGAATTCTGATAGTGGACTTAACCATTCTTTGAAATGGGCAGGTCCAAATCTGACTTCAGGGGTTGATGAATTAATCTTGTATTAAGCTCTAATTTTTCTAAATCACATTTCATACAAAACTGCAATGAAAAAATATTAAAAAAAACCCAGATATTTCAGTGGAATTGATAAATATCAAAAATGATATTTACGGTAATTCTTATGTTCTTTATTCATGTTACTAGCTCAACACTACCAGTGTTTTCAATAAGAGCCATCAGCCGGCAAAATGAACTGGCTATTGTGAAGATCCTGCTAGCTATGAGCGTCAAAAAAAAAATAATATACTATATAATGATATCTGTATCAAATGGACCCCTGGCCTTCATTTTTGTTTCCCCTATTTTAATTTTTTTCCCTATCAAAAATCTTTTTGAGAACAACGACAACATTAAACACACGTCTTTGTTTCTAGCAAAGCTGACCGCCATTACCAAACCATCCCTGTTGTATGAAAACATATAAGGACTTGGTCTCCTGGACCCAAAGTCACCAAATTTACTCAATTCTCAAGCTCAACTTGTAGTTCATTATTTTGACTATAAAACTGTTTATAAAACTTTTGCATTTTAGCAATTACGGAACATATTTTGATTTTTAATCATTTACATATAAATTTTTGCATCATACTTATGATTTCCTGTAAAAAAAAAAACAAATGAATACGTTTAGTACAGTTCTCAAGATTTGAGTACATACTCAAACATTTCTTAAATATTTCTAAAGTTTTCTTCAAATGAGCAATAATTTTTATCATTACTTACACGATTGTATGCCATCAATATACAAACATGTCCAGTTACAGAATAAAGTTTGCACGTTTTTACCTTAAAATAGTGAAAAGTTATTTGAGCTTGAGTATTGAGTAAATTTGATGATTACAGGTTCTAGTTCTGTTTGAGTTGACTTTTATGTACTTACAGGTGAATAAGTAAGAGTTAGCCCCATTGTACTTACACTGAATACCAGGACATTTTTTCCCTTTTACAATTGACAAACAATTGAAAATAATGGATACTCGCATAACAAAATTGATTTTGGTTAACACAGGTTCCTGTACAATTACAATTTTGATAAATTGGAATGATCAAAAAAGGAAGACTATATGATGACAGGACATACGTATATTGTCTGATATCAGTAGGCCATACAAATGGTTTTATTCCCCCGATTGGTTGCTTTACAAATGTACAGTTCACCCCCGTTATAAAACTCTCCGTTATAATGCCAAACCCACATAACGCCGCTATTTCTTGAATAATGGATTTCCTCCCACATAATTCCCTCGTTGTAATGCCAAAACCTGCACATCCGCTGGCGATTCTCCGGTACAAATGGTCATTTATACATGTTAAATCCCTCGAATATATCACCAGACCAGATGAAAAAAATAAGTATGAATAAAACTGTAGCCAATGGTAGCTTGTTTACTTCATACTTCCACCGCAAAGGGAGATAACTCGAATATCGAGTGTCATAAACTTGTATCCAGTTGTATGAACAAAATGTACAAGTCAGACAGGGACCAGCTTACAAGCTTCCGTGAGATCTTTGACATTGACCTTTGATGATCTTTGACATTGACCTTTGGTGATCTTTGACAAGAGTTTTCCTGAGATGTTATACCTAAATATCAACATGTACACTATGATTGACACTGGGTGCTTAATTCTCTGATACTAGTACTCAGTCCAAGTTTCAGGTCTTCTTGTATTTTGTCAAAATAGTGATGCCCTCTGACCTATACTCTTTTGACACTGGCTGATAACCTGTGAACTTGAATACATCGCAAGTATACATTGTACTGATGGAATGTTATAACATGTAGTTGTGAGCTGCTGTTCACATCTATTTATAGAATGATCTTCCATCAACTGAAGAAGTATGTAGACTTGAGAATATTATTTAGACTGAAGGAACCTGCAATATTAAAAAAATATCTGTGTAAAAATATTTAAAAATTGTAACATATTTTCGCTTAAGATTACTAAATCCAACTAAATGTAAAATGAATGAATCTAAAAATAGAATAGCAATGTGATGACAATTAACACTGCAGAATGACAGAGACTTGTTACTTTACACGTTTTGTGCAGTATTTAAAGAATTCAAACATTTTGAGATTATTGATAAAATGTTACATGTTACCTAAGAAGCCATTAAGTGAGTGGTGAGCAAATACTGTCAGACCACTTAATAACGACCGACCGTTGTTATTTTGACAATTTCACCTACCAACAGAATTTTGTGGAGAAAAAAAAACCTACAAGTAATTTACAGTTGATATAAGAGAACTTACAGCTTACAGTAAAAATTAGAACAAGCGGTGCATTTTGAGCTAAAAATTCTTCTATACAGCAACACAGAAAAAATTATTGTTGGATATTTGTATTCAAAGAATGTTTTTAGTGGAGCTGAAAAATGCTACTATATTTATGAGAATTGATAGTTAGAGCCCTTGGTTTTGGTCTTGGGGGGGAACTATTAGTCACACACTCACACACACCCACACCTTAGTTTCACTGATAGGGTACTGTTAGTCACTCACACACACACACCTTGATTTCACTAATGGGGGACTATTGGTCACACACATACACCTTGGTTTCACTTACACCAGGGATTCTTCACCCTATCACATGGGACCGAAATAAGGTCCCGTTTCAAATGCAAAAACAATGCATTTTTCCCCAATTTGCAGTCAAAATCTCGCAACTGAATTCAAATGACAATGACTTAGAAGAGATTCTAGTATTTTCACATAGTTTTGTGTATTTCAAGATTTCTAATTTCAACAATATGTTGCTAAAATTCCCAATTCAAAAGGCCAAGACCCCATTCCCGAAACAGAGTGTAATATCCCTGTTCACCCCTTGGTTTCACTGAAATGGGACTATTACTAAAGCACACACCCTTTGGTTTCTATAATATATTTCAATGAATTGCTTAGATCTATATATTACCCCGCTTTGGAACACTCTTGATCACAGATTCTAATATTTCTAACTTCTTGTCAGGTTTCCTGGATATAACTTCATTTTCCCTGAAATAAAAGAAAATCTATCTTTAGCATTGTTTTTTTTTTGTCAACATTGTGTTTGCTGTGTGTGTGTTAGCATGATTCAGTTGAAAACAATTTTATTCTTGTTATGGTTTCAACTGCTAATTCCAAAAAGCTCTCACATATTAAACATCTTGATCTGTCAATTTGACCTGATATCTAGATTTTACAATTATACTGCATATCTGGAATATTTCACTCTTGTTAAAATTTTAGAGATTATTATATGTGTTTTTTTATATCGGCCCTGTATTATCCAGAGACCTCAATATCAGCCGCAGGTAACATGGCCAATACCCTCGAGCCATTTCCAGTGTAATCACAATTGAAAAACTGCCGTTATCACTCCCAAATGTGTAATAATCGCCATTAGTATGTAGCACATATATATATATTGATAACCAGATATTGTCTATTTGTTTAAAAAAAATGTATCTAAAGACAGGATATAAGGAAGTTAGCCAAGCAGATAATGTCCGATTCAGATAAGATTGCGGGATGGAGTAACCTTCTGATTATCATACAGATGATTCTGCTCACTTTTCGGTTATGACAGGCTGCACAGGAAAATAGGTTTTATTCCTCACTGGCTACTCTCTGATGTATGTTGACAAGTTGGAAAGATTACTCTTGATTACTCAATGTAATGATTATTTAATGCTTTATTACCTAAAGTTTAAACTCCTCCAGATCAAGACAGGGTTCACAAGACTCCACCGCGCCAGGCTTTATGGATTTTACTACACACATTAAATATATGAGGAAAGTAGCCAATTAAGTAGCAGCAAATACACACATTATACTGTTGTATCCAAATAAGTAGCCATTATAACTGATTATTAAATGTGTTTTAAGAAAAAACACTCTGAAGTCATGAAGTAAACCATTTCGAAAATTTTAAATTCTGGCGCATATTTCTTTTTCGTACAATCTACCACAAGACTACCTCACGTGGTCTTCCGTACCTATACTGTACCACTATTCACCACAAGTTATCATCCTTATTTATACTCAACCACTAGTCACCACAAGTGGCCTTCTTCTACAAACACTCTTATCATGTAACTGTCAAAAGCAGTCTTTCCTGCTAATACTAACCTGCAATAGTTTGCAACACATTTTTGGAGTTCCCCAGACAAATTTTCTAAAATTGGTTGTTTGTGAAGGGCAACAAACTGCTCCCTACAAACCTGCAATAAAGAGTTTGACATTTATTACAAAAACCAAGCTCTTTTTTTTCACTGTAATTCATTTGTCAGTGAAGCTTAAAACTTGCTGGGAATTCACATTTCACTGCTTTTTTTCACATGTCACACGATTTTGTTGACAAACTTCAATGCAGCTGATGAACGTAACTGTTTACATATTTTGTAATACATTGTATATCGGAACATTTTTCAATTGTTTGTGTCGGATACGAAACATGATTTCATTAATTTCGTCATTTTCAGTTATCAACAAATTTAAATCATGACGAAATTTTACATTAATTAAACCTAGTAATAGGTTCCTTTATAAACAGGTATTTTTATATCAACGGAATTTAACTTTCAACAAATTTGTTTTATTCTTAAAACAACAAAATTTTAACCCTACAAAATGTTCTCATTCTACAGTAATATAAGTACATAACCTCACTTAGGAGACCACCTCACTAATCACACCAGATTTGTGTCAATCAGAGCGGTGGTCTTAATAACATGGTTCAATTGTATATTAAAAACCCAAATCATCAAGGGCATTCTTTGAATTAATTATCATAACTTGATTCCATGAATCTAGTTTGTTTGGTAAATGGGTTCAGATTTTTCACATTTGCTTGGTTCTGCCTTTCAAGCTCCTTGATTAGAGATGCAACATAGCAATTTGAAGAGGCAAATTTTTTACACAAATGTGTATACCAATAATGAACGCAACCCACATGGTGAAATGTTAATGATTAATTTCACTTGACTGACCTTTTTGACCTAAGAAACCTTACCTTATTCATAATGTCAATATCACATGCGTGAGTCCAGAAGCAATCATGAACTGAAGCAAATGCAATACCAGCACTGAAAAAGAAAAGAAAGAATTGTCACAATCATTCAATAAGCATTTCCTGACATATACACAAGGTATGCACATTTTAGTAGATATTCAAATTTATTCACTGTAATTTCATTTTTATGCCATCAAAGATGGAGGGTATGTTGTTTTCAGTCTGTGTTTTGATTAGTACATTTGCAATCCTCTGGCTAATAACTGGATTTTCTATCGTAGAATGTTGACCAAATTCAGTAGATTATTTTCTGTCAATGAAACATAGAACTTTTATTACAGACAATATTCAGAAATGTGTGCCACACTGATGGGAATTTAATATCTGTATGAGTGGCTGAGCTCTGGGTCGACATAAAGTTGATCAAACACAAGTTTTTTGAAGTATGTTTATCTGACAAACCAGTAAATGAATTGCTCTTGATGGTCTATATATGACTTTGGACTAACAAAGCAGAATATGATTTGCTCTAAATGGTCAAGCTATGACGTTAGACTAACAAACTAGGATATGAATTGTTCTAAATAAGACCTAAGACTAACAAAATGACGATGTTAAATATAAATGTCCTCAGGCAAGCAACATAAGGCTGAACTCTCTTTATCTTGAATGAAACATAACAGAAAACAGATATGATAAAAATACTAACTTCCAGCAGTACAGTGATGTTAACATCATATGTGTCGCATCCAGGGAGTGAATGAAATTTGGTGGAAATCCATTCTTCTGTTTCACTGAGTTTGGTTTACTGAAAAACAAATTCATTTGAAAATATGAATAAATCCAACTTGTCTTTAGAGAATGTCCTGAAGATATATTATTAATAGTTCAATACAGTGATGTCATCACCCAAACTGAATACCTTAATCAGGGCTCTACAACACTAAAAAAATCCTCTTAAGTGAACCAGATTTACCTAGCCAGCCAGGAACTTATACTCGCCAATACATATATATATATCCAGAAAACACTCAAATTTCACAAATTTTCGGCCATCTTTATCAAGTGAAAGACACTGTGTGTGTGTGTGTGTGTGTGTTCTTAAAAAAATACAGAAATGAAATTTATAACAGTTGATGTCACATTTTATTGTTTCAATTTGAAAAACAAGGTTATTAACCATGTTGACATTTTTTATATCAATCCATATGCCTATACAAATACTCTAATATTGAGGCAACCTTTAAACTTTGTTTTTTATTTTGTACAGAATTTCAAACACTCCCAGATAAAATTGTAAGTTAAAATGTAATCCAACACCCGTGACTGATCCAGATAGTTCTTTAATTTATACAATCGGGTGTTTGATCAATTTACAGATAAAATTTCCACGACTGTGGTTAATCCTGTCACGGCCGTTTTATTGTGTTGCCCCACGATGGAATCCCCAAAGGAATTACTCCTCGTCGAACACTAGGCCGAATGATTTTTTAAAAACCGCTTACAATCAAATCACTCGGGACAGATAGTTTGTACTAGCCATAAACTCGGTTCCAGTATTTGTAAACAATAGTGTCTAAAATGCTTCTGTTGAACTCTCCGAGAAAAGATATGTTGTACAATGAGAGCAATACACTCCATGAGTTAGATTCTAGTACAAATAACCAAAGTAAAGCGCCCAGATATTTAGTGAAAACGGACAAACTTTTGATTTCCGGTTCGGGGAAAAAACTGGTCGCGATTAATTGTCTGAATAAACAAACACTCGCCCTAAAAAATGGTCGCATTTTCGATATTTGTACATACCTCTATCTCTTGTAATCATCTATATCCCATTTTCTGCACAAATATTTGATATATAAACAATCAAACAATCCCAGACATATATACAATCAAACACTCCCAGATATTTGTACAATCAAACACTCCCAGATATTTGTACAATCAAACACTCCCAGATATATGTACAATCAAACACTCCCAGATATATATACAATCAAACACATCAAACAAAACACTCCCAATATATACAATCAAACACTACGGAGGGGCCCCAGATATTTACACTCCCAGATATATGTACAAACAAACACTCCCCTATATTTGTACAAATACTCTATATGTACTCCCTGATAGATATATCCCAGATATTTTACAAACAAACATTGATACTTGTACGATCAAATACTCCCAAATATATGTACAATCAAACATTGATATATTCGACTCCCAGATATTTGTACAAACAAACACTCCCTGATACTTGTACGATATATCAAATGTTTATCTTACACTCCCAGATAAATGTCAAAGTCCCAGATAGTGATTTTCATTGTACAAATTGTAAATCTTATACTCCCAGATAACCGATTTTGTACATACAATAAACTGGAGAATAACTCAAGTAAGTTAGTGTTCAGAATTTGAAAATTAACGAAACCGATTTAGATAAACTGGAGAATCAATTTCATACATTTGTAAAATTGTTGTCTACCTTAACTGGAAACTTGCGTAGTATGGAGTATTACATCAAGTCTAGACCCTCTCGGACTCGTGATCACCTCAAACCTCTTTCACAGAATTTCATATTATATGATCAATTATTTTTCTATCATAGAACCTGTAAAATGAAATTATCATTTTTTGCATATATTTAAAAAATTTCATCCCCGATAAAGACAGATGGGGTGAATACGTACCTTTCAATCTTTCCATTCCCAATAATTTTCTGAGTGTTTGATGGCTTCATGTATTTGTAATATGGCTGGATAACAGGAAGTCCCAAAGGAGTCGTCCACTGTAAGGGAATTTTACATTCCCTTGATATCATACAAGAAATGACCGTCAGCCAGTCCTGCACAGAAGATATCAAAATTAAACTAGACCTCTACTTAAAATTCTCCAATAACACCAAGTGGTCATTCAAAACATTGAGTAATTCATCACATTCCTTGGTCATTCAAAACAATGAAAGCTCCCTTAAACTACCACTAAATATCAAAATGAAATTAAACAATCTGGATGTGGAAGTCATCGGTAAATGTTGAAAAAGGACACCATTTTGAATAATTTGGCCCTATAATCCTTATGTACCATTTTTTCTTGAAATTGGACAAGTGTAAAAAAAAATTAAATCATGTGTTTTCGTGGCCATCTTGAAAACGGCAGCCATTTTGAAAATAGAGACACTGGATGTCATAATTACACTGGTCTGAGTGGACAGAATTAGCAGCAGATGGATGGTAGGATGGACGGCAGCAGACAGAACGGGTCTAAATATAGACAGAGACTGATCACTATAGAGAGTCTGAAACTTTGTGTTGGGGATCTTATAACATATTATAACATATAACAACTTTGTGTTAGGGATCTTATAACATATTATAACATAACAACTTTGTGTTAGGGATCTTATAACATATTATAACATATAACAACTTTGTGTTAGGGATCTTATAACATATTATAACATATAACAACTTTGTGTTGGGGATCTTATAACATATATAACATATAACAACTTTGTGTTGGGGATCTTATAACATATTATAACATATAACAACTTTGTGTTGGGGATCTTATAACATATAACAACTTTGTGTTGGGGATATTATAACATAAAATAACTTTGTATTGGGGATCTTATAACATTACAACATATAACAAATTGTGTGGGGATCTGGGAATATTATAACATATAACAACTTTGTGTTGGGGAATCTTATTAAAATAACATATTGGGGACTTATAACATATTATAACAACTTTGTGTTGGGGATCTTATAAACATATAACATATAACAACTTTGTGTTGGGGATCTTATAACATATATAACATATAACAACTTTGTGTTGGGAATCTTATAACATATAACAACTTTGTGTTGGGGATATTATAACATAAAATAACTTTGTATTGGGGATCTTATAACATATTATAACGTATAACAACTTTGTGTTGGGGATATTATAACATATTATAACATATAACAACTTTGTGTTGGGATCTTATAACATTACAACATATAACAACTTTGTGTTGGGGATCTTATAACATATTACAACATATAAAAACTTTGTGTTTGGGATCTTATAACATATAACAACTTTGTGTTGGGGATATTATAACATAAAACAACTTTGTGTTGGGGATCTTATAACATATTATCTAAGAAAAAAAATATAAATGTGAATCAATGATATTCTAGTAGAATTTTGTTTATTATTAAGAGATTTACTGAAGAAAAGGAAAAATACTTACCTGAATTTCTTTGGCTGAAGTGAACATTTTCTGTAAACAAAAAAACGTTTTGTTTGCCAAGTAAATGCTTCCCTCCCATGCACGTTCTTGTGGAAAATCGGATATGTCCTGCAGCTGACGGAGAATTTGAGCTTTGGACCCGTATAAAGTAACACCATAGACTGTAGTCATAATTGTCTGTTTAATGACCTGAAAGATAAACCAAATTACATTTGCCAACAGAACACTTCACTGAATGTCATAAGATCAATGTATGTAGAATATTGTTAACTACGGAGAGCCCCACTGCATATAAATGTTCATGTATATTGTTGTAGAGATCAGAAATTCATTCATCTTGATCATAGTATTCCAATAAACTCCTTCCATAAAGTGTGGACGAATTCCGTAGATTAAAGAGTGCTTATAATTAGGTGATTGGGAAAACTAAGTCAAGGGAATTAACCCCCACAACAATGTATATAATGTATAAAAAAGCCGAAAGGAAAGTCATTCAGCAGCATGGTGTTGTAGCGCCGATTCCATATTATACAACAAAATATTAACGAGTCTTTTTATGAAATTCCACTTCATGTCACCAGTGATGGGTGAAATGCCACAAACACTGACCTATGCTATATGGATTGACACAGATACAGTGACAGTTCTTCTTTTTATGCCACACCTACCTCAGTTTTGAAACCCGACTCTCATTTTCATACTGTAAAAATATGACAAAGGAGCAGTCATTCTCTTTATAATGTCTTAGGTATGGCTAGACACCAGAAATCAAAACACTGTACCACTTGACATGCTAGACCACTACTAGCAGTTTACAACAAAGTAAGATGAATAAAAGATACATCAGAAACAAACCAATGTGAATAAAACAAATACAAAACGTCCACAAGATCAATTTTCTTACCTTTCTTTGAACAAAACCATCCAGTACTTGAGCAATTTCAACCCCATCTTCAGCATCCTTGGCTCTTACTTCTTCCACCTGTGAAATAGAATAGCAAACAGGTAAACAGGTGACAATGTATTGGTGAGTTAAAAAACAAAATGATTCATTCATTTCAACAGTAAATCAGGAAAAGGCACTTTTATTATTATTATCATTATTATTATTTGGGGGAAGGGGTAAGCGGGAGAAATTCTGAACTGGACTTGAATTAGCACTTAGAAAGTAAGACGGAAAGCCTTGTGTTAGTGGTCATTTGTGTCAAGTATTCTGTAGAAGACAAATTGGACAACATGTGAAAACCTTCAGAGCAATGACCACAACTTGGCCAGCTTCGGAACAAAACCTTACCAATTCAACCACATCACTGTAGACATCTTTTGGTGCATCAAAGGGGCACAGGTTTACAGACTCAGCTCCCGCCTGGTCTCGTCCTAAAGCTGCATAATGTTGAAGACCGTTACAAGAGCCGTCTTGATGTACGGGAAAATGACTGACATAATTTTCAGGGTCACCACTACGTACAGCGTTAACAATTTCTAAGCAACAAGCCAATGTTTGCCATGGTTCATCAGAGGTTTGCCACCATTTCCGTCCCTGTTGTAAGAAATAAATGTTTGGTTTATTATTGAGCCAGAAAAATTTGATTTTGGAGATTAATCTAAATAAACAAAATAAGCACCTTTCAAGGTCTGTGTGGAACCATGAATTAAACAACAATGAAACAAACAAAATCTTGTCAACATTTACAAGATATGAAACAGATGAAGGCAATATCATAGATATCACATGTCAACATTTACAAGATATGAAACAGATGAAGGCAATATTATAGATATCAAAGATCAATACGTACAGTCATTGGTTTATCTACAGAATCAAATATCTCTCCCATCATCTGGTTTGCAAACTCCAGTCTCTCTTTGTTGGAGGATCTAGGTATTAAAAACAGGAGAGACAATTACAAGATATATAAATATGTAAAACAGGGGAGACAATTACAAGAAAAATAAATATGTATAACGGGGAAGACAATTAAAAAGAGGTATAAATATATAAAATGGGAAACAATTACAAGAGATATAAATATATAAAATGGGAGACAATCAAAAGAGGTATAAATATATAAAATGGGAAACAATTACAAGAGATATAAATATATAAAACGGGAGACAATCAAAAGAGGTATAAATATATAAAATGGGAAACAATTACAAGAGATATAAATATATAAAACGGGAGACATTCAAAAGAGGTATAAATATAAAAAACAGGGAGACAACTAAAAAAATATATATAAATATGTAAAACAGGGGAGACAGTTACAACAAAAATAAATATGTATAACGAGGAAGACAATTAAAAAGAGGTATAAATATATAAAATGGGAAACAATTACAAGAGATATAAATATATAAAACGGGAGACAATTACAAGAGATATAAATATATAAAACAAAAGACAATCAAAAGAGGTATAAATATAAAAAACGAGAGACAACTTAAAAAAAATATATAAATATGTGAAACAGGGGAGACAATTCAAGAGATATAAAAGTTTAAAATAACTTGAAGAAAAATTATACAAATTTGTTATGATTAAAATCAGAGGCAGTTTAAAGTAATAGTGCTTGTCTTACAAACATAAAAGATTATGATGTCTTGGAGACCGAGCTATTTTTAAAAAAAAAGCACAGTAAAGTTACGGAACTTAGGAAGATTACAAAAACCATCAATAAAGAGCAAATAATTAATGAAAATACAGTCATCTCTACTTATAACGAAGTGGAAATGACATATTTTCAAACCCTGTTATAGCTGTTTGGATTTATTTGATATTATGTAAGAAATTAATGGGGATGAGATATATCCCCATTGTAACAGGTATTTGGTTATAAACAGATTCATTATAAGTGGAAGTGACTGTAATTGTTTTGCTTGAATTAATGATAGTTCACTGAGAGGACTCGAGAGTGATACATTGACAGGTATAAGTAACATACCTTTTTTTGAAGCCTGTCAAATTGATCAGGTGGATTTTTATCCAGTCAAGTCCTTTAGGTCCAAGTGGTTTCCCTTTGGCATAAAGCAGAAAACTCCGAACGGCATCACCACCTGAACAGAGTAGTAAGAACAAAAATATTAAACTTTACATTTATTTGTTGAACTACTTGTTTCACAACAACAGGAATAGAAATGGTTTAGATGATGAAGGATTCCAAAAACATGAAACAGATTCTTATAAAAAAAACTAGAGCCATTAAATACATCCAGTGGAACCTGTCTTGAGGGACAATCCCATCAGCCAATGAAATGAGGTTTCTCAAGACAGGTGGTCTGTCAAAAGAGGTTTTGAATAAAGGATTATTTAACCAGGGTGTTTTCAAGTTGTAGCCTCAAAAGACAGGTGGTCTATCATAAGAGTGGTCTTTCATGAGAGTGGTCTCTCAAGACCTGGGATTCAAAATTCTTTTGTAGATACTCAAGTCCGGTACTTGGAGAGTAACTCTCAAGACCGCGGAATTCAAAATTCTTTTTTAGATACTCAAGTCCGGGACTTGGAGAGTAACTCTCAAGACCTGGGATTCAAAATTCTTTTGTAGATACTCAAGTCCGGTACTTGGAGAGTAACTCTCAAGACCGCGGAATTCAAAATTCTTTTTTAGATACTCAAGTCCGGGACTTGGAGAGTAACTCTCAAGACCGCGGGTTCATAATTCTTTTTTAGATACTCAAGTCCGGGACTTGCAGAGTAACTCTCAAGAACCGCGGAATTCAAAATTCTTTTTTAGATACTCAAGTCTGACTTGGAGAGTAACTCTCAAGACTGGGCAAAATTCTTTTGTAGATACTCAAGTTCGGGACTTGGAGAGTAACTCTCAAGACCACGGAATTCAAAATTCTTTTTTAGATACTCAAGTCCGGGACTTGGAGAGTAACTCTCAAGACCGCGGGTACATAATTCTTTTGTAGATACTCGAGTCCGGGACTTGGAGAGTAACACTCAAGACTGCGGTTTCATAATTCTTTTTTAGATACTCAAGTCCGGGACTTGCAGAGTAACTTTCTGACAAGTCCAATAGTAAATTTAGAAGTCTGTGCTGAAATGAATGCAGATGAGGCAAGTTCCTCAAATTTCGGGTATTTCTAAATGCCAAGTCTGAACCCGAATTAAGCAAGTCCCGAACTTCGGAGTTGGGGAATTTTGAACCCCTATCATGACAGGTTCCAGTATACTAATAAAAAGGAAACAACTAATTTTTGCATATCATAAAAAACATTTTCTTAAATAAAAATCTTTGTGAAAAATATATACACCATATCCTTACCAACACTTATAAAAATTCAAGGACAAAAGATCATTATAGTTAAGTCCACATCCTACTTATAGAGAACTTGACCTCGAGAAATTGACCTTCACAGTTATTGTAATACTGGATATGTTATTTTATTAATTTGACAAAAAATGGCCGAGTGATTTTCGTAAGCAGTTGATATTCAAAAGTTTTCATGCAACAACTAGGGATTGTTGGAGAACAACATAGCGCGCTTATTACCACCATATCTACCCGGTAGATTTTGGTGAAAAATATCAGGTCCAAAACAAGGGAAAATCAGAAAAATTACTCATTAATTTTACAGTATGAAATACAACATAAATTTTGCACCCCAGAAGAAACACACAAGCAAAACATCAGCATTCCAACACTAGTTACTGAATGTTAAGCCTCTGAATCAACTTGCTCAAAAAGATTCAACCAAGTCATCAACATGGCCATCAAGAGTTCTACTATCACACTCCTTATTTTTAAAACAGACATGGTAAAAATGACAACCCTTGTGCTATATATCAAGAAAACACAATAATAGTGTAAAGAGATCACACAAACCTAGATGATTCAGATGTGGTGGGCAAGGATATGTTCTACCACGAAAGTCCAGACTGTGTGGTAACCAGAAGACAAGACCGCGAAGCTGAAAAAGAAAAAAGTAGTTAACTTGAAAGGCCAATTTTTTCTATTTGAATCAATTATCTAAAGTCATCCTCCTACAGTGATTTATAACTGATAAGAAAAACGAAATATCTGAAATAGCAAGAGATTGTACAGACTTTGTCAATCAAATGATTTCCCTTCACTTTCTACCAAACCTCTGACCCACAGGCAGGGATTGTTACCCTAAACACACTTGGACTGATCTAAGTCATTGTTTACAGCAGAGTCCATTTTTTTTCCAGGACGTAATGGGTTAACCAAATCTGCATACAGACATACAATTACACAAAAGTCTGAGTTGTCCATTGGCCAAGTGCTTAGATCATCACACTTTGAGCCAGTCAGCACAATCTCAACCATGGCTGGAACCTAAGTTATCATTGAAGTAAATTTGTCTGTTTGCCTGAAGATTGCTCATGGTATTTTCCAGGATGCATTATAACTAAGTTTCCTGTGTACATTATAATTGGGTTTCCTGGGTACAAAATAATGGGGTTTCCTGTGTACAATACAACTGGGTTTCCTGGGTACAATACAACTGGGTTTCCTGGGTACATTATAACTGGGTTTCCTGGGTACATTATAACTGGGTTTCCTGGGTACATTATAACTGGGTTTCCTGGGTACATTATAACTGGGTTTCCTGGGTACATTATAATTGGGTTTCCTGGGTACAAAATAATGGGGTTTCCTGTGTACAATACAACTGGGTTTCCTGGGTACAATACAACTGGGTTTCCTGGGTACATTATAACTGGGTTTCCTGGGTACATTATAACTGGGTTTCCTGGGTACATTATAACTGGGTTTCCTGGGTACATTATAACTGGGTTTCCTGGGTACATTATAACTGGGTTTCCTGGGTACATTATAACTGGGTTTCCTGGGTACATTATAACTGGGTTTCCTGGGTACATTAAAACAGGTTTTCTGGGAACATTATAACAGGGTTTCCTGGGTATATTATAATGGGGTTTTCTGGGAACATTATAACAGGGTTTCCTGGGTATATTATAATGGGGTTTTCTGGGAACATTATAACAGGGTTTCCTGGGTATATTATAACAGGGTTTCCTGGGAACATTATAACAGGGTTTCCTGGGTATATTATAATGGGGTTTTCTGGGTACATTACAACAGGTTTTCTGGGTACATTACAACAGGGTTTCCTGGGTATAGGGTTTTCCTTATAATGGGGTTTTCTGGGTACATTACAACAGGGTTTCCTGGGTATATTATAATGGGGTTTTCTGGGTACATTACAACAGGGTTTCCTGGGTACATTATAACAGGGTTTCCTGGGTATATTATAATGGGGTTTTCTGGGTACATTACAACAGGTTTTCTGGGTACATTACAACAGGGTTTCCTGGGTACATTAAAACAGGTTTTCTGGGTACATTACAACAGGGTTTCCTGGGTATATTATAACAGGGTTTCCTGGGTATATTATAATGGGGTTTTCTGGGTACATTACAACAGGTTTTCTGGGTACATTACAACAGGGTTTCCTGGGTATATTATAATGGGGTTTTCTGGGTATATTATAATGGGGTTTTCTGGGTACATTAAAACAGGTTTTCTGGGTACATTATAACAGGGTTTCCTGGGTATATTATAACAGGGTTTCCTGGGTATATTATAATGGGGTTTTCTGGGTACATTAAAACAGGGTTTTCTGGGTACATTATAACAGGGTTTCCTGGGTATATTATAACAGGGTTTCCTGGGTATATTATAATGGGGTTTTCTGGGAACATTATAACAGGGTTTCCTGCGTACATCATAATAGGTTTTTCTTCATGATTTAAACACCATTTTACTGAAATATTGTTGAATGCAACATACATATAACACACACATATATATATATATAGCTAATTTATGTCTTAGCTCATAAAAATTAAAAGGTGAATGAACAAAAAAGGTTTTTTTGTGAAATAAAATCTATTTGTAGTTCACTCTAGACCTGTAGGTGATAACAACATGCAGTTACTCTATGATCTTGTCCTTGTATAGTCAAATATAAATATGACATTGTCACAAGCTAGGGTTATATTTTTCATACTCTCTACTTCCAACTGTTCTATTTGAATGTCAAAATCATTTTTCTACCAGTAAGTAAACCGAACACAATCAGTGATGCACCAGATAATCAATACGCTTAGGTAACGAACGTGTGTGAGTAGGAGGACCAACGTTATAGAATAACATAACTTGTGGACGTATTTTCGCCAAGAAATGTGGTAAGTACTTTTATATATAATACTTTAAAATAATGGTTTATTTCTTTATATGCAAATATATAAAAACCAATACATACAGAATTAGCAATGGAGAGTCGATAGAGTTCACTGCACCACAAGCTATGCATTTCATTTTTTAACTTTTGGAAATCAAACCTTTGTCTTTCAAGCTCAGATCTCTCCTCTTTCGGCATTTTTCTGTTTTAAAGAAAAAATATCATATATAATCTGAAAATGTTACAATGTTATCAAAATAAACTAGAGCCAACCGTAAACCTCACCTGTTCCCACCTGTATAACTGACCTGTTGTGTAAAGGTTTAGAGGTGTCCTTCATACATTGTGATGTGTTGGACGCTTAAATTATGTTTCTAGCTTATGCAGTCAAATCTTGAATTATCACCACTCGATTCATCACCATTCTCACAGTAATGCCACATTTTCCCATTAAAGGTTATACATGTAACTTGATCAGTTGAGATAATTACATTGATGTAAATCAATGTAATTACCGTAGTCCACCTATTAAGTGCCCATGTACCTATAAGCACCCCTTCCCTTTTAAGATACAATCGAGAATCTTTTCTAGCTGGTTGACAAGGAGAAGTGGACCTGAAAAACCGAAAGTATCAGTTTACAGTAAAACCTGCTGTAGCAACCACCTGTGTATAAAGACCGTCTGGTCACAATGAGTGTTTTTGCTGTCCCCAATATTATCATTTGTGTACAAATCAACCTCTGTATAAAGACCATCTCCCTATAAAGACCGATATTCTTGTGTCCCTAAGGCACTCTTTATATACAAGCTTCACTGTATCTGTGGCACCACCCAGCAACGGAATTATGCTGATAGGTGTCCGTCACTTACCTGTCTACTTTCTGTATTGGAGGCAAAGTGGAAGCAGGGGGAGGGATATCCAAATCTTTGTTCCCATTTTGTGTGAATACTTCCATGATTATATCTAACATCTGCAAGAAATATTGAATACTGAAATATAGGAGACTTTGGCATGCCTTGAGCAATTTTAGACTCAATTTTGACTAATATCATTTTAAGTGTTCACTTTTGGCATGCCTTGAGCATTTTACTCTTGGCTCAACTTTGGCATGCCTTGAGCATTTTTCTGTTTGATCAGTTTTGGGATTTTACTCAAGCATGACATTTTTTATCGTTATCTAACTACATGATATATACTTGTTTGACAACTTCTGCCTGTAAACAACATAACAAGGGGAGATAATCACAGAAATCATACAAAAATGAATTAAAATGACAAAATCTGAAAAGATCTCTAAAATAAATATTCCAATTTCTACAAAAAATACAAACTTGAATCAATCCGTTTTTCAATACCTGCAGTGGTTCTGGAGAGGAAGATTATTTTCAAAGAGGGATACCTATTGGGACCTTTTTTGCCCAACCCTGGGTCCACACCCACTCCTTGCCTCATTTTACATCACATCAACTTGATGCCAGAATACAGTTTCCCACTAATTTAGGCCTAAGTCACGTCACAGGGCCTACATGTTTTACTTGGTCTGTGCCACAAATGTCAAAGGTGATAGTGTAAGGATTGACTTGTAGTAAATCCATGTAAGTTACAATGAAAGTGAAAAAAAAAACACCATTTCGGCCTGTAGCTGAATTTTCTGAAAGCACCAGACTCGGGTGTGAGTGTATTTATCCTGCCTGTATACACAAAAGTTTTAGTCAGAACATGGCAGAATCTCATTTTCCCTTTATATGATAGGCATATATGAGTAACTGCTAAATGGGCAACTTAATTTTTTATGCAACTTAAGCAAATTATTCGACTGAGATTTTTTTGAGAAATGCAATGATCTGTTTTCTCCGATTTGAGAAAAAATAAAATATTTTAGCAACACACCTCAGACTTAAGTTTAAAATTTGACAAAAGTTTTATTCTAGAAATCCAGGCCTGATGCTAAAGAAATCGGAATCTGATGATAAAATGATAAAAATAGTAACCAATTGTCCATTGCTGACTCAATCTTTGGTATTCTGTGCTTTTATTGGTTAAGTAGTTAAGTGGTTAAGTGGTTAATTGTTAAAAAGTTTCCTTATGTTCAGTAATTTTTTAATGTTTCAGACAGTCATTCTCACAAACATAACAGATCATAAAATCCATGTTACACACACAACAAAATGCATGCTAGGAGTCCATCTTGGATGTACAGTAGAACTTCGATGAGTCGAACTTCAATGATTCAAATTTCTCAAATGTTTTAAACTATTGACAAAGTCCCAAATAACTTTGTTATTTAATGTTTCTTATAAACATTTTATAATTCCGACTTGACAAAGCAAAAATGACATGCAGACACAACATAAAACTGTTGTTCCCTGGGAACCGGTGGTGGACTAAAACTTAATGATTCCATAAAAATCGAAAGGGTTGGCATCTCTGAATACCCGCAAAGCACATCACAAGATAATAAGCTGTACGGCAACGTCCGGAGGACCTACCTTATTATTAATGATCCATGGACAGTTACTCAACATATTTAGTGAGTCAAGAACAGGAAGTATTTTCTCTTTGGAAAGCAGCTGGTTATTCAGGTTCATATCATCATTGAATGGCTGAAGTCGGAGCAGGCTTGCTGAAAAAATAATAACTGGACAATTAAACTTTGTAACTTCCTAGGTCAAAGGTTATCTATCGCAGATTTTCAGATAAAAACGTATAAAAAGTCTCAATTTTCTGCAAGGATTTACATTAGTAACCTAATGTTATTGCTCTCTTTCATTCTCATGCTTTCTTAATTTGATTTTCTTAATTTCAGTTAAAAGAAATATTTTATGACTAAAAACACAATAAATGGAGCTTTAAGAAATTCTGTAAAAAGAGACCTTTAAAATAAACTCAAATTCATTCAAATTCCTTTTTTCAAGAATCTAGATATCATTAAGAGGGCATTATATTTTCTAACCAAATTAAAATTTCAGATATATGTTGAATCTCTTACAGTAAGTTACAGTCATTAAAACATTTTTAAAAACATGATGTGTTTGTGAAACAAAAATGCCCTCAGTCCTAACAAATTTTTATGCTGCCAAATAATATGTATACTTTAAATATTGCAATGTCCTACATTTTAACCCCACCCCACCCCCAGGGGCATGTGATGTTAGTGAAGTGTGAGCAACCCTTAGATGAACTAAATTTGGTTATTGTATCACAATTCAAACTTGAAATATTGCACTTAATATGTAAGCAGGACAGAATTGCAGACAGAATTGCGGACAGACAGACGGATGGACGATCCAAATACTAGATGCCCCCCAGCTGATCTTTCACACCAGGGGGCAGAAAAATTACTTGTATTTAAAACTTACGAGAAATGTGAAGATGACCACCACTTTTTGGTGATGTCCATGGAATTGGTGGTACCAGCATTGGTAGTTCTGTCGCATCAAATGTCAGATTTTTCTCTCTGGCTCCCTCTACTAACTGAACTAAAACTGGATGTGGCTAAACAAACAAAACAAGCAAGATTTTATAATCTGACAAATTTCCAAAATCATATATTTTAAATTCTTGGTACCATAGATTTTAACTTCTGCTTTCATTTCCAAGTTAAGTTAACCCTTTTCTGATACTAGACATTTTCTTAAGCCTGTAACATTGTAAATAATTCCAAACTTAGGAATCAGAATATTCATAATAATCATTTCTCTTACAATGTAGATACCACACATTAAAAGAGAACTGTCCCTGTGGTGTGTAAAAGATTACCCCCCCCCCCCCCCCCGAAGTTTGCAAGAATTATCCCTGTGGTTGGTCAGAATGCCAAGAATTGCCACTGAATTGGTTGGTAAGAAATTGCCATTAATATGCCCTTGGTGGTTTGCTCAGTTTAAAACCTTGCCTCTGATATGTTGTTTGTTCGACTTGACCCTGAAATGGTTTTTCTAAAATACATTGACTGCCTGTTATATGTGTACACGGTAAATAGATCAGTGTTGTTATAATACTGGACACTGTTTAAACTCTCACCTTAAGTTCCTCTGATATTTTGGTGCCTAAACTTCGGAATACGGTGTAAAAAGCTGGTACTAACATCTCTGTCTGAAATAAAAAAGATTTAGTTCTAAAATACAAATGCCTCTGATTATTCAAAGTATAATACAAATACAAAATTGACTGCCTGTTATAATACATGTACACATGTAAGATACACTGTGTATAGATAGATCAGGTCAGTCTGACTGTTATAATACATACATAAGATATCAACTGTGTAAGATAGATCAGTGTCTGTTATAATACATGTACACATGTAAGATAGATCAATGTCTGTCTGTTATAATACATGTACACATGTAAGATAGATCAGTCTGTCTGTTATAATACATGTACACATGTAAGATAGATCAGTTTACCTCTTTGCCAAATAACTGTATATTTGTGGTGTATAGTGATTCATATATAGTTAACTGTTATTGTTTTTTCTTTTTCAGTCTAAATCATTTATGATTACTTACATGTCTTGATCTTCTTTGAACATATTGACGTTGATCTTAGCACCTTCCATAATTGTTTGAAATAGGATTGAGCCAATCTGAAATAGACAAGTGTGTAGAAATACAAGAATAAATAAAAACGAAGGGTTGTCAGAAGATAACAAAGTCATTGAAGAAAATTTTTGTCCAAAGATAAAATGGCATTGCCTAGGTCACAATGCAAAGTCATTGTATTATCAGATAATGAAAATTTTGACCAAAGAGAAAGGAGGTAACAATGGCAGTATTGTCCTAGGTTACCGTGGATACAGGTATGTCCACCAAAGGTCAAGGGGTTTGTGTCAACCTGAGTAAGGAGAATAAATTTATCACCAGGATTGCATATGTGAAATATTAAATACTCTACAACTTATATTTCAAAAGTTAAAAAAGTTTCGATATAATGAGAAATCGGTACCTTACACTTATATATTCAGATTACTGTAAGCCTTGAGAAATTTGCATTCAAAAGATGAGAAAAAAATAAACACGAAAAAAAAAGGCATGCTTGATGACTTTCAAAGATAAGAATTCCATAGAAAGTTACCAAGAGTTGACTGAATGTATTCATCTGTATCTTACCATTCTCAGTACATGGCCAGACCAAACTTTCTCCCTTTCATCCTGGAAACAGCAATTATACAGAATTTATAACTTACAATTTACTTATTGCTGATTAATTAAACATAACAAAAATCAACAATGAAAAACATAAGAAGAAGTGACCAAAGGGACAATGGCTTTCGTTCGAGTCTGCACTGTTTACCAAAATCACCTTACCTTTCACTCAAGTTTAAAGTCACATGCAAAAAGATTCAATTCTAGAATATGATGTGTGTGATCTGTTGTTATACTTTGCCTAATTATGCACAACTAAAGAGGGGTTAATTGTATGACTGTGTTTGAAAAACTCTGTGTCTATTACCAGTTTTTGTTTTTCTCTCAGTCACCAAACAAAATAATGACAAAAACTAGACAGATTTTAGTTTAAGATTTCCTAGACTCAATCGGTAATTACAGACTAAATTTTGTCCCAAACCAGTGATCAGAAATATTTATGAAAAAGTCTGTTATCATATTATTGCGTATATGACCTTTTTTCTAATAAATAACCTTTTTTGTAAAGTTCAAGAAGTACTACATACCAAATCTGAAATGAACTGACTGAGGTATTCAAAAAAAAAAAGTGTCATTGGTAGGCATAACTGGTAATATTAGGAAACTTAAATGTCAGTATTTGTGCAGCTGTGATATAACTAAAAATACAAGAGAGTAAGTTTTACATTGTTTGACATGTATACATCGAGTACATATAACCCATAGATACCAATTTAAGATAATTGAAAAACCAAGTCTTAATGCCTATGCAAAAGGCGTGAGCCTGCTAGAGGGTCCAGGGGCATGTTCCCCCAGAATATTTGGTGCTCGCAGACACATTCTCCTGGCCTAAATTAGTGTATATGCAATTTCTAACCCATGAAAAAAATAACCCATATTCCGCAGGATTCCCAGCTGCTTTTTCAATTTTGATAACTGTTTATCATTATTATTATTCCCCCTATTTGTTATCAGACAGGCTAGAGATATGATATATACATTTTCTAGTGAAATATTCACAGAAATATCAGACAGGCTAGAGATATGACATATACATTTCCCCCAACAGCTGGAGGGAGAAGTGGATCGCAACCTATGTGAGAGGTCTCCCTCCAACAGCTGGAGGGAGAAGTGGATCGCAACCTATGTGAGATGTCTCCCTCCAACAGCTGGGAAGAGAAGAGAAGTCTTCCAACTGATGTGAGTGGTCTTCCTCCAACAGCTGGAGGAAGAAGTGAATCCTTACCTATGTGAGAAGGCTCCCTCCAACAGCTGGAGGGAGAAGTGATAATAGTCTCCCAACGCATTTGATGTGAATCGGTCTCTATCAAACAAGTCCTTGTCTGGGACACTTGCCGAGTGAAGTCTCCCGAGTTTGAAATCTATGTAAGGAGGTCTCTATTAGGGTAAAAAAAGGCTGGAGCAGGAGAAGTGACAAGTCTGTCCAACTGATGTAAACTCGAGAGGTCATTTCTAATCAAAGTAACTGGAGGGAGAAGTGAAGTGAACATTTTAACTGATGTGAGCTAATGGTGCTCTATCAACCCAACTGGAGGAGAAGTAATAAGTCTCCCAACTGATGTAAGAGGTCTCTATCAAACAACTATTGGGAGAACCCTGAAGTCTCCCATTATGATGTAAGAGGTCTCATTTATCTTATAAGGGGGGGACCACAAACAACTGGAGGGAGAAGTGAAGTCTCCCAACTGATGTGAGAGGTCTCTATTCACAGAAAACAACTGGCTAGAGAGAAGTGACAGTCTCTCCAATTGATGTGAAGGTCCTCTATGTCAAGGCTCCCTCCAACAGCTGGAGGGAGAAGTGAAGTCTCCCAACTGATGTAAGAGGTCTCTATCAAACAACTGGAGGGAGAAGTGAAGTCTCCCAACTGATGTGAGAGGTCTCTATCAAACAACTGGAGGGAGAAGTGAAGTCTCCCCCTTTCGTAAATCCAGTATGAGAGGGCCTGAACCCATAAAAAGCAAACACAAAAACCCTTCCTATATGGGATTGCATGAAGAAAGAAATACAAGAACACAAACACATATGGACACATGTGTCAGTAAACACTTACCAACTGGGGCCTCCCTGTAACCTTCATACATATGGTTCGCCAACACTCTCTATGATTGGGGTACGGAAAATCTTCCTTTAAACAGGCTTCTGCATATAGACTGTAAACTTTTGATTTCTGAAACCAAAAAAATAAACTGAAAAACATCTCCATTCCAGGGGTCAACAGTAATGAAAATTTCCACTTGTCCTGCAGTCTTCCCAGCTGTTGGGGGGAGACCTCTCACATAAGTAGGGACAAGTAGTATTTATTCAAGTCTACATGTCCGAATGCCAAAAAATGACTTGTCCAAAAAATCAAGTGTAACATTCAAAGACATTGTTAAGTGTTTAAACAAGAATTATCTTAACTGAATAAATTTTTGTCTTCAACAATTTCATTTCCTTTAAAACAGCAAGATCTCTTTACAGTGAAACCTGTCTTGACAGACCACATGCTGAACACTACTCGGTTAACTAATCCTTAAAATAATAACTCTTTTGAGAGACCACCTATCTTTAGGGACCACATTTCAGTGTCAGATGGGGGTGGCCTCTCAAGACAGGTTATCATACTTTCATTTGTTAATCAAGAAAGACATGGGCTACAATATGGTTCGACACAAAATATACACAGATTTCAATACCATACAATACTGGTACCAAAATAAGACGATGTATAATCAATACTTTTGAACAAGAAACCATATAAAATTGCTAAGTTACCTTATCTCTTGTCTTCTCCTCATTTTTTACCTGCACCAGGTAATGTTTGTACACACTTTCTCCGAGGCGCATTTTCAGTTGGTACGTACTTGGACTGTGAAATTCTGATCCACGTTTCAATACGGTCAATTCCTGATAAAACCAATGTAAGCAAGAACAGAACAAAAAATCAGTGTTCAGAGCTTTGTCTCATGACTACAATCAAGTTTAATGTTTAATTGTTTCAGAATGATTGACAAACAAAGTTTGTGCAAACTTATATTAATGTCCTTCATTAATGAAAAAAAGTTGGCAAGAACAACACTAAACTGATGACTTCAAGTGGTTAGAGCATCACACTTTGAACCAGGAAGTTTCTAACTTATGGTCAGTGTGGATTAGAGCCCTGTTGGAAGTGAAGTTGATTTTTCTGAGAAAGATTGCCAGTTTACTTGCAGAAGGCTGTTGTCTCCATTTTATTTAGTTACGAGTCTCATATCACAGAAATCATAAAAATAAAAGACTTAATAGTTCCATAAACGTTTAAAAAAAAAAAATGGGGCAAGCTGTACGTGTCTAGGGACGAGTGATTTTTAAAATTTTTTCTCGCCCTGGATTAGGGTTTATTTTGAGAGCTTTGTATATATTGAATATCAAGTAGGTTTCGTATTTATGTTACATGTGAGTACCTAATAACTCTTATGAAGAAAATTTGCAAAAAAAATGTTGCACCAACTAGGCCCAATGAGTCATGGTTAAAACCAATCTGATGACTGAAATATCAAAATGAACTTTGTCATATCTAACCGTATGTTTACAAAGAAGACACTACATATATATGAACCATTCCAGGTGATACAGTAAAAGCTGGAGGTCCTGTGTCACAGTAGGTGTCGGCATGTTACAGAACCCTCACTGCTCAATGGCCGTAAGTGCCGAGCATAGGCCAAAATTTGAAGCCCTTCACTGGCATTTCGTGAGGTCTCCATATGAGTGAAAGATTCTTGAATGGGACGATAAACAACAATAAAACAACAACAACGAACCATTTCTATTTTGACTTTCCCATAATTATCTCCCCTTTTGAAAGGACATCAAACCAACCAGTGGTTAGAGAATATTGGAACTTTTTATAGAAAGTGTCTGTATCCCAGACTGCAATTCTAATACATCAATGTATTTGCCGCTGATAGTAAGCAGATTATTATGAAGCTAAAAATAGCATCTTACCTTAAGCATTAAATTGACGTATTGTGCTTCAGAGAACAGCCTCAAATATGGTAGTATTGTCATTCCATAAGGAGCTAAAAATACAAGTATGCATCTTTATATTTCACTTTTCAAAACCCATGAACGCAGCCGAAAGTGAATCTCGATTTCAAAAACAATCAAAACCCCTCTATGGACCCCAAACAATTTAAGATCTTAGCAACTTTACAACTGATCAGACGGGCTTGACTTCTTGTTGTCAGAAGTATTGGTTATTTTGAAAGGGGAAAAAAATGGCAGCCGCACTTATAAAGCAAAATGACCATCCACAAATTGTGATATTGGGGATCTTTATTTTGGAGTGAGGAACAGGACTCCTTAACCAGTCTTGATAAAAGGAACATGTTTCTGTTATCAAAGACTCAGGACCATAATTAGTTTTTTAACCTGTCCATTTAATTTTCTGTTTATTTGTCGGAAATATATTAACTTTGTCTATAACTTTTCTGAAATATAAGAAATATAAGAAATAGAGCTTTGATATTTCAGAAGTGCATTCTTTTTGATAAAGCCCTTTCAAATCATCTCATGACCTTTAAACTTGTGACCTAGATAATGTCCACTGCCATATCTTGGTACATATTATGATCATGTCAGCTGGAAAGATTAGAGACAGGTATATTAAAATCCATATAACCTGGGTAGATTAGAGACAGGTATATTAAAATCCATATAACCTGGGTAGATAAGAGACAGGTATAGTGAAATCCATATAACCTGGGTAGATAAGAGACAGGTACAGTGAAATCCATATAACCTGGGTAGATAAGAGACAGGTACAGTGAAATCCATTCCTGGTTAGATAAGAGACAGGTACAGTGAAATCCATATAACCTGGGTAGATAAGAGACAGGTACAGTGAAATCCATATAACCTGGGTAGATAAGAGACAGGTATAGTGAAATCCATATAACCTGGGTAGATAAGAGACAGGTATAGTGAAATCCATATAACCTGGGTAGATAAGAGACAGGTATAGTGAAATCCATATAACCTGGGTAGATAAGAGACAGGTATAGTGAAATCCATATAACCTGGGTAGATAAGAGACAGGTACAGTGAAATCCATATAACCTGGGTAGATAAGAGACAGGTACAGTGAAATCCATATAACCTGGGTAGATAAGGGACGGGTATAGTAAAATCCTCCAGATAAGAGACAGGTACAGTGAAATCCATATAACCTGGGTAGATAAGAGACAGGTACAGTGAAATCCATATAACCTGGGTAGATAAGAGACAGGTACAGTGAAATCCATATAACCTGGGTAGATAAGAGACAGGTACAGTGAAATCCATATAACCTGGGTAGATAAGAGACAGGTACAGTGAAATCCATATAACCTGGGTAGATAAGGGAGAGGTATAGTGAAATCCATATAACCTGGTGGGTGGAGTCTTGAGAACCCTTTCTTGACCTGGACAAATCTAAATTTCAGGTTATAATGCATAACATTAAAATTACACTGTCCGTAATTTTCATCATATCTATGTTAATCCAGTGAAGAAAACATGATTTTCCTGTGAAACTTGTTATGATTGAAATGTGACTAGAATCCTCCATATGATAATCAAATGGTTACTTCGTCCCGGTACGTTATGTGAATCGGACGATAAAACAAATAATTACTTACTTTTACTTTTAGTCTGGAGATGCCTCAACTTGTCGATAAACACTTTATGCAAATTTTTACTCCAGTTCCATTCCAAATCTTGTGTCATCCTTTTTGTTGTTTTATATAATAATGAATAAATAAATACTTAAAGTCAATTCATGTTTTGTTGTTGTTTTATTTCCTGTCAAGAATTTGTCACTTTCATGGAAAAGACAACATAGCAGTGAGAGAGGCCTTTATCATACTACACCTGCTAAAACACAGGACCTGCAATATATCAATTTTGACCTGTGCTATGGACTGATGCCAAAGCAATGACGGTTGTTTTCAGGCCTTTTACTGTAAATTTTGGGAAAATGCCATCTGCAACACAAATGGAAATTCTAACCTAAATTTGTGTCAAATTTGGAAAAATTATTTGCACATTTCCTATTACGGTTTCGGCCTCAATGCAAAATTGGGATTGATTTTTTTTTCACTAAAATTGAAAAAAAAACACATGTACTTTGCATTGTGAATGGGGCCTAAATTCGGCGCCATAAAACTATGGAAAAAGGCCCGGTTTTACATACCATACCTGCCATAATACAGGACCAGCTATATATAAACTGACAAAACACTCAATCTACTCAACATTGAAATGTGCAACAAACATGTACAGGTAGGTATTATTTATGAATGATAATCATTGTCCCCGATTGTCCCCAAGCCCAAATAATTAGATATGTACTGTGTTAAGTAATATGTGTAAACAGGTAATCATATACAGCATGGCTTCACCTTGAAAATGGTAAACCTTGATCTATTACCAAACATGTTATAAAGTGGGACCTATCTAGAGTCACCACCCCATCTGCCACTGAAATGTGATTTCTCCAGACAGGTGGTTTATCAGAAGAGGTTTTATTCAAAGGATTATTTAACCAAGTGGTTTTCAGAATGTGGTCTTAAAAGACAGGTGGTCTGTCATGACAGTGGTCTCTCACGACAGGTTCTACTGCACTGTGAAAACTAAATAGAAAAACAAAGAGTCCGAATAACAGGAAGAAATTTATGCATCAAATATAGAGAGGCTAGATTAAGACCACACCCCACTCCCCCAAAACCAGTGGGACACTATTGTATATCTGGATATAATCTATCATGTTTATTGTCATTATCATCCTTAGATAAGAGGGTGAATAGTAAAATGGAAGCAAAGTTTTCAAGCTAAACAATTACAGCACAGACCTACATGTCATCAATGTTACTACGGTGATTTAGGTCAAATTCAAGGCAGGGTGAATACAAGTTCTCTTTTACAAAAGAGAAAAAAAGGTGTACAAAAATCAAAACATGGTAAAACTGTGACACACGTGTGTGAATTAACTTCTACCCTACTTACCATTTCCAATGATTTCGCCTCATCATCAACAATTGATGAAACATTGACTTTAAATCCTTCTTCAAGCTTGAATTGTGCTTGTATTGCTCTGTTTAAATCAAAACTTTTTGGGGATTCGTAAAAGAATGGATTCTTCCTTGAAATCTGAGGAACAAAAAATACACTGGAATTAATCTCAAAATTTACCAGGAATTAACCAAAAGTTCATTAGAAGAATTTAGAAATGTATTAAGTTTGCAGACTGACAAACTTGGATTAAAATAGATCAGAGAGCTTTTATTTCTGGGGGTTGTTACTTGGTGTTAACTTTCAACCTCAGGACAATAACTCCCTCAGGACAATAACTCCCATTGAATCAGTAGATAAAAAGGTGTCACATTACAGAGAGAACTGTTTTGAAATAGTCAGCTACTGTTTTTTTGACAAGCACTTGGCATAAAAAGTGAGTCATATATTTCAACTGAGATTTAAAATTTTGGATGGTGCCACAGTTGACATGACTGTAGGCAGTTCTCCAGAAGTTTGTGTTTGTTAGTTTGTTGTTGTTTAACGTCCCACTCAAGAATCTTTCACTCATATGGAGACGTCACCATATGTCGGTTAAAGGGGGTTCAAATTTTGGCCTATGCTCAGCACTTATGGCCAATGAGCAGTGATGGTTCATTAACGTGCTGACACCTACTGTGACACGGGACCTCAGTTTCCAGAAGTTTGTGTATAAAGGATATGGTGATAATTTCATGGAAACCAAAAGAAAAAATCTGCATGTCACTTGATTGAACAAGATGTGGTTGTGAAACACAAATGTCCTAAAAGGTCCCAACTGTATAACAATCTAAACTTTAAATATCGCAATGTCCTACATTCTGACCCCACCCCACCCAGAGGGACATGTGATGTCAGTGAAGTGTGAGCAACCCTTAGATGAACATACAGTCCAAGTTTGGTTACTGTATCACAATCCAAACTTCAAAAATTGCACTTTAAATATAAGCATGACAGAATTACAAACAGACAGATAAACTATCAGGCTGGGGACTTAAAAAAACCAATTAAATTATCAAAATGACTGTTTACATTCTTTCAGTGAAGTTCATCTCCCTGTATTACATGTGGTCTGTATTCCACAAATAATCTAAGAGCCTTTTCTTTTCTTTGTTCACTAGGTTGAGCATGCACAAAAAACTTTCAAATACTAGAAGTAATCTTGGGTCAAATTAAATTGTATATGTCCTGGTTTAGAATAAACGAAAAATGATTTCTAAAGTGTAGACCTCAAAATACAGTGAAATATCAGTATTTATGACAAAATACTTTTTATACAATATTTTTTGCAATTTTACTGCATTTAAAAACAAACCAAAATTTGGATAAACTGAGCGACAATTTTAGGTATCAATTGAAGGACTCGTGACTTTTACTTTGCACTCTGAGTGCTTAGTGAAAGAACAGTCATTACCATTTTTACAGTTTGGAACCAGAAATCAAACCAACTGGGCAGTACCTCTAAACCACCTGAAGTGGTATCAGTACTATGAGAGAAACCTACAGAATATTAAAGATATGAGAACTGAGAAGAAAGCTAGAGATCTTGGAGTTATAATTTCCTGATTGTAAAGTTGTTACTCATATGTCCGAGATATTAACCTTCCTCTGCATAGCCTTGTCCCTTCATATTTTGTTCCCTTACCTCCGAGTGTTCTTCTGAATTTTCAAGATCATCCACTAGAATGTTTTCATACGGTTCCAACACGGGTGGAGGGGGATTTGGCACAATGTCCAGCTCATTCAGGGCCTGAATTGAAAAATACAACCCATTCTATATATTAACCCTTTCAACCCCACAGACCATAATAGACTGGTCTGATACAATAGAAAAGAGCATACCATTAAGTTACTTGGTGGTGAAAGGGTTAATACAGTGGAACTTCCACTACATACCACCTACATTTTCAAATCATAGACTTTCAGTCTCTTTATAAATAATTTGATAAGTACAGAACCTCACATAAAAGATCACCTCCCTAATAAGACCACTTTGAGTCAGTTCGTTAGGTGGTCTTAATATCGAAGTTCCACTGTATAGGTTTATATATACTGTGTGGCATATTCTATGTCCTAGACTTTACTTAGGAAAATGCACTGAAAACATGGAATTTGGAATTTTTGTTGCCTGTAAAATGAGATTTTTTATTACTCTGCCAGGGATTTGACTAAAAACAAAAGATGTTATTGTCAAATACATGTATATATTTTCCCTAATTTATTCTTCTTTTAGATAATATGAAACTCAGGGATTAATACATACAGTTCAGGTAATTTCATATATTTTTTCACAATTTCGCTTTGAATCATCTTGAGAACTATTATCATCATTTGGGGAAAGTATCAGGTTGGGAATGGGGCCAAATATCAGCCCCACAAACACAGGGAGGAAAACAACTGATATCAGTATATATATAACAAAATTAAAGATCATTTACACTATCCAAATAATAAAAGTTAAGCTTGAGTTGGTACAGAACTTAATTGTACTAGACCAGGGATTTTCCACCCTATCATATGGGGCCGAAATATGGTCCCATTCCCAATACAAAATCAATGAATTTTTTTTTCTCCAATCTGCAGTCACGATTTCCCAATTGAAGTCAACTGACAATGAATTTGATGTGATTCTTGTATTTCACTTAGTTTTGTTTATTTTTGATTTCCTTATTTGAATAAAATATTGCTAAAATTCCTAAATCAAAAGACTCAGACCTCATTCCCAAAGGAGTGTGGAAAATCTCTGAACAGTACAAGAAATAAAACTAGCAATTTGTACTGGAATTTTTTCTTTTAAATCTCTGAAGAAATCAGTGCCATCAATAAAAAGATAGAAGAGCCGAGAAATTTAGTAACAAAACTCACCCTTTGTACACATTCAATTTCATCACCCATAAGAAGTGATTCATTAAGTACATTTCTAACATCCAGTCCCTGAAAAAAAAAAAAACAAACAAATTATATTATTGTTAAAGTTTATATCATTTGTATAACATTAGATTAATATCACAACAAAGAGCCTAAAAGGGCTAGGCCTGTCACTCGCTTACATTCCCTCTACAGGGGATACCACATGGTAAAGAGAGGATACCACATGGTAAAGAGAGGATACCACATGGTAAAGGGTTTGACTTGCATACGAAAGGTCCCGGATTAAATTTCCGGTGCAATAACATACCAAAGACTATAAAAATGGTAGTGACCGTTCCTTCAATAAGCACTCCGAATATAAAGTGAAAGTCACGAGTCTTTTAGCTGACATATAAAACTGAGGTTCTGTGTTGAGGAAGGCTTGGCATGTAAAAGAACCCTCACTGAATTGGCGTCAGTCTGTGGCACAGGTCAAACTTTGTGGCAGTTCACCTAAGGCTGGCGACATCTCGATGTAAGTGAACAAATTCTTGACAAGATGTAAAACACCAACATCTACTTGGGATAAAAAGAGCTGCGCTTTCAGAGCGCATGAGGTGTTTTCAAGTACATTTGAAATGAAATCGGAGACTTTTACTTTACATGATCAATACCATGCATCTCCATCTGTACAAGATCAATCAGTTTTTTGTACAAATACAAGGAAAATCAGTCATGCATTTTTTTAATTATCCTTCAATATTTCATCATATGGCAAATTTCTTTATAAAAGTTATAATTAACAGAAAATTATAAATCCTGCACTTGGTTTGTTTAACTCATTTAGATACAAATCACAAGGAAGAATCTTTGATTTAAACTATGGTGACCTACACTTTTTTAATTATCAAACTTATATCAACTAAATATCAAATATCAACTCACTATGTTGGAGTATTACAAAGAAAAACTGTGAAAACTGTTATTTTTCAAATATTTACGTATTTCAAAGGACCATAACTCAGCAATGGAAAATCAGAATTTAATCAAGAAACAAATTACCAAAAATTCACTGAAATCTGTTGAGGCGTTTTTTAGTTATTGTGCAAAGTGTGGATGACGTACGGACAACGGTATACCATAATACTTAAAATTTGAGGTAATCTCATTAATGATGGTACTGAACTAAGTATTTCTAAAAGAAGCCAAATCACATGACATCAGCCTGACATAGGCAACAAGTTTACCTCTCTCAGGGGTGGAAATTAACGATTGCCCGTTTGACCAAGGCGACTGAATTTACGATCGACAAATTGATTTACGTACGAAGTTGCCATTTGGCGAATTGGTTTTTTGCCACTTTTTGGGGCAGTTATTCGGTCCATTTCCAGTCGGAAATAGTGTCTGTTTTTCCCCAATTTTGATTTTTAAAATCCCCAATCTGATGAAGCTAAAATTTTGACATTTTAAGTTAGAATGTCCGCATTTATCAGAATGAAAGTAGAAGTACAACCATTCTGCATCCGTCATTTCAAAAAGCTTGAGTTTCGAAAGTGATCCATTTCCTTCTATTTGTAGTTGAAATGGATTGCTAAAAACCAGTTAGAAATTAAAATAATTATTTCATTGACAAGTAAATACGTTAGTCTTTACCTCGTGGCCAAAAATGTCACAGAACACATCGTGTGTTTACTGTTGTGCTTGCAGTTTATGGAGGAAATGGAAGTTAGGCGTGTGTAATAAAAGAACCGATATCGAACGGAACTGAATTTCAGGATGTGTTAAAATGATGATACATGTACATTATACATTGAAAAAAAGTTATAAAATCTTAATTAAATGTAGGTGAATGATAAAAGGAAAATTAGTTGTTGTAAATAAAAGTTTTAATGAGATACTTAAACTGGATAGATATTGTTTTAAAAGATGAAAACTTTTGTAATTTGCATCAATTTAAACACACAGTAGTTACATTGTAAAGTACATGTAGTAATAATATAAATGATTGACAGTACAAATGCATTTACAATTGACAATACAGAATCATTGCATTTACAATTAATTCATTAAAATGCAAAATTCAATGTAAATATCATTTTTTCAGAGAACAATTTCACGTTGTATATCATTTTACATTGTAAAATAAAATAACAATAAATTAATAAAACACAAAAATGAATCAAATATTTTTTTTTTCTTTGCAGGCAACAAAATTTTCATGGCAGGCAAGCACAATATCAGTATAGCACTTACCGGGCTGAGCAACTTGTTAAAAATGTTAAGGTCACTTGTTAACATTTTTTCAAGTAAATATGACGGGCCCCTAAGTTTAAATCTGGGCTCCCAGAATTTAAAACTAAGGAGCCCATTTGAGTCATGAGGATTTTTTCTTAATTTCCTCCCCTGTATCTCTTCATACCCATTACCTTGACATACGGTAGGCAAAACGGTACATCACTCTTCATATCCATCACCTTTACATAGACAACAAGTTTACCTCTCTCCATACACATCACTTCCACATAGACAACAAGTTTACCTCTCTCTTCATACCCATCACCTTGACATAGACAACAAGTTTACCTCTCTCTCCATACCCATCACCTCCACATAGACAACAAGTTTACCTCTCTCCATACCCATCACCTTGATATAAACAACAAGTTTACCTCTCTCTCCATACCCATCACCTTGATATAGACAACAAGATTACCTCTCTCCAAGTCATCACCTTGACATAGACAACAAGTTTACCCCTCTCTCCATAGTCATCACCTTGACATAGACAACAAGTTTACCTCTCTTCATACACATCACCTTTACATAAACAACAAGTTTACCTCTCTCTCCATAGTCATCACAATGCTTTCAGCTGCTTCTTTATAGAATTTATCTTTCCTTCCAAGGCATTCAAAACTAGCTGCAAATGTCTGCATATTGGGTGAAATGTCTTCGGCTTCCATATATTTCATGACATCACCAATCATTGCAACATTACCCTGAAGTAAAATGAGGTTGGAGATGTGTTATTTCCAGGGTACACTGTCATTAAATTTAAAACCAGAGACTATATTCCCAATCACAAATGATCTTTTTCACATATTTTCATGTAAAAATTCACAATCTTATTACAAATTTTGTTCAAAATATTTGCCGGCGCAAGTCAAAAGTATATTGCTGTTTAAACGTCTAACACTGTTGAAGTAAATCAGTCTATGTTTACATATAAAAATGTAATACAAATATTAATATTAAATCCAATTTTACCTGCTTTGCCCAGGCATGTATGAGATTGTTAAATATTTCAACATCTGTAATTTTTCGTATACGAGCCATAACTCCCTCCTCAGTGTTGTATACATGATGGAGTCTTAGCTGTGAGTGAGCACGGTGAATCTGAAGATAGAGAAATACAGGTGAAAACAGAAGCTAGGTGAATCTGAAGATATAGAAATACAGGTGAAACAGAAGCTAGGGGAACCTGAAGATAGAGAAATACAGGTGACGAAATGAAACAAAAGTTACATGTAGGTAAATCTAGATCTGAAGATAGAGAAATACAGGTGAAAACAGAAGCTAGGTGAATCTGAAGATAGAGAAATACAGGTGAAAACAGAAGCTAGGTGAATCTGAAGATAGAGAAATACAGGACGAAACAAACAAAAGGTTAATCATGTAGGTAATACTAGATACTGAAGATAGAGAATCAGGTGAAACAGAAATACAGGTGAAACAGAAGCTGAAGATAGAGAAATACAGGATGAAACAAAAGTTACATGTAGGTAAATCTAGATCTGAAGATAGAGAAATACAGGTGATACAGAAGCTAGGGGAACCTGAAGATAGAGAAATACAGGTGATACAGAAACAAAAGTTACATGTAGGTAAATCTAGATCTGAAGATAGAGAAATACAGGTGATACAGAAGCTAGGGGAACCTGAAGATAGAGAAATACAGATGATACAGGTGAAACAGAAGCAAGGTGAATCTGAAGATAGAGAAATACAGATGATACAGAAGCTGGGGGAACCTGAAGATAGAGAAATACAGGACGAAATGAAACAAAAGTTACATGTAGGTAAATCTAGATCTGAAGATAGAGAAATACAGGTAGAGCATACAGAAGCAAGGTGAATCTTAAGATGGAGAAATACAGTTGATGAAACAGAAGCTTGGTGAATCTGAAAATGTAGATACACTGGTGAAACAGCTAAGATTCAAACACTTTCAGAGACTATAGCTGAATATAAACCAAAGCTTATCCTGTATATTATAAACATACACCAGTAGTGTACATGTAAGTTACTGTACATGTACAAATGTAAGCTATGTATATTAAAAAGACTGATCCCAGTGATGGTCTTTTCCTGGGAATGTTAACATTGTAATTAGGATTTTTCTCCTTCACCTGTCCAGACAAATTATTCAGGTGATGATACTCACTCTTCTGTCCTGACTACATGATGCCAAGTAATATTATGTCAGGTAATGATACACTCACCTGTCCTGACAACATTATCTCAGGTAATGATATATTCACCTGTTCTGACAACATAATGTTAGGTAATGATACACCCACTTGTCCTGACAACATGTCAGGTGATGATATTCACTTACCTGTCCTGACAACATTATGTCAAGTTATGATATACTCACCTGCCCTGACAACTTATGTCACATGATGATGACACACACTCACCTGTCCGGACAACATAATTCCAGGTGATGATATATACACAGTCACCTGTGCTGACAAATAATGTCTGGTAATAATAATACACATGTACTTACCTGACCAGAAAATACACACACATCTATATAGGATTTGAAGTCCTGATTGAAACTTTGTCTAAGAAGTTCAATTTGTTTCTCGGAATATTCCTTGACTAATCCACTAGTTTTCTTTGATTTGACCCTATGAGATATTCCTTCAGCAAAATCTATCCAGCCTATATCCTTAATATCACATTCTGTTAACTCGTCTGTTTCGGGATGAGTGCTTTCCTGTAGCAAATCTGACATTTCTGAATTAGAACTGGCATTGTTCACTTCTTTACTTTTCATATCATCATGATTATTGTTCTTATATAAATCCTTAAATTGTTGCATTGGTTTATCATCTGTTTCCATAAATTTGGAATTCTGTTCTGATACATTGTTTCTAGTTTCCTGATTTGATGTACCTGCAATGGTACTAAATGGATTGTTATTTGTTGAAGATGTATCGGGACTCGTATTTTGTTGTATTATCACTGGCTTTACACTAAAAGAGTCAAAATGATCTTGTTCCACATTTAACAGTTCCTCTCTACCAACATCTTCTCGCTTTTGATCCACAGAAGTTTCATTATTTTTCTCTAGGGGAAAACCAAACTTTCCCATGTCTATCTGCAAAATATTCCTGTACAACAAATCTCCATTATCCATCAAAGCACAATTGGTTTTGGTTTTGGAATTTGTAAAAACTGATTTCAGTGATTTTATAACTGTTGAATCAATTTTGACTGGATTTTGATTGGTTAATTCTATAGGTAAAGAATTCATTTCATTTTGTCCATCTATTGAGTTTGCATCATTCTTGAAATATTCATGCGTAGAACCTTGAACAATGGAAGCTAGTGACAGTGAACTTTTGGAGGTTTGTAAGGTTTGGCCTTCTGATGCCTCAAGCTGGGCTGCCCTAGTCTCTAAAGCTGGAATATAAAAAATAATAAGGGTAATTAGAGGTTAAATGGTCATCTGACACCAACATATTTTCCATCCCCCAATTAAATGGACCTTAACCAATATTCTTAACCCAGGGTTTTCGATAAGATTTCACTTAAGAGGCAAAATATGGAATGGAGGTGTCCCCACCCCATTTATTTCAATAAACTGAAACTAAGGCCTGAGGAAGTCAACAAGCCTTGTAGACAGCAATAGAGCTTGTAATGAATTCTCCATCTAATGAATACTAATGACTTTTACCCTGCAATATGTAAATTTACTGACTAATTCCCATAAGATCTTAATTATATTATTATACTTTGAACTATTGGCAATGCTAAACCTTAGCCATACAGTACAGCTCAGGTGTTTTGTAGATTTTACACAAAACACAGTGGGCATATCACCTGAAAACACTGTGGGAATCCAAGTGGTTTTCTGTGTAATGTTCACACCTTCAAGGTACAGGTATACCCCCTGGTGTGATTAATTGTTTATTTGTCATCCCACTCTACAGGTAATTTACCTGAGGAACAGCGCTTACTCACTCAGAGATGCTACATGCAATATTACACTTTTATTTCAATGTAAATCAGTATTTTTCTCAAATGTATTAAAGAGGTTTGACCTGCTTATTTTACAAATTTTATTTTGTAATCTTTATTTAATTAAATGCATATCTTCGTCTGATTAAATCTAATAAATTATAATGTATTCAAAATTCTTTACAAAGTTTAGTTATATTTACATGTACATATCCTGAACTTTAACCTCCTAAATCTTAATAATCCACTAGCTAAAAATTAAATAAAATTAATAATGATCTGTGCAGTTTACTGAAGAAAATTTTACAAACACAGTATCTGAAAAAGTGATATATCATAATAGAAAGACTTCAGATTACAGTTGATTTATGCTATTATTTACTTGTTGCTGTTGTTAATTTCTATTATTATATTTCATATTAATTTTGTTTCAAAACTCCATTGTTACAAATATATAGAAAAATAAATATTGCTTGAAATATCCTCTAATTTGTTTTAAATATACCATGTTGCAAAATAGCAACAATATACATAAAATGTAGGGGAAGGAAGGAAAAATAAAAAAAAATATATATATATATTTTTTAAATTACACTGTATGGCCAGTCATCATAATGTATTTGTTGTTAATTTGCTATTTTATTTATCTATTTAGGGGTTATAGTAAGCAACTTAATTTGGAATTAATTACTGTAACAATAGATTAATAATAATTTAATTTGGAAATGCAGTAACTTATACATGTCTAAGTTGCATCAACAAGCTGGTGGACTTGGGAATTAGAGACAATTAGAAATCTTCAATTTGAATGACATTCCCCAAAACAATAAAAATCACCCATGAAACCTACCAGGCCATCTCACCAAGCGACCCTTCCTGACATTCTGTTTTGATAAGACAAAAAGTACATGTAACAACATATTAAAGACAAAGGACATTGATAATCCGGGTGAACTACATATATTAATTTATTACGATCCATGCAAGTTTTTTTTTTACTGATATGTAGCCAACAGTTTTGGGCGCACCGGTAGAACTTGACTTCGATCTGGATTCTATAATTTATTTGATTAAAATCAGTTACATCAGTCACCATGATATTTTGGTGATGGAAAAATACAGAACATTGCTAAAAACTCAACAGAAAATGACGATATTTTCTAATTTTCTCTCGGACTCCATGTTTTTAAATCAGAAAAAAAATCCGCCTGAAAAAAAAAACTTCCGCTACGGGGGTGTAACATTCTTCCTTCCTATCTATCTCAAAAATGTCGGGAATCTTCATATTTCAATACAATAAACTGATATTATAAGTCGTAAACTAAATCATTTGTCATGAATCGTGTAGGCTACAGCATTTATGGTACAGGTAGATCACGTGATTCTCGGCAAGAATATGGCGGTACATCATCGTAACTTAGAACGACTTCGGAGCGTGGAAAATCGAGTTTTGTATATTACCAGATATTCGAATGAGCAAAACATAGATATGATTTAATTTATTAACTCTGTGTTTCTTTCGTCGACAATGGTTCTCGGAATGAAGATGTCGGCGGTCGACCCAGTCAATACTCGAATGAAATTTCGGCGCATGAAAAGTCGAGTCCTTTACTTTATACGAACTGCACAATAAATATTCAACTGAGAAAACATTGTTATGATTTTTATTTATATTTTTACTCTACGAACAAATTTCAAATCATGACAAAAGTTGAAATAGATCTATGTTATTCACCATCGGACTGTAGGCCGAAATGTGCAACGTCGTCACATTTAGATTTTTTGCTTTACAGAGTAATTTATTAATAATGTAATATATTGTTTTAAAAATTTCCCCAATTCATTTAAAGTAAATGTAGAGTAGTCTGTTTTCTTTTAACAATCGTAAGTACATGTGATGTTAATTAGGCATAGTACGGGTGCTAGAATCTCACATGTAAATAAGTAAAAAAAAAAAAACATGTACACGTAATATCAATAATTTCTTAAAAAATAAAAACACAATTCCACCTTTTTTCTTTGCTGTTAGTAAGACCCTTTTTTTTATAAATCTAGTGGACAACAGTTTTACCAATAAGACAAGTCAGTCTTCACTCCTCAGTGATTTTTGTTCTCTCCGATGAGATTGCCGACAAGTGTTGGCTCGCAGTATTTTATGACCCCTTATACCATGGGACAAAAAACACAGTGTTTTTTCATATTTTCCACAGGGCATCTTCCACTGTGATCCGTGGAAAAATTTGAAAACGTGATACTGTGCCAATTCAAGTAACATCTCTTCTTTCTTTTTCATCTCCTTCTTTTTTCGCTTCCATTTCCATTTGAAACTTTTCTTCCTGCCAAATATGTATGGAATATGCTCCTCAGCAGCTCTGTGGGAATGACCCCGAGATAAAAAGATTTCTGAAAAATTTTACAAAATATATGATTTCTATATGGATTCAGTGAGTTACGCACATAATTCAATAATTTTCTAATCACTGCTTCTGCCTGACCAGTCATCCTTCACATGAACGTAAAATTCTAAATAACCGACATAATAATTAAACTCTAATGTCACCATGTTGGAAAAGTGTTGCCTAGGTAACTAGTGAGATTTGGTATAGATTCTCACATTTGAAAAAAAAAAAAAATCACTTTCATATCCCTAATTCATACTATTTAAAGTAACAGAATATTTTAAAAACAAAATAATAAACTGCTGATGAATGTTTTCCCCCTTTCCGTATGTAACACCTCTTAGTTTATTATTTATATGAGTTTAACTACATTGTATAGTGGCTATTAACATTGACTGTTGTGCAAGTCGTAAATTCTTTTCTCATAACCATCATGCACATGAACTTAAAAATTCAACCTACATGACTGCTTTTCACCGGTATTTAAACAACAATCATGCAAATAGGGTTGTGGTGTGTGGTTGTAATACAGATTTCCAGAATTTGTATAGGATGGTCATGTGATTTTTACAGGACTGTCATGTTGGTAGATTTTTTCGTATTTGTACCCCATTGCTGCTGTGGGGACCAATAGCGGCTTACGGTGTTATTTCGGCTGTAGTATGTACTACCACGATATTTTTTTTCTACATGTATTTGAGAAATATGTCCACTAGGCATTATCTGGTCAATTAACTTAAAAATTAAAAACAAAAACAAAAACAAAACAAAAATGAGTGAAATCATGCGATAGCCAGCTACTTGTCTCAGTAAAGTTTCTGAATTTATGTATGACAGTCCGTCAGTTGTGCGAATAGACTCATCCCACACCCCTACCAGTGAAAATACATTTTCAGAATTTGTTCACAGCACTCTTGTGAACAGTTTATGGTAGGCTTGACGATGCTCCCTCCTCCATGACATCTGATGACACCTCTCAAAATCCATGTCTGTTCACTTTTCATTTGGATTCTATATTACCTTATGGCTTTTTCTACAATGTGAACATGTATGGTGACCATCTAAGTAAAACCACATCTGGACATCTCGGCCCATTACAAACTCGTCCCATCGCAATCTCGCCCATATCAAAGTCGGTCATAGAAAAAGTACAGGTACATTAACAGTGGGATAACTCGGCCCCTTGAAATAAAAACTAGGCTACAGGTAAATTGACAGCGTGAGAAATGGACAAACGTACTATCAAGGGCTTCACTAGTCTATTGTCTATACTAGCGATGGATAGGGGTACTGACATGTTTGATCTCATTGTGGGTTTGCAGTAACCAATTGAAATCATTGTCAATTGGACCAATTAAAATAATTTGGCTAACTTACAAGCATATGTTACTGCAAAATCACATTTTATTTTCTCAACCATGGATGATGTTTGCATCTCCAGCTGCAAAACAGTACGTCTGCACAACGAGGCCCTTTTTTGCGACAGATGCTACTGTTGGCAACACAGAACATGCGGCACAGGTAAGTGCATATCAATGTACCTTCCAGTATTTTGACATAAATGATTTTCAAAGATATATTTCCAAAATTTTATCATATTAAACTTCATTTTTTTTTTCGAAATATCCTTGTGTTCCTAAGTGTCAGATTTCCATAAAGCGTGTACCAAAAAATGGAGAACAGTTAGCACTTTCTCTTTGATATTTACGTATAATACACATGTTATCTAGGCTACATAATTAATGCAATTTCGGTGTACCACCAAGTCCTAATGAAAATAATCACATTTATAAAGTATACATATAAAAATTAACACTTAAAAATTCCGATGCTGTAAGAAATGGGCCGAATTTGTTTTGGGCCGAGATTGTATCGCCGATTTTGTAATGGGCCGAGATGTCCCTAAACCAACTTTATCTGTCAATTTCAATGACAACCTGAACTTACGGTTGCACTTACCCCCAGACCATTTGCGATGCAAACATTTTCGACAGCCAAATAAATAGTCTTCCCTTAGGATTTTTCCGTTAAACTCATGCGTAAGAAATTTGTTACAATTTCTCCGCAAAGTGAATGAACTGAGCCGCAGAAGTTGCGACATTTCCCTTCGTGTAAGACCATGTGCAGCTGAGAGTACGAAAATCAAGGTTAAAAGAACGCTCTTATAATAATATTGTTTAATGGTGTCATTGTATATCACACCCGATCCACGTGATAGCCTGAAGGATCTATAACACATCAAAACTGTTCATGTATTCCAAGCAAATTTGAGTACACGGAACTAAATTTGTAGGATATAAAATTATATTTACCACTACCATATTTTACACGAAGAAGTAATTCACCTGTAATTAAGTTTTAAACAAAAAAATGCAATTTATCTGAACAATAGCTTAGAGAAATGAAATTTACATGACTTGGTATAGAGGCGCAACTTATCACAGATGAGAGGTTACCTGCTTGCACAACGGACTGAAACTATGCCATATATATATATACATATATTATATATACAGATTACATAATAAATATGATACACACATGTTTATACTACATTTTATTTTACTGACATAGCCTCCTGTGTCCGTTTGTTAAGAACAGTTGAAAGTGTAATACACAATGTGTATATACAGAGTCAGCGATATATAGAGCTTAGACTTTAAATATCACTGATTAACTTTTTTTTAATTTTCTCTAATGAACATTCGTGGAAGGTAATTTCTTAAACAACTTTGTTTAAAATTGGAATTTATGATAGTTCTTCTGTTTTCAAAACTTAGCAATTTTGTCACAATTTTCTATTTACACATGTTAAAAAAGCGAAGGTTTAACACCAATTAACTTTGTATACCGCAAACTGACACATCAGTAATATAAAACGAAAAAAAAATGGAATTTTATATAAAAATGTGTCATGTTCTGAACATTTGAGTTATGAATGGATTTACCAAAAAATTAGAAAAAATTCTCACTTTTTGGTAAACTTGACAACCTGGTAAATAAAAAAGTGGGAACATGATAAAACATACACAGAAACAGCAAAACATTTTAAGATACGGAACATCCAATGACTCAAGTACGGGACAGTCAATGACTTGGATACAGGACAACCGAATGACTGGAGTATGGGACAGCCAATGTCTCGAGTACGGGATACAGGACAACCGAATGACTGGAGTATGGGACAGCCAATGACTTGGATACAGGACAACCGAATGACTCGAGTATGGGACAGCCAATGACTCGAGTACAGGACATCAAGTGACTTCTCCAATAAGGGACAGCCAATGACTTGGATACAGGACAACCGAATGACTGGAGTATGGGACAGCCAATGACTCGAGTACGGGACATCAAGTGACTTCTCCAATAAGGGACAGCCAATGACTCGAGTACGGGACATCAAGTGACTTCTCCAATAAGGGACAGCTAATGACTCGAGTACGGGACATCAAGTGACTTCTCCAATAAGGGACAGCCAATGACTCAAGTACGGGACAGCCAATGACATGGATACAGGACAACCGAATGACTCGAGTATGGGACAGCCAATGTACTCGAGTACGGGACAACCAATGACTCGAGTACAGGACACCAAGTGACTTCTCCAATAAGGGACAGCTAATGACTCAAGTACGGGACAGTCAATCAAAACATGGATACAGGACACCCAGTGATTGGAGTACGGGAGAAATAATTACTTCACCGATACGGGACAGTCAATGACTCGAGTACGGTACAGCCAGTGGCTCAAGTACGGGACAGCCAATGACTTTGATACGGGACAGTCAATGACTCTAGTACGGGGCAGTCAATGACTTCACGGATACGGGAAAGCCAATGACTCGCCGTGAGTACGGGACAGCCAATGACATTTTAATGCAAAATATATAAATAAATTATCAAGAAGGACATTTTTATTGTTTGATACTTGTGTATGGACGTATTATGATAATAAAAGTTATCTCTACTGTTCGATAATTCATTTTTATCTCTATTAAAATTATTCACACAGAATTATTTTATTCACATAGAGAAAATACGACAGTTGACACCTTTGCCTGTATGTAAATGTGTGTGTGTGTGCGTGCGTGTGTGTGTGTGTGTGTGTGTGTGTGTGTATGTGTTATACATGTATATGTTTTGGTAAATGTGCGTACTTATTATTTTAATTAAAATTGTTCTCCACTGGCAATGCCGTTACCTACATCTTTTAAACCTACATTGTAGTTCTTGGTAATTTTTTCTTTCCCTCCGTTTTTAAATAATATTGTCTTGTCTCTTTTTAAAGGGACCAAAACTCGGTCATACATTTCCCGACCCTATCCTTATCATTTCCAGAAATTTGTCAAATAAATTCAGCATTTTTGAAGCTCTTGAGTTATAATTTGATCGGTTTTCAAAACTTTATTAAGGGTCGTTTATTAAGCCTTATAAAAATATATATAATATATATATATATATATATATATATATATACAGATATATATATATATATATATATATATATATATATATATATATATATATATATATATATATATATATATATATATATATATATTATACCTTATATAGCTATCCCATAGTACCTTTTATATTGCCGACAGTTGAAACATATATAAGTAGTCATTGAAAGTGACGTTTACCACAAGTAATTTTTTTCGGGTTCGTTATACACGTTTTTCAGCAATCAATAAAAGCATACAAGTGACGCAGATCTGGGATATATTTATTACGTAAATCAGGTTGCTAATTCCTTTAGTCGCATTCTGGTATCATCATTTGACATTATTTATATTTGTTAAAGTATTGCATTTATTTTTGATAACATTATTTGTATCAAACAATCAGATAGGAAAGGAAATTCCACGATATGAGATCGAATTAATATATGCTCCCTGACCGGAAGTATTGACGTCTTAGCCCCGCCAGATCCAAATTTACGAAGAGCAACTCTGCAATTTATGAGTGAACACAGATAATACAGACGCCTGAAAAAATGTAGCAAAATGAGGCCCATAATTGTGCCGTCTCTCAACTTTATATTCCAGCGCGATGTCAATAATTACCCATTCATAAACAATTTCAGCTTGTCAATTAAAAGCTTGTTTGACAATGTCAGTGGATATATTTACATACGGGGTCTACAATGGATACATTTGCAGAACTTCGAGCCTGGGGGGGGGGGGCACGTAATTCCCCCCATTGGCATTGATGGAAACAAGTGCCTGTGGCATCAATGCAGTATTTTTCTCACTGGCATTGCCCCGGGTTTGGTCACAGGCACTTGAATAATACCCCCGCCCTAGTACACCACACACAAATTACTCCACGCCATAACCATTATAAAACAACAGTAATTTATCAAAAGTAAAAAAAAAAAACCAAAAAAAAAAAAAGCACCAATATAAGTTGTGCAAACAAATTGAATAATATGAACTAAGGCAATGCCTTGAAAAAGTAAAACTTTACATTATGGAGCTAAATATCAAGTTCAAGATGTTTGCCCGATTTATTTTGGGTGTTTTCGTAGGCCGAACTTTCTGCTCCGATTTTAAGCAATTTTGGTTTTGGTAAAATCAGGGGCTGAAGTCCTATAAACTTTCTTTGTAAGAAGATGATGTGACATTTTCACTGCAGTTTTGCAATCATTTTGACCATATATTTCTCGGTGACATGTCGATAGTCCGACGGTCCGATAGTCCGACAGTTAAATCTCATGGCTATCAAGAGGCAGACGTCACTTAAATATTTGTTAGTGTCTGCTTTTATTTGTAATAACTTTTTAAAAGCCATTTATTGGGTTCAAACCCATCTTTTCTCCATTAATTGGTCAAATTGTGCTTATGACATCCCAAAACATTTCCCCATATTTAAAATGATTCTCTGATTTTGAATTTTATTACCTATGTGTTTGTTTTTGCGTTGACACTTTTCCTCTGCAGCGAGTTTTCGAAACTTGACGGGAAGCAACTAGTTTTCTACCGAACCGTCGGACTATCGAACCGTCGGACTATCGAACCGTCGGACTATCGGGATGTCCCCATATTTCTCATCGCTGACGTCCAATATTTGTTAATATGCTTATTTAATCTTTTAGATTTATAAATCCATCATCACTAAGTTATGGCATGACATAATTCCATCTATGAGATGTTTATTCTAGCTACCTATGTTTTTTGGTTTTTTTTTGTATTCACATCGTCTGCCTTCATTTTGAACGTAAGAAAATCTAAGATGTTTGCCGATTGGTTAACTTTAAGATAATAACGAATATGCATTTATGATCAACCAATCAGTGAACGTCTTAGATATTCTTATGTTCAAAATGGAAAACGGGACGACATGTAAATAAAGGTGATGGTAGCAAGAATTCATGGGTCAAAATGTAGGACATTGCAAAAATTTGTTGGATCCAGGGGCATTTGTGTTACACAAACACACCTTGGTTTTTTCGTTAATGGATTCTTTTTTGGTGGGTTTTTTTTTGTTTTTGTTTTGTTTTTGGTTTTTTTTGGTAAATACTCATTGTTTTCAATATTTCCATGGAATAATCAGGGCTATCTTGAAAAACCATGAGCCTGAAATTAGCCAATTGAAATGTTGATTAGCCAGGTTAGGGTTATATCATTGGCTGAATTTGGGCATAGCATTTGGTACATGTAATTAAAATGGTGCCACTGAGGTCAAAATACATGTACACTTTCATCAAGTCATGTTTTCAGGCATTGGATATCGTTACATGGGCACATATTCCTAACATATAAGCCTTGGGCCATGGTGAAAGTCATTTTCGTGTTATCAAAATTTTAAAGTTATTCAATCAAATTCTTTGCAAGTACATGTACAATGAAATAAAAGAAAAAATGTTATTGTGAAACAGTAATGCAATGATTTTTTTTCTTCAAATTTTCAGCATGTTGTCGAAAACAATCAAGTATGGCAAAATGTGACAAGTAAACATGCTTTACTAAAATGCCCTCTTCATGTCAAACTGTTAGAGAAAAGGTGAGTTACCCCAGCAATAGTTTTATTAGATGTTAATTGTTTTACATGATTTTGGCTACCAAGATATTTCTGGTTATGCATGGATTAATGCTTGTTATTTAGGATGAATGGTAATTTGTTTGCAATGTTTAAATATCTGATAGTGGCAAGGGTGGGCCTCTTATGATCAGGGATTAGCAGTAGTCCACTAGCTTGTTACTTTTAGGATGCATGGAATGGTTATTTAGGGTGAATGGTAATTTGTTTGCAATGGTCAAATATCTGATAGTGGCAAGGGTGGGCCTCTAAGATGGATCAGGGTTCAAAATTAGCAGTAGTCCACTAGCCCGAGACTAGTAACTTTTACGGCAGACTAGTCAAGGTTGTGCTACAGCTAGTCCCGTTGACTAGTTGGGTAATTCTGGTACCGATTAGGTACTATGAATGAGTATCAATTTGGTAATTTGTTGTACCACTTTTGTGGTAGTGAATTTGTTGGAGGATTTGTAAAATTGGTTTCCAACTTAGTTTAGTCCTGGCTAGTAAGACAGAAATACTAAATTTGACCCCTGGGGAGTAATTAAATCCTCTAGTGTATGCATATTTTGAGGACCCCTGGGGAGTAATTAAATCCTCTAGTGTTTGCATATTTTAAAGGTTTTGACCATTGCATTTGACATTTAAATATTTTTTGTAAGTAACAAAATGTATATGATAACTTAGATCAGGGGTATTATAGACAGCATAAGGACTTGGGTGACTTGTAATGCCCTTTTGTCTCTTGTCAATTTGTAGGTGATATTTACAGATTCTTTTCCATTTCTTGAATTCAGGTAAAAAAATTATGAAAGCCCAGTGTTGTATCTGCGCTGAACATTTCGTCAATGATCCTAGCATTGCTATAGCAGCAGTACATTGTGGTCACACATTCCATGATGCATGCTTGTCCAAATGGCTGCAAACTGCAAATACATGTCCAAGTTGTCGCTCCAATGTGGAGCGAGGGAAAGTGATAAAGAGGCTGTTCTTTGATGGTGGCGAAGCTGAGGAGGAAAATGAAGATTTTGGAAAGTTGAGTAATGAAATTCAGAATTTGAAAGCTAATCTTCGAGAGAGGGATAAGGAGAAATCTGAATTAACAGATGATAATGCATCACTACGGAAACATTTAAAAGATGTGAAAAAGGAGAAAAAAGAGCTAGAGATGTCCCTGAAACAAGAACATACATCATCTTCATCTTTGAAAAAGCAGTTGCATTATTTCCAGAGCAAGCAGGTAGCAATAGAAGAAGAAAAACAAGAATGTAGGACAATAAAGCAGAAATTTATTCAATACCAGAACATCGAAAAAATGTTATCAGGTAAAAGTTGGTTACTGGCAGCTTAATTGATTCAACTAACAGTTATATGCATGATAATACATGTATTGCAATTATAGCAAATTTTCGTCACAGACACATCTCCCGCCCTCTCACAATGGCACTCACTAAAATAATCATTAAGGCGTCAGTTCAGAAGATGAAGTTGACCTACAAAAATTTTTAATCGTTTCTATACCATGTCTGCTGTATTTTCTCACTTGACTGACAAGTGACCTGCAGAGCATACATACCCAAGCCACATGAATCAATACAGTGATTGACAGGCAACTTACTGTCAAACTGAATTACAGATACAGGTAGGAAGTGTCCCTTAAAACTCCCCATTTAAGAGGATTGGTTGAGATAAGATTAATTTGGGATATGTTGATGTAATTATAAGGTGAGCTTACCTATGATTATTAGATATAATATGTATTTTTAGGTCTTCTGAGTTGTGACTCATTTGGATACGTTGCCACAGGGCGTTAAAATTAAAACAAAGGCAAGGTAACATGAGCACATGCACAACATCATGTACTGATCTTTTGGATGCTTGCCATTCACAACGGACACATTGGAACTGATCTGCATTTGTCTATGTTACAGAAGTCAAACATAAACTTGACTGACAATTTGTAAAATATTCTTATCATAAACAAAAGATTCATAATTTTTTTATTCTAAAAATTAATTATTTTTTGTTTCTGATTAGTTTTAGAGTCATCATTCATTTGAAAACATTGTTTCTTTAGAAAATCAGAGTTGTAAATGCAGTTTTTTAGCATTGTCCGTAATGAAAATACCGTTGAATTGTGGGTAGGAGCCCAACTTGGATCAGTTGCCAGTGTCTGCGGTCAGACACCTTACCATTCATGAACTAACTGGTACTCGCCTGTCTGTTTCAGTGAATGGTGAGGGCCCATTATGTTCATGATCATTTCAGTTTTGACTAAGCATGTTCTGTTAGAGATTTCAGTGTGTATGGTCGAAATTCTAGTTTCATTTTAACTTGTGTTTTGGGCTATCATTTATTCATTATATGTGTTGTACAAAATTACACGTACATGTACTCCAAACCGTTATAAATTACTAAAAATCTTGTGTCTTGACATTTTCAACTCACTGAAGTCGAGTACAGTGTAGGGCTTTTGAGGTCAGGTTAACCTACTTCTGCTGCACATACTTCAACACAGTTTACATGGTATACATGTACATATCTTATGGTTTTAAGGACATCCTATGCCAGAGTTTTTGAAATTCACTGGTCTTACCAGAAAAACAGGTAAATTTTTACGAAAGCCCGGTGAAATTTCTGTGATAACTGTCCAAATGACCTGTATTTTTCCATTTCATTTCAATTGTGTATATATACAGACCATTAAAAAAATTTCTTTGACCATTGAATTCCTTTAATTTTTTTTTTCAAAATGTCTGCTAAGCTTCAAATGTTGACTTTTTATTGTAATTTTTTTTGTAAAAATGACAATGAAGTAAAGACTCACTGTGTCTGTCTGGCCATAAGTCTGTCTGTTTATGGTTTTGGTTAGAGCTTTGTCATAGCTCACCATTCATTTCATAGTGGCTTCACAGGTAGGCAACATACTGTAATATCATTCATTTTTGCAGGTTTAAATTTTTGTGGGTTTTCCTTCCAAAATAAGATTTTAATTTTAATTGATTTTGAGATATCATATTTTCAAATAAGATTTTAATTTTAATTGATTTTGAGATATCTTATTTTCAAATAAGATTTTAATTTTAATTGATTTTGAGATATCATATTTTCAAATAAGATTTTAATTGATTTTGAGATATCATATTTTCAAATAAGATTTTAATTGATTTTGAGATATCATATTTTCAAATAAGATTTTAATTGATTTTGAGATATCATATTTTCAAATAAAGATTTTAATTTTAATTGATTTTGAGATATCATATTTTCCATTCAAGTAAGAGCTTTCGTCTTTGATTTAATATCAAATTGACCACTGGACATCAGCTATCCAGCCAACTTCTGTATATAATCAGCTCATTAAGGCCAGAAACAGCACTGATAAAATGAAAGGAGTTTTGGGTTTTAAATGAATATACGAAAAAAGTTTGATTATAATTTTGAAATTATAGCATAAAATTTTATTTTGTTTATGTTTTTCTAAGAGATGTTTTGCTGTCTGTGCTACAGTGGAACTTGTTATGAGAGACCACCCCCATCTACCATTAAAATGTGGTCTCTCAACAAAGTTTTTTTTTAAAAAAGATATAACGAGGAATTTTTTTGAATGTGGTTTCAAAAGACAGTCTTCCAAGAAAGTGGGCTTTCAGAATAGGCTCCACTGTATTAATATCATTTTTAATTTTTTTTTTTCAGAATCGGACTCTGAAATTCAGGAAATGCTGAACAGATACGATACCAGCTCAGGTAGTGTTCAGCAGTTGGTGAGACAATGTACATTACTGAAGCGAGAATATGACAAATTAAAAGTGGAGAAAAAAGCAATAAAGACTGAGTTTGACAAATACAAACGGGAAAACTTTGTGAAAGAGAGACAAATGAAAGACATGATATCAGAAATCAACATCTTACGGGAAAAATATCAACGTTCAGAGGAAGATCTGAAATATGCAGAGAAAGAAGAATCTGTTTTAAAAAGGAAAATAAACCATTTGAAAAAAATCATTAAAAATCCAGCTTCAAATGCGGATACAAGCTTCATGGAGACCTTGATGAATGACAGTTCAGCAACTGTGACATCACTGACAACACCTGTTTTGTTTAACGATTCCACAAACAGTGGTCGAGAAATTGATTTAGATGCACCGAATATACATTCGGTGTCCCCTGAAATACTGAAACCCGAGTCTAGTTCCTCACAAGTGAAACGTACCGGTGATGAGGAAAACTGTGTTAAATACCTCAAGATAAGTTCTGCTGCATCTGGCAGAACAACAAACCCAGCAAAAAAAATAAAACGTGAAACGAATGATTTGGGAAGTATGAACAGATTTAATATATTTAAAAAGAAATCAGGGGTTGGGGACTACAGTAGCAATATTAGAACTGGTTATAATGGATTCGGAGGGGTGGAAACCTTCACTCAACCCTCAGGTAGGCCAAAAGTCATGGTAACCAAAAAATCAGTCAGCAGAGTACATCGAAATGGAAAACTGATCAAAGTGCCGCCTTTACCAACTTTAGATAATTTTATTTCAATTGACTAAAAATGATTTGAGTTGATATGGTTGTGGTATTTTTGTCATTTTGGGATAGGTCGTTGTGTGTGTGAACCATGCTGAGAACTTGTGTACGTATAACTGTTTTATATACTGTAAAATCAGACAATTTTGTGGGGTTAAAACTTTGTTGTTTTAAAGATAAAACAGATTTGTTAACATTAAATTTCATTGAAATAAAAAAAATTGAGTTGAAGAAGGAAACCACAGTATTAGTTGGACTAGGTTGTCGTGGTTTCAATGTTGTTGATAAATGGAAACCGTGAAATAAACGAAAATAAATCCATCACCAAATTTTCTGATTCTACAGTGTACAGTATACTGGTATATGTATTATATATATATTATAGATAGATAGATAGATAGATAAAATCTGAAACTCCCACGGTATGTGTTTATGTAGGTCAGACACAGAGTGGTTATTTTGATGCATAGTTTTTGTACATTATATCTCTTTTAAATCTCCCCAGTAAATTTGTTAATAGTTTCTACTCATTCATAATAGGTACTACAGTGGAAACTGACCACTGTCGTAAAAGACCACCTGTCCCGGGAGATTACATTCTCAAAACCACCTGGGCCCCAAGTTACCAAATTTACTCAATACTCAAACTCAACTTTTATTTCATTTTTTGACTCTATATCTCTTTGTAAACTTCCAAATTTGAGTGAATAAGAAACATATTATTATTTTACATCATTCACTTATAAATTTTTGTGTCACACTTATGATTTTTCTGCAAAAAATGAATAAATACGTTGAGTACGGTACTCAAAATTTGAGTACGTATGCAAACATTTTATTAATATTTTTAAAGTATTCTTCAAATGAGCAATAACTTTCACAATTATTTACAATTATATGCCACCAGTATATACAAACATGACCAGTTACAGAACCAATAATGATTTCTCTGCCTTAAAATCATGAAAAAAATAGTTGAGCTTGAGTACTGACTAACTGAGTAAATTTGGTGACTTTTGGCCCTGGTTCATAATCCTTTAAATAAAATCCGTCTTGAGAGACCACCTTTCTTGTAATACCACATTTCTCTGTCAGAAGGGGTGGTGTGTCAAACCAGGTTCCACTGTACTTGGAACTACCCCACAGGTGATATTCAAACTATCAAAATATCTCCAGGTAAATCAATATTTCATTGAAGCTGTTATCATTAGATTGTATTATATTATCATTACAAGTCTTAAATGTCCTTATGTTTGTTGAGCAAATGAAATGTATCAACAAATAAAATTTAAATTATAATCTTCTGGACTTTTGGGTTTCTTTTATACATGAACATACCGTGTACCTGGATTTTTTTGCTCCACTTTAATGTTTGCGATTTTTGTCCTCGGATGAGAGGACAAATTAAAAATGACAGTGAAACGTTCAAGCCAAATAACTGAAGCACAGATATATGCCATCAATGAGACTATGGTCATATAGGGCGAATTTAAGACTGGGCGATAATATGCTTTCTGTCGTAAAAGGCAAAAATAACAAAGGGCAAAAATTTCTAGGTATACAGTTTTATCGTGAAGAGAGCTCCAACTTGTTTTGGAAACTGACACGAGACGATATGTCATGGAAATGTTATGGAATCAACATTTTACATTTCTGGTCTGACATTAATTTACTGTGGTATGGTTGGAAACTAACGGACACTTTTTATGCTCACCCGAGGCAAAGGCTTCAGTGAGCTATTGCGAGTGCATGTTGTCTGTTCGTCGTCGTTAACTTTCATCAACTTTTACACTTTTTTCTTCTGTATAGTTGCATAATTGACCAAATGGTAGGCAGTTTAAAGTCCTTTGGGCCTTTTGTGTTTTATAGGTGCTTTAAGCATAAACAAGTTACATACATCAAAACTTGGTTACTGAGGACCACCTTACCTCTGCAAACTTCCTCATATAATCTGCCTAGCTTCCAGTGGTGGCATGTACAGACATGATATCCTTTTGCATAGGAGGTTCCCTAACCTATGTGATGCAGTTATGCACTGCATCATATGTATACGAGAGTAACTGTAGCAATCACACTATGTAACCTTAGATTTATCTTCCAGCCAAAATGCTTGGCATGTTTACCTGACTTCAGATGTGTAATAATCAACATTGAAGTATTACCTCTTATAAAGTTTTGAAATATCACATGGACTTTACTTTGGATTTGTCCCTTGTGACATACTTACTGTATAACATGTACAATGTATATACAGTAAAACCTGCTATAGCGGCCAAAATGCTATATAATGATTACCTATATATAAGGGGTCAGGTTTTTCTAGTCCCTTGACTGCATACTTCAACTAAATTGAACCTGTGTATAAGGGTCACCTGCACATAAAGGTCAATATTTTCTGGTCCCTTGGGTGGCCCCTATATACAGGTTTCACTGTATTCATCTCTAATCTTTCCTGTTTTCTGAAATTTAGCCAGATCAAGAAAAAAATTTTCAAACGGAATCCCAGACACTCTGGCATGTTTTGAGCATTCTAAATCTGTTATATTAAACAATAATATTCAACTTTAAATTCTCAGTATCATCAAACTGACAAATTGTTTATATATATTTTTAGAGGGAAGCGTAAATACAAGTGAATTCCAGTGAAGTTTTTACCCGAGAACGTATTGATAGCCATGTTATCTCTACAGACAACTTGTTTGGTATCACTTGACTTTGATGTAACAAAATCTGAAACCTGCGTTAGAATATTCTTATAATTATGGAGAAGGTCTATTGCAAAAGTCAAGACCTTTTTGCCCTTGGAAATAAGGTCACTATTTAACATCTTTCTAGACACTGCAGTCCACTGAAATGTAGACTTGTGTGTTTAACTGCACTGTGAAATAGGTATTGCAAGAGTGTTGTCATCATAATTTGGATATTTTCCTCCAAAAATACCAGTTAAATGTGCAAAGTGACATAAATTTCATATTCTCTATGATAAACAACTCTGCATGTTAACTCTCTGTTTACAAACTGGAGAGTTCAAGTAAGGGGGGATAATTCATCGACACTTGTGATTGTTCATGAAAATATGGGAAAGTTTGGTGTAAAATTAGATATTTTGCTATTATTTGCCAAAATTGGATTTTTGATATTTTTTACAATATCCATTGGACTATTCATTGATACTGGTTTCATAAAAAATATTATCCCACTTCAGAAAATTAATGGACTTAAACTTCCTCAAAAATTCACTTTTGCCTACAGGGCCTTCTATAATACCCCCTACCCCAAAATTGAGAGACACAAATATTTCCAAATATGGTTATGTTTTGTCTGTTAAGGTTATTTTCAGCAAATGCAAGATTAAATTGCCAGTAAAACTGTTAAAAATCAGAACTGACTGAAACAATACACACTTTTTCACTATAATTTTAGTGAATTTAGGGCATTATGCAAATCCCAATGAGGCTGTTACTAAAAATAGACATGATGCAACAAAGTTTAAGATGTGTTTTTGCCTTCCTATATATAAAACTTTTCAAAAATATAAAAAGATTTCAAAAGTTCCAATATGCCATTTTGCAGACTGGTTTACAAATACTTCCTGTATAGTGTAGATAATCACCAATACTTCCTATACAACATACTTCCTGTTTACTGTGTCACAAGAATTACTTTCTATTCATTTCAAAATATTTCCTGTGTAATGTAGGTAATCACAGATACTTCCAATCAGACTGTATCACAAATACATGTACTTCCCATAAAGTTACTTCCTGTATATTGTGTCACAAATACTTCCTGTAAAATATTTCACAAATACATGAAATACTTCCTATACAACATTTCACAAATACTTCCTGTATAATGTAGGTAATCGCAAATACTAGCCATATAACATACTTCCTGTATACTGTGTCCAAATACTTCCTGTATAATGTAGGTAATCGCAAATACTAGCCATATAACATACTTCCTGTATACTGTGTCACAAATACTTCCTGTATAATGTAGGTAATCGCAAATACTAGCCATATAACATACTTCCTGTATACTGTGTCACAAATACTTCCTGTACAATATTTCAAATACATAAAATACTTCCTACACAATATTTCATAAATACTGTAGGTAATCAAATATACTTCCCAGTCAAACTATCACAAATACTTCCTATATAACAAATTTTGTAAATGTGTCACACATACTTCCTGTATATTATAATATTATGTAAAATTCAATTTTTAATATAAAATTTATATATTTAGATGTTTTGGAAAATGAAAGATTTGTGTGGTCACAAATATTGCTAAATAAGTAGAAATACTATGTATAGAGTATCAAAAAACACGTACACAGTTTCAGGGGCAGAGAGATGAATATACTTCCTGTCACAATGTTTCAGGAATTTAGCTTGTATCACTTTAAACAACGACGAAGTACTAGTTATGACACATAATGTAGGTAATCAAAGATACTTCCCTGTCAGACTATCACAAATACTTCCTATATAACATACTTCATGTATACTGTGTCACAAATACTTCCTGTACAATGTTTCAGAAATACTTTCTGTATAGAGTATCAATATACTTCCTGTACAATGTATCGTTCACACATCATGTACACAATTCCACATATACTTCCTGTCATGAAAAACACAAAACAAGCATAATGAGGTCAAATTGCTTTTATTACTGCATAAGCATGATGTATCATATAAGCACAGTTCAAATTTAGTTTATTTAATATTTTTTGCACAATAGTTTTACACAGCATAAACTTATGACCTATATATACAGTAAAAGGACAACACAAAAGGTCAAAGTTCATGTAATTTATCTTGAATTAGACTGGTGTCAGTGATGTAAGTTTGTGGAATCTGAACAAGGGAACCAGGTTATGAGTAAATTAAACACAAAATATGCACCTTAAATGCCATGCATCAAGTCTTGGACATATTTATTGGTAAATATGTTCCAAATATCTAAACAAAATCCCTATCATGTCTACAAAACCTTTTGAATTAATCATTAACCTAAAATGTTATCAGCTCTATATTATGAACATTTCATTTTGTCTCTATTAACTCATTAACCCCTGAAAAACAATGGACTCTTCTGTAAATCAATGACTTCGACCAGTCCAAATGTGTCTGTAGGGGCAAATAAGTTAATAAACCTGCCTGATTCAGACAGATGTGAGAGACCTCCTACTGTGAAAATATAAGGAAGCAAGCTTCATATGTTTTTATCAGTGTTAAAAATCATGTGATCAGTTTTAATACTCTGTGGCACCTGATCTCACTTTAGGACATCCCAGGGGTCTATGCTTCGTAATTTCTGTTTATTGTCTTAAAGACTTTGATACTGTAAACACTCTGGTTTCTATATTTTATGATAACACAATTAGCTGATTTGAGTAATCCAACAGAATTTCACATACAAATTTTAGCCAAAGTATTTTCACATATTTCTTAAATCAAGGCACTGTCAAAGATTATCAATTTAACTGCTTTTTATTACACCAAAAGGCTAGTTTTAATCATTGATGAAATTCTAATTTACAGTGGTCTAGGACAGGTACCCAGTAAGTTTTCAGAGATTTTCTAGTAAATTTTAAGTTAAGTAACTTGATAGTTTTCCAATTTATTTTTTTAACAGCTCAACTTCACAAAAATGTTTGTCATAATCTTAATTTGATTAAGTATGATTACAGTTACATTATAACAGTGTTTACAGGTCATAATTGGTTACCATAGCAACAATTGTTTACATAGTGAAAAACTGTCTACCACAGCAACAATTAACATATTGCAACAAGTTTTTACATTAAAACAAACATTTACATGGAAACAAATGTATGTAAATAACAACAAGTGTGAAGTTGAATTATTTTTCAGGATTTGTTGATATGAATGATTCATGTGATTGACATCATGTGAAAGATATCAAACTCATTAAGATTTCAATGTTCAGTGCCCGGCTCCCTGGGACTTAAGAATTTACCCAAATCAGGGAATGTTCTCAACTTGGCCTGCTTAGATAACTGGTATTATCAGTTTTAGTTTAAGTTGAAAATATTCCAAGACTTTTAGTTTTATTTCTTCACTATCCAGAAAAAACAAAAATCATTGTATGTATAAATAACATTGTAAGATTACAAATAACTCATCCTGCCAGACTGTGAATAACTTCCTACAGTACAATACATGTGATCAATATTTGTAAATTATCTCCCCTTAAAGCATTCTCCCTTCTTTTGAAAACTTTTAAAAAATTCTAAGTGTTTACCTGATAAGTGACTCAAGGTTTTGATCAAACATCTACCTGAACACCCCGACAACACAACTCTCATTGACATGTGAACAGATTTAAAATGCCCGGTAGTAAAGTGTCAAATTTGTCTTCAGTATATGTCATGCAAATAAACAAAAGGGGGAAAAGGCCAATTTTCACTCATATTGTAACAATGTAATAAAATACTATGTACAAATAACAATTAATTAACAAAATTATCACAGCAAGTAAAAAAATAACAAAGTAAAAAAATGAACATAACCAAACTAAATAAACTTGAGTCTTAGGTATTTATTTGTAGAATTTTAGTTGTATATTAAAGAGTATATCTTAAAGGTCTGTCCAAGCTTCCCAATGAAGGAAATCTTTTCCCTGTGGAAATGAATACAAATAGATAAAAACTAAACAATTTAAAGATTTCGGTTGAAGACGATTTAGCCTCTCTAGACATCTATACATTTCGATAAAAGCTAAAACGTTTTATGATATATACATGTAATTTAGACTATCTAAAAATTGCATGAAAATAATCTTGGAAATGGTTCTAATGTATTTTGTACTTCAGAATAATGTCAGGTTAATTAAATCTGCTAGAAAAATTTTTGCGAGTTTGATCAGCAATTTGTCTGCAAGCTATTATTTATCTGTATACTGGTTGAAAATCAATAATTTGGGTCTTCACAAAAACATGTACTCTATCTAGAGGTCTCTCAGTGTAGATATGAAAGACCTATTAAAAACCTGTTGACCTAAACATACCTAAAGAGCACTCAAAAAATATAAGTAACCTTTATAATCCTGTAAACCCAACTAAAATAAGTAAGCTATGCAAACTTTTGTTTTAACATGCCTACTCTATGCAGTTTCTTGTACATTTTGAATAATCAAGGACAAATTCTTTTGATTCACGAACACACGGGTTGACTTTGTATGATAGTACTATCATTTCCAACATTTAAGATTCAATTTTCTTATGATTTGAAATTACTTTATAATATCACAACTGTAGGATAAATTACTAGATCTAACATGCGTACATGTATGTCCAAAGCAATGTAAGACCTCCTTAGTTCCTTATAGAGGTTATCAACGGCAAGAATGACAAGAAAAGCATTACTATGGTCTCTATAATAGCATATGTGAATATTGGCAAGCACAGTTCACATAAACAAAAACTTTACCCCAAAATTGATTTTTTTTTAGGTATAAATTTCAGTAGGATTAGATACGATATAATTGGGCTACATACTGGAACTCATAATAAATCTATTTATATATGTATATGGATAACATGACATAATGTCCAATAGTCTAAAACCCAGTAATTTATGTATAGTGTATATTATACATATGTATATTTGGATACTAAGAGATAATTTGCCATATACATTTTATGTACTGTTTAAAAGCTACCGTATATCCTTGTGATGGGATGACTGTTTCACAACCTATTCGATTATTTTTTTCTAGAGAACCATGTAAACCCTACAGTTGATGGTGGATTTTTGTGCAGTTTATAAACAGAGAACATGTAGAAACTCACATGTTAATTGCAAACTCAGCACAAGGGTAAAATACAACAGATATTGATTAAATATGCAAGTAAATTGTCTTTTAAAACACGAGACTGTCGGAGAAGGTTGAGGTATTAGGGAAGTTGTAGTAACTCACAACTAAATCCTACAAGAGAAAATTCTCCGACATTACACCCATCAGTGCAGCACCCTAATTCAGACTAATGCCAGCAATATTATAAACAGAGCTTGAAGTCATATTGAAAAGTTTATGTTGAGTCCTATTAGGTCAAAATGAAATCCTACCAGTTGATTAATGTAAATGTTCTTGCTATTATCCATATCACTTCAGTTTTTTAAATTTAAAAATTCTTCCTATATCTAAAGCCTCAAATAATATGTATGTGTATTTTCAATTTGTAATTAGATCAGTGATCATCCTACATGTACATAATTACTGACCTCTTTAATAATATACATGACCTTTCACCATATATTGACCTACTTTGTTTACATAATTTTTATTTAATTAGACCTGTAAAAATAGCAGATACCTTTGATTAATATTGCATGATCCATGTGATTACATAAATAATAATGATGTTGGTATGATAAAATATGACTAGGTCTCAAAATGACCCTGTATAAGTACAGTTTAACCGTCTTATGATGTCACCTATAGAAAAATGCCCCTTATTTTTAGAAACGACTTACTGGTACAAATACCAAGCTAGACAGTCCTTAGAGTGACACCTGTTAAGAGTCTGTAAGTATACATACCCTTCACAAATGGAATGCTCAGAAAAAATATAATACTGCTCACCAAGGTATATCCCACATAAAGGCCAGTAAACTTCCAACAAAATAAAAACATCTCTACCCAAGAATTATAGGACTGTTCAGAACTTTGAAACATGCTACAAAATTATAGGGATCAAAAAGTTTGTAAAGACATAGCATTGATTGAAATGAACAAACAAGTTTACAAATAAAAAAAGAGTTTACAATGGCATTCCTTACCTCTTGTCATCTCGTTACTTAGTAACATTCTTATATATAACTCCTTTAATAATAATTTAATGATATTTAACTGTTACAAAGAAAATGTACCTTAAACAGGTAAACTGCAGGTATTGTACAAAAACACATCCCTTACACAGGTAAACTGTAGGTACTGTGTACTTACAAAAATCTATGTATGTCTCCAGTTGTACAAACGTCTCACTCTGTCAAAGTATAAACGAAATGCATCTACATGCATTCTATCAGACATTTATCTCAAACCAAACCATAATCAATTTGATATGCAATTATCCATCCCTATCCTTTATTACAGGGGAAATTTTCCTTGGGGTATTGACAACTTGGACATGTTGTCCTGAAAGATTCTTGAATATAAAACCTCCAACAAATCTCAGGTATGGCATTCATGAATAAATACCCTTCAGATTGAGATTCCCTCACCACACGCTCCAGGTAGGGCTTCATCTATATTGCCAGTATGTAAAATACCAAGTATATGTGAATACATTTAATGTAAAATGTCATGGTTATTTAAATCAAGGTCATGTAACAATCAAGGTCATACAGCAGACCTTTGACCCACTGACACATGTAATATTGAGTAAAACCTGTAATAAACAGGTAAATTGTACTTCAGGGTCATGTGACAAAAAAGGTCATACATCAGAACTTTGACCTACTGACACTCATGTAATATTACATGAAGACCTGTAGTGACTAGGTCAACTGTACTTCAGGGTCATCTAACGATCAAGGTCATACATCAGAACTTTGACCTACTGACACTCATGTAATATTATATAAAGACCTATAAAATCTATGTCAACTGTACTTCATGGTCATCTAACAATCAAAGTCATGCATCAAACTTCGACCAACTGACATTCATGTAATATTGTGTAAAAACCTGTAATAGCGAGGTCAACTGTAGTTTAGGGTCATCTGTATATAAATATCATTTGCTACTTTAGATAGTACCTATGCAAAGTAATTTGGAAATCTTTAATTTCAAGGTCAAATGTATGTTTAGACAAATATATATTTCTGCAGTTACAGTAAAATATCATACTGGTCTACATCTAACAGAGGTAAAATGAAGTAAAAATAATCAGCATCACTCAGAACTGACCAGTATATTGCACGTGTTTACTTACATAACCAATAAATAAATAAATAAAGATAATACAAGTCTACACATTTTTTACATTATAACATTTACAGTCATAATATTACACAGGTAAGCATATGTACATCTCATATATATTCGTAATAAACACCAATAAAATACATGTTGTACACTATACGTTTAGAATGATGATACATCATAACAAAGACCTACTCAAGGGAACTAACTCTTCACTGGAATGAATAGAAGTGTAACTGAAAGGGGCAAACAGGGAAACTGTACCATGAAGAAGAAAGTACAGTAGAACAAGCATATATTGAAATCAACGCGGATTAAATTTTTCTTTCAAATAAACAGGGATTTCAAAACAACCGTGTTATAGAGGTAACAGAGGTATTTGACCTGGGAATCTAAATCATTTCAAATAAAGCAGGATTTCAATGTAACAAGGTTCAATACAAGTGGATTCGACTTAATACAGGTTTGTAGACAAGAGGACATATTTTAAAGACTAGGTGTTTAGAAAAACAGTAAATACTCTTAATCTTATATCAAATTAATAAATGTATATCAAATATCTGAAACTTGCAATTATTTTATGATGATCTTGACCCGGTTGCACAACGCATCGTTAAATTTAACATACAGTTAGCCCATTGGTTAACTTTTAACTGTATGGATACAAAACACTTCACTATGTGTTTAAATTTAACAACCCGTTGAGCAACTGGGTCCAGGTAAATGAATCTCCATACAGATTTAAGATTAATCCAAGACAATTTTGTTGTCAGTTTCAAAAGTGGTGAAGAAAATATTTACAGGAGGAAAAGTGCAGAGGCGACAATACAGTGATGGAATCATGGAATGCACACCCATGTCTGCTTTTTAATCTTTCAAATAGAACTTCTTAATTGTAGATAAGACTTTACATAATAAAATCTACACCAGATACCGAACTTGAGTTTAGTAACAAAGATAACTTGTGTAATTCTGTATGTAAAAGCAATACAAAACACATTTCCTATGTTTAAAACTATTACAACACCTTAGTTTTAGGTCGTAGGTCATCGCGAACACTGTCAAGTAATTCTGTATGTAGCAGTAATACAGAGTACATTTCCCTTTAGTAAAACCATGACAACACCCTTAGTTTAAAGGTCGAGGTCATCGTGGATGCAGTCATGTGATAAAGCAGCCATATTTCAAATACAATAAACTACTGTGAGTTACTAACCAATGAAATCAACTACGAATGATAATTGACAGATGAAAAGTGAAATGTTTAAGTGTATGTCAGGAAGCTTAAAACAGTTACACATTTAAGTTTAGCATTGTGTAAACACAGTTCTATACATCTACTTTACAACTATACATTACTAAATAACAAAAATAATCTTACTCTTGGCACAACATTTGATGAAATTCACAACAGAAAATGACACAAAAACAACAAATGGATATTATACAACCTGTGATATGAGCTCGAATGTTAACTGGGCCATGGGTACCATGTATTCATTACGTACCACATACATGTATCGCTAGTTCACTATATGTATTAGATATAGTTAAATATTAGATGTAAAGCCTACCGGTATATAATGTAAAGAATTACCCTCCAGAATTATACAGTACTACAGCTTAGAATACATTAAAATGATCATTGTGACCGACCTGATAAAGGAGAATATCTGTGGATGATAAGATAAAGTTGTAGACTTTGTCACAATTGTCACGTAAAAAGGATCTTTTTATAAAATGTCCAACTGATCTGTCACAGCTACTTAAATTTTCAAACAGCACTACCTAATCTCTATGAAAATATTATACTCTGCCTTTGATGGATATATATATAATCGAAGGGAAAAAAATAGTTTCCAAGTCATGAAAACCTGACTGTTAGGATGTTTGTATCTATAACTCTCTTAGAACAATAACACATATCTATAGATATATAACAGGTACAGACTTATATTGGACTCAGCACAAATATACAGACATAAGATTATCTAAAAGAAAAAAAAACAAACAAATATTGTTATTTTCACTTTGTGAATCAGTTCTTTGTTATAAAGACCAAAAGATATAAATTGAAAAATAGTTTAAGATTTGTAATCCAATATTTAGCTTATCTGTGTAAGCGTTTTCTTTCTGTTTCTTTTTTTTCAGAGATGACTAATCCAACTTGGTCATGAATAACAACCATTATATCTGAGATCAATTAAACCCAGTGTAGATGTCATGTAATGGTACGTTTGAAATACACCAATATGTAGCATTTACAATGAACTGAAACCACTGATAACAAAACCACTGCAAAAATAAAACAAATTATGTCTATTTATAGTTTTATATCCTATATATGTTACTTTAAATAATTCAGATATAAAGTGATACTGACGAAAGGCTTCATCCTAACTGATTCAGTTTTATATTGATCATACATAAACCTAATTCATGTAATTCTCTTTTTCATTATAAACAACCACAATTTATCTTAAAACTTAATTAACAAAATATAAATGACATTCATTAACCACTTTACAACTCATTCTCAAATATGATTTTTGAGTTTTTTTTCTTCCTCTTGTGGTTTTATGAATGTAACAAATGTCACCATTATTTTTTCACAACATACAAAATTAGTACATTATCTCGGAATCTAATTTGCATTGATTCAACATTCTTACTCTTTTAACATGATTTATCTCACATCTGTAGTGCAATATTTCTCCACTTAATTTAAACTCAAAAGAAATGCACACAGCCTAAAAGTAAAAGATTGGATGAATTCAGCAGAGCGTGGTGTTTATCATAATTATGAATATCTAGCAGTCAGGCACGTGACAATTTTTATACACGGAACGATGAAATATTGATTCTCTACATATACTGTTCATATCTACATGAAAACATATAATTATTTGTTATGGATTTAAAGTTTATATCTAAACTAAACATTTATCTAAATGACTGATACATTCTCATTAAGTATTTCATTGGTTCGAATTCCATCTTGTCAATAAAGTTAAAAGTTCGACAAGAACAAATTAATCACTAATTAGATAACAAATACTCCAACATGTTCAACATAATCCCGATTTTATAGTTCCCATTATCCTTTCAATTGAAATGTGTCTATAAACTTTATTAAAAAAAGTGTTCTTATATGGAAATATGATTCTCTCTCCTCAGGTTTTGTTTCTGTATTAGAAAGTAATATTTGTTCATAGAATTTCTTGCAATTTTTCAATAAAGCAGCAAGTTCCAAACAATATAAAATCTATGTCACAAGAAAATCCGGCTCTCTTGTAGTTAAATCAGATCATATCTCCACTTCATACACAGCAAATTACTGCTCCCAAATATCACTATACACACCAATTACTGCTCCCTAACATCACTGAATCTCGCCCATTAAACGCTCCAGTTTTCATATATTCATTGGTAATTTTCGACGGGAAAGAGTAGACCTACAAAATAAACAAACTTTGAAAATTGCATGCATAGACAGTAGCCAGAAAAGATGATCCGAAAATAAAAATGTTAATACAGTGGAACCTGTTTTGAGAAATCACCCAATCAGCCACTAAAATGTGGTCCTGCAAGACAGGTGGTCTCTCAAAAGAGGTTTTATTTAAAGAGTTATTTCACTAAGAGGTTTTCAGAATGTGGTCTCAAAAGTCAGGTGGTCTTTTGTGAGAGTGGTCTCTCAAGATAGGTTCCACTGTATCATAACGAGTCATTAAGGTGACAGGTAATCAATATTAAGTCAGGGACGTATACCTGGGTTTTTAGGCATGTTCAAAAGGCAATCTACCTGCACTTTTGGTCTATATAAATAAATGTAGTTTGTTTTGTTTAAAACATGTTCTATTGTAATTCAAACTTGTGTACAAACAATGGCAATATATTACAGCAGCGATTCTGAAACAAGTATCCTTGGTACATTTACAATGCCCTTTTAACTGATTTGTTTGTAAATAACCAACATCTAAAAATATTCTGCTCAACTTGTTTATTTTCAATGAAAGCAAAAATCTTTATTTCAAAATGTTTTTATCAAATCATCTTTTTTCAAAGATAAGAATCTTCATTTTTACACATTTGATTTGATCAAGTCAATTATCTTTTAAGAACTGTTTCTGCTGATGTCTGTAGACTCAGTTTATTAAATATGTAACACTAATCACAAACAAAATCTTGACCTTTTTGATTTTTATAAGAAAAATTGACTTTTTACAAACACTGCATCATTTTTAATCCTTTTGTTTTTTTATTTTCTATTTTTTTTGCACTGTCACTTTGTCAATATGGAATCAGGTACCACAGCTTACAAAATGTGTTTCCCTTTCCTTTTGACTGCAAAAGAACACATTCAAAAGAAACTGATCCAATTTAATATATCAGAAATGACAAACAAACATACAGATCTTCATTGTTTAAAATTAATGAAAAAGTATTTGTCAAATGTACCGTATTTGGCCTGCCAAAAGTGGGTTGATAGCATATAGCCAGTCATGGAAATCTTTATCATCAAGTGTCTGCATCAAAAATCCACCGTGTTTAGTTAATACAGAAAATGTATTTCTCGTCTGAAAAAAGAATGAGATAACATTGAAAATTGGAATTGAGGACTTTTTCACATTGACATTTTTGGAAAGAAAAATTCAACATAAAATATAGACTGATTAATTACTGAACTAAGACACGGACAAAAAAAAGCATCAGTAAAATTAGTAGAAAAAAGGACCGATAGGTCAATTAGTTTTTGAAAAATACAAATGTTGAAGTTCCCAAGTTTATGCCTATGAATGTTTCACGATGATGAATTGTGACACAGCAAAACCTGAATGGCTAACTTTTCAAGATAATGTCACTTCAAATGTATTATCTTGTATTATAACACACTTAAGGGTATTCCAATGATATTAGACCTCACTTTACTGTCAGTCATGAATGCCGAAATGCTGGTTAAAGACGCAAGTAAAAAGTATCTTGCTGTATTAAACCTTAAACATTGTTGGAGTAACTTAAGGGGAAAGAAAAATCATCAGAGAGCACCTACATGTGTATATTGTGTGTTACTATATTTCCTACACAACCGTTGACAGCATCAAACTCTGTTGATTAATATTTGTATGCCGACTTATGTATCACCCTGTATATACTAATGTAACTTACTGTATTAAGTAATTTCATCGGGAGAAAATTTCGCATTTTGCTGAATTGATCTTATTCATGGGTATTAAATTTCACACAAGACTGGTTACAAATTGTCTTTCTGATGCTTCATAAGTGTAAGGTGTTTTATTCACGGGTGTTTAATTTCAAGGAATTTTCATTGACCTTGAATACAGCTAAATTAAATCCCCCGTGAATAAGAGCAACTATACAATACCTTTAGGAGGGACTGTTGATCCTCACTGTACTCTATTTGTGAAGTGGCCAGATTAATTATTGCACGCTCCACTGGATCCTTCTCACTGTTGTATATATACACATAGGGTCGTCTTACAACCTATGTTAAGAAAAAAAAACAGTCTGTTAATACTTGAAACTGCCTAAGTAAACCAATATTTATACTAGTGTTGAATCTAGAGCAACATAGCATGGCGCCACGCCATGCCCTTTTCTGGAAACGCCATGCCCTTTTTTCCAGCGCCATGCCCTTTTTCATGATGTCAATCGCCAATAACGCCCCCCCCCCTTAAAAAAAAAATCAATTCTTCGGCGAAATTGCTTGTGAAACCCCCATCCCTATTGTTTACTCTTTAATCTGTTAATTGCCCCAATTACCCGTGTCAAGACTGTGTATATTTCACGGTTGATCAGTTTAAATGGCCTCAGGTAATCACCCGAGATAGGGCTGTCAAACGACTCATAGGTGATTAGGAATACATGTATCGGCAAACTCGCCGAATTTCCGCTATTTTCAAATGTATACATAAAATGTTTGTAAAAATATATGTACAAGCAAATAAAACAATGTTTTATTTCAAAATATCCCATTTATAAAAGTTATGTGCTGCTACATGGTTGAATTCATCGTTTGAAGCAGGCTCTAGTTCGCGAGTGGGAAAATACCTTGTCTCCACGGACACGTTGATTTTAAACCGATTCACGCAAATTGCTTGTAGTTGCCTGTCGTACGAAGTACTAATATACATGTACATATGTAGGAATTCACCAAGGACTTTTTAAAGCCATAATCACTGTGAAAATACTGTAAATGGGAATAAAGTCTTCTGTCAAATCTAAAAACAAATATGTTCTCGGACTTTATCGACTTCGTGTCACACGACTCCCGGAATTCTCGGGACTTTTCCTTTCCTATGTGATATAGTGAGGAAAAATTCAAATAGGCCTAAATCTAACAAATTTGTTGAATTTATTTAGATAATTTAAGCATGACAATCGATTACCAATTTAGGAAATAATTTTTTGAGACATTTACTAGCTTGTTTTAATTAATCAATAGACAAATTTCACAACTATTTTTTTTAGATTCTTATATAATATATATATTTCTGGATTTGCAAAAAAAAATAATAATAATAAAAATAAAAATTTCAGGCCAGGGATAGCCCTTGTGCCCCTTTTTTCATTGAAAAAATTATTAAATAATTCTTTTTCTAGAAAAACTATCTTTTGTTTTTTAAATATTTTTAAAGAAAAGTATTTAAAATGTGTTAATGGAGCTCCGAGAATATGCACACGTTCTAGTGCAGGTGCCTTCAAAACCAATTTACGCATTTAAAGTGCCCTTTCAAACTGAAATTGTGTGCCCTTTCACACTGATTTTGTGTGCCCTTTTCATATCCTAGATTCAACACTATATACTGATTGAAGTCTACAGTTGCTGATAAAATGCAAGGTTTGTAATTAATCACAGCAAGCTGCAAATTTGCTACTTTTTTTTTTGAAATCCAGGTTTAAGAAACAGTAGCTGTCTGTGATCTTGTTTTGAGTGGCAACTTGGATTTAATGTCTACATTGCACATGTGTTCAACTGCTTTTGATTTCATTAATGAAATTATATATATATATAATTTATGCAAGAGACATTCTACAATGGCATGTAGTAGAAAGTCCCTATATCTTGACCTTGATCAATGTTGCAACACAAGGTAAAAGGTCAGCCACTAACATTTGTATCTTGTAGCAAAAGTTTGACACTGATTGATAAAAAGTTGATTTCAATCTATGGAATGCCATGAATTCTGAAAACATTGGTAGACCTATTCAGAAATCCTCAATGTCTATTTGATGCTATATTATTAAAACTGTCTAATTTGCATCTGCATATCCTGTGCTACAAGGGTTTTTAAATAAGCCAATTCAATGTGTCAAACCTATAGTAATATTTTGTATACTGTATTTACTTCCCATTTGACATATATTCTCACATGGTTTCTGTGAGCTGCCAATCAACGTATGATAAAGATGGAGAGAATATTAATAAAAATAATTATAGCTGCCAATCAACGTATGATAAAGATGGAGAGAATAATAATAAAAATAATTATAGCTGCCAATCAATGTATGATAAAGATGGAGAGAATAATAATAAAAATAATTATAGCTGCCAAACAACGTATGATAAAGATGGAGAGAATAATAATAAAAATAATAATAGCTGCCAATCAATGTATGATAAAGATGGAGAGAATAATAATAAAAATAATTATAGCTGCCAATCAACATATGATAAAGATGGAGAGAATAATAATAAAAATAATTATAGCTGCCAATCAACGTATGATAAAGATGGAGAGAATAATAATAAAAATAATTATAGCTGACAATCAATGAATGATAAAGATGGAAAGAATAATAATAAAAATAATTATAGCTGCCAATCAACGTATGATAAAGATGGAGAGAATAATAATAAAAATAATTATAGCTGCCAATCAACGTATGATAAAAATGAAGAGAATAACAGAAAAATAATTATAGCTGCCAATCAACGTATGATAAAGATGGAGAGAATAATAATAAAAATAATTATAGCTGCCAAACAATGAATGATAAAGATGGAGAATAAAAGAAAATAATTATAGCTGCCAAGCAATGTATGATAAAGATGGAGAGAATATCAGAAAAATAATTATAGCTGCCAATCAAAGTATGATAAAGATGGAGAGAATAATAATAAAAATAATAATAGCTGCCAATCAATGAATGATAAAGATGGAGAGAATAAAAGAAAATAATTATAGCTGCCAAGCAATGTATGATAAAGATGGAGAGAATATCAGAAAAATAATTATAGCTGCCAATCAAAGTATGATAAAGATGGAGAATATAACAGAAAAATAATTATAGCTGCCAATCAATGAATGATAAAGATGGAGAGAATAACAGAAAAATAATTATAGCTGCCAATCAACGTATGATAAAGATGGAGAGAATAATAGAAAAATAATTATAGCTGCCAATCAATGAATGATAAAGATGGAGAGAATAATACAAAAATAATTATAGCTGCCAATCAAGGTATGATTAAGATGGAGAGAATAACAGAAAAATAATTATAGCTGCCAATCAATGAATGATAAAGATGGAGAGAATAATAGAAAAATAATTATAGCTGCCAATCAAAGTATGATAAAGATGGGGAATATAACAGAAAAATAATTATAGCTGCCAATTAATGAATGATAAAGATGGAGAGAATAACAGAAAAATAATTATAGCTGCCAATCAACGTATGATAAAGATGGAGAGAATAATAGAAAAATAATTATAGCTGCCAATCAACGTATGATAAAGATGGAGAGAATAATAATAAGAATAATTATATGTCCTCATTTTCTCTTACAAAAACTTTTGTTAACATAAAGAACATACTGACTAACAGCAGAGTTTTCATTATAAAAGGGACAGGTATGGCAGACTGAAATTGTTGCTGAAAATCAAAGACATAAATACGATCTACGTACCACCCATTTCTTTACCCATCCAGTGTGCTTTTCCTCCAGGAAGTTGAGGTATCCTTTACGTGACACTACTGGACTGACTCGGATTTCTTCTACCAGTGGAATGTAATTTCTGTCATCCAAATCTGGATGCATGGGTTTGATGGGCAGGGACAACTTTCTGCTGTCCACGGAGTCCGGGGTCAAGGACTGGTTCTGGATACTGTCACAGGATTTTGAAACTTGGATTTGCGGACTGGGATTGGATGGTCTGTAAAACATGATTTATTCCATACTAACTGATTTTATAGTTAAATAGAATTTCATAAATTTCTGTTCATTACTTTTTATCATAAAATGTTTTGATATACTGAAAAAACAGCATGAAAAAATAACAACCTACAATAATGCTCACAGCAGTAGGTGTATCTATAACAAGACAACCCCCCACCCCACCCCCACCCACACACCTTGTTCTATTATTATTCCCATTTTAATCAGCAAATACTCTGAGCACTTACCTGAACATGTCCGAGGCCGAGGAACTTGACATGCTGGCTTGCAATGATGGGTCACTGCTCTGTACAACCTCACTTTCACTTTCAGATGCTGTACTGATGACAGACTCCACCATAGGTGTCTGTAAGGTACAACAATTTATCAAGATAAAGATTGAATGTATGTACTGATATAAAGATGAATTATAATCATGATAGTGTTAGGACAAAGTGGTCCATCTTCAGTTACCTGATTAACCATTAAAAGGAGCATTAGCTGTGTTTACCAACAGAATTATTTCTATTTTGTCTACTTTTACTACTTGTACTTGATATACAATAGCAAATAAGAGCTATACACTGGTATAAAAATCTTGTGAAAATAAGGTCAGGTCCAGTGGGATATTTATATCCAAATAATAAGTCTGAGTTTATCAACTGCAAGTTAAAAAGTGCCAAACCTGGGTTTCTCAAGCACTTGCACAAAATATAAAGGAATTTAATATGCCTGAGTATATGTCTTTTTGTGATTGTCTATCAATTTAAGGAGTGAAAAAGGAAAACAAAACTTTGAAAATATGCTAATGTCCCATTTACAGTTTGCTGAAACAACTGTGAAATAGTGGAGCTAAATAGTACTTCTCCATTGTCCAGAAACAGCACATTTTGTTTTTGCAGTAGGCAAGTGAGTTTTATTAAATGTATATACTGATTTTAACAACTGGGTTGCCACTTAGTTAAGAAAACGAAATTTTCCTGACTTTTCACTGACCAAATCCCCTACAGTCGTAGGGCAAAACCCAAAATTGTTCATTTTTTTCCTCAACTAACCAATTTTCATTTTGATTTACATGATAACAAACAATCAAATATCAAAATAAAAATAAGATGATAGTTAACATCTGCTGGTCCATACCCACAGTAACTATAAAAATCTTTTTAGATTTATATTTTTCCCCGACTTTTCTGAAATTAAATTTTTCCCTAACCAAAATGCTAATTTCCCTGACAATTCACTGACCTTGAAAAATCATTTTTCTATGACTTTTCAAGTAAGGTGGCAACCCTGAACAAATGTTTAAGTAAGAACATTTCTACAGTGAAAGCTTTCCATATCACCACATCACAGTGTTAAATCAAATCTAGTGACTCCTGCGTTTTCAGATGTTAAAATATACAGTGGAACCTTGCCTAATGACTATCTCCTACCAAAAGAAAACCTCTCTTTTAAGACCATACACATTCAATCTCCTAAAACTTTCTTAATAGATTTTAGATAAGTCCAGACAGACCACCTCGATAATAAGGCCACTTTGTTCTTAATAATGAGGTTCCACTTTAATACGTTTAAATTTCAGAGAGGTGATATTTGCAATTGGACAAATAGATTTCCAGACTGAAATCATGTGAGTTCCAGCTATCAACAAATCCTTGACGCAGGTGTCTCAAGATACAGACGTTCCAATTATACCTTCATTAATAGATACGTACGAACACAGTTTCTGTTACCTTAACTGGTGGTGGACTCAATGGAGCCTTCCCTTGGAGAATTAATCGTAAACACTTTGCTGCTAGCTCTTTTTCTCTGCTTCCATCAGTATTGAACTTGTAATATCCCTGCCATTTCTTTTCAAATTTTTCTGTGGCATCATCCTGTTCCCATTTTTCTACTGTTTTTTCCTCCATGTTTTCTGACTCTGTTTCACTCTTTTTCTCAATATTTTCTTCATCCTTCTCTTGCTTCCACTTTGCTTTGACAGAAAGATTTGAGGCTTCTTTGTCAAGCTTGCTTAGTTCACTTGTTTTGTTCTGTTCAGCAAGAGTTGTTCTTAAGAGTAAAACATGCCGAGACTTCTCAACCTGAAGTAAAACAAAAGAGAAGACTTATAAAATACAGGAACAAAATATGTTAGAGAAACAAAGTGAGTCCCAGAGCATTCCTGAATATCTCAAAGTCCCATAACTTTGGCAAATATTACCAAACATTGGCCATAACCAAACTCAATCAAGATTTTATTAAAATGTTAAAAGCAAAATACTAAATTTGGATAAGATTTAAGGATTAACAATGGAAACTTTGTTCATGCAATGTCTCTCCCACAGAGACTTTGAAATGGTGCAAGTATGAGCAGGCTCTAGGATACTTACCATTTCCAGTCTTGTAAGTTTTTCCAGCTCCCACTGGTGATCAAATATCAAGGAGTCCCCACGCGGTCTCCATCCATTCAGATTCTCCTCTCCGCGTACGTAGGTGGAAGATGTATCAAGTACACGTCTTTGTCGTCTCTGTACACCTGAGATATATAAAAGAACAAATTTTGGAAAATTGAAATCATAAATAAATACATATTGTAAACATTAACATCATAAACCTTATCATATTTTTATCCAATGTGGTCTTCTACAAGTCCTCTTTGTTGATTGAATGTAAATAGATAAGCAAATAAACAACTAAATAGTGAATTGGTTTCTTCTATATCGTGTCTGTGACTTTAAAGTCTACGTGTACAAGATATCTCTGTGACAGGAAAATTATCACATTCATTACTTTAACATGTTTAATATCAAAATAACCGCAAAATCAAAATTGTAAATGATTATCGTAAATTTAGTCTATAAGTAGGGATCTCACAGAGAATAGAAATTAGATTTTATAATGAGATTAGAATCGCCTCTGGCTTTATACAATTTTACAGAGTTACACAGACTCTAATAATGAGTTACAGTGTGATTGCAATTCTGAACAGTTTTACATATATGTTTGTTATATCACATACAGTGATCCCAAAACTGAAAAGATTTACATTAAGTGATCTTAAATCTGATAGGAATTTTGTTTAACTCTTATATCACATACAGTGATCCCTAATCTTAAGAGAATTCCATTTAACTCGTACATCACATACACATTCGGTTATCCCTCATCTTAACAGAATTCTGTTTAACTCTTACATTACATACGGTGATCACTCATCTAGAGAAAATTCCATGTAACTCTTACAGTTTTACATATATGTTTGTTTTATCACATACAGTGATCCCAAAACTGAAAAGATTTACATTAAGTGATCCTAAATCTGATGAGAATTTTGTTTAACTCTTACATCACATACAGTGATTCCTCATCTCAAGAGAGTTCCATTTAACTCTTACATCACATACTTGTTTGCAGTTATCCCTCATCTTAACAGAATTCTATTTAACTCTTATATCACATGCCATGATCCCTCATCTTGAGAGAATTCCATTTAACTCTGACATCATGAACAGTGATCCATCATCTTGAGAGAATTCTGTTTAATTCTTACATCACATACGGTGATCCCCCATCTTGAGAAAAATTCTGTTTAACTCTTACATCACATGCCGTAATCCCTCATCTTGAGAAATTCTGTTCAACTCTTACATCACATACGGTGATCCCAGACCTTGAGAGAATTCTGTTTAATTCTTACATCACACATGGTGATCCCTCATCTTGAGAGAATTCTGTTTAATTCTTACATCACACATGGTGATCCCTCATCTTGAGAGAATTCCCCTTAACTCTTACATTACATACAGTGATCCCTCTCCTGAGAGAATTCCTCTTAACTCTTACATTACATACAGTGATCCCTCTCCTGAGAGAATTCCTCTTAACTCTTACATTACATACAGTGATCCCTCTCCTGAGAGAATTCCTCTTAACTCTTACATTACATACAGTGATCCCTCTCCTGAGAGAATTCCTCTTAACTCTTACATTACATACAGTGATCCCTCTCCTGAGAGAATTCCTCTTAACTCTTACATTACATACAGTGATCCCTCTCCTGAGAGAATTCCTCTTAACTCTTACATTACATACAGTGATCCCTCTCCTGAGAGAATTCCTCTTAACTCTTACATTACATACAGTGATCCCTCTCCTGAGAGAATTCCCCTTAACTCTTACATTAATCCCTCACCTGAGAGAATTCCCCTTAACTCTTACATTACATACAGTGATCCAGAATTTAAAAAGAACTTACATGTATTCTAGTGTTTGTTAAAGTGAATATAGCTATCTTTGACCTATAGTGACCCCTAATCAGGAGAGAATTTATTTCAATGGTAGTCAAATCACATACAGTGATATCAAGTTAAGCTACAGTAGTTACTAACAACCTACATCTGACACAATCAAAACAATAAAAGTACAAGAACTATTATCATCACTACACTTTATCTTAGATAGTTAGGAATATACTTTCTACTGCTCTAATTGTGTAATCAGAAAGGAGGGCACAGAAAAGGTTAAAGGTCATGTTTACATTCAGGGAACTATGGTTACAAGAGACAATAAGTGGTAAAATACAACATTCATTGCAAACAGGTGCTAATATCTGACCTTGACCTGATAAAACTTTTCAGTTTGAGACTCATGAGATCCTTTTCCCATCAACAAATCAAATGCCATGACATGTTCATTTTTGTTTAAGGATCACTGATTAGTTAAAAATTACCTGTACTTAGTCCCAAACTCATCAAATTTTAATCACCAAGGCCAGATCTAAAACTTTACACAACAATGTTGACATCAGAGTGTAGGAGTCTACTGGGTGCATCATAACGAACAAAATCAAAGTCTAGAATCTATATACAGATATAAATAAATTTTGTATATATTCTTTGTGCAAATAAATATGTAGGTCACTATTACTCAGGCAAATTATACAAGAGAAGTTCATAAAAGATTTGAAGTTAAAAAAAAAAAAAGATCAAGACACTGGAGTAGACACTTAGAAAGACACAGGTGCAATGACCCACAAATGTCAAACAAAATCAAGGTAAAATATTTGTTACTGACCAATCAGTTTCTTGTCTGAAAAACCCTCTTATCACAAAAATTAAAGAGGATTGAAATATATATAAAATTGACATAGAGTGTAACATTACTGCTGACACTAAATTGATCCAGGTATAATAGGCTCTTCATAAGTTCTATTTATATTTTCAACGAAAATACGATCCTCCTCTCATAATGTGTTCCCACTTAATGATATCATTATAACAAAAACTATGTGTGTAAATGTTATGTGGACAGGTAAATATGTTTTAATTTTCAACCAGGTATATACTTTTATTACATTAACTTTCAACAGTGTTTAAAAGACAAAATTAGATATAAACTTATGTCACATCTTTAAAACAATTTTATCTATGAAAATATTGAATTATCTTGTGATCTCTTCCTATATTATCTGCTTTTTTTTTTAAATTTGACGGTCAGTACAAAGACCACTGACAATAAATATTTGTATTTGATGTGTTACAAGACTAAGTACATAGTCATAGAAATATGCCATCATATTACACCAGCTCTATATACCATATATATATATATATGTGTGTGTGTGTATGATTTATTTCTAGGTCAAATCTAAATCTACCGTAATACTTTAAATTAAAACATCTAACAAACAGGACCCAGTTGCACAATAGACTATTAAATTTAACCCATGGTTATTTAGACTATTGGTTTAACTTTGGTTAACTTCATGTTAAACATGTAATTTGACAAAATATTGTACAACTCAGCTCTGCTAATTTAAATGCTTGTTAAATACCAGGAAAGTTGTCATGTTCTGAAATCAATATTTTCCATTACCTTACTCATTTGAGGGAGGCTAAGACAGCTTTTGTAGAAAATAGTTAGGACTGTCAAACTTATGATCACTTGAAAGCATGTTAGAAAAGCCTGGAGGACAAGAAGAATAAATCTCCTTTGTTAGGGATGCCAGGATTAGTTAAAGAAGTAATCTCAAGAAAATTCGGGTCTCCTGTCAGATATTTTGCAAAAAAAAGAAGAGGTGAGATGAGATTGAGATATACCCCATAAGAGCCTCTTTACTATGGAAGCATGCAACATATAAAACATTTCCACAAATACCTGGACTACCTGATTCTGAGGCCCGACGCAGGTACAGCTCATATACACCACTCACTCTATTGCTGTCTTGTAATTTGGAGCCACCAAAGAGATTTCTCAATGACCTGTTTAAATTCCATATACATATATAAATATGTGTATACCAGTACATATATACACAGTAACTGTAAGCTCAGATTTGATTTACATATATAAATATGTGTATACCAGTATATATGTAAACAGTGACTGTAAGCTCAGATTTGATTTACATATATAAACATGTGTATACCAGTATATATGTACACAGTAACTGTAAGCTCAGATTTGATTTACATATATAAATGTGTATACCAGTATATATATATACACAGTAACTGTAAGCTCAGATTTGATTTACATATATAAATATGTGTATACCAGTATATATATACGCAGTGACTGTGAGCTCAGATTTGATTTACATATATAAATGTGTATACCAGTATATATATATACACAGTAACTGTAAGCTCAGATTTGATTTACATATATAAATGTGTATACCAGTATATATATATACACAGTAACTGTAAGCTAAGATTTGATTTACATATATAAATATGTGTATACCAGTATATATATACGCAGTAACTGTAAGCTCAGATTTGATTTACATATATAAATATGTGTATACCAGTATATATATACGCAGTGACTGTAAGCTCAGATTTGATTTACATATACATGATACAAAATGACATATAAAAAGCACTATAGTTTAAGAAAAAAAATTCTTTATTTGTAGATTTGTGTCTCTCTTTTTCCCACTCATTGCACATGTAAATTTAGACCTATTTCATGACTGCAACTCAAAGAGATAATGATTTCCAATTCAACTGAAAAGTCTGCGATTTTTACTTCAAACGATGTACCAAATTCTTAAGTCTTGTTGAGTCTAAATTTTAAACACTACTTTGAATGGAAATGTCATGAATATTTTCAAAAGAAAACTTTACTGTTATTACACATGATAAAACTCGTCAACTTTGTGCAAGGAGTTAAAATGAATGTATATAGCTTAAAGTTGCCTCAATCATAGTCAAGTAGTGATTCATCAATAATAGACAGTTTTTCGTGTCTCTATATCAACCCCTGAAAAACAATCGACTCTTCTATAAATCAATGACTTACACCAGTTCAAATGTGATTTTAGGGGTGAGTTAGTTAAACAAAACTTTTAAAAAACAGGTACATATATAAGTAACATGGTATCTCACCTGGAAGTGGAAATTTTGGTATCTCGGGAATGAATGACCATATTTAGGTCTTTGGTTATACAAGCTGGTTGTTGACAGTTCTCCACCTATAAAAAAAAAACAATGTTTTAAAACATACCGTGCTTCCTACCTATCAGATGCATATTAGGTATTTTCATTATCCAGAGTTACCACCCCTTGTAGCAGGCATCGATTGTGATGTCATTTGTTTGTTTGAACGTTATCAATTGTGATGTCATATGTTTTTGTGAAAGACATGACGTCACAATCAATACCTGCTGAAATGGGAGATAACTCTGACTAACAAAACGACAGAATAAGGAACCTATGTTAGGCAAAACTTAAGTGACCAATAAAAGACTTTGACTTTAACTTTGATCAAAGATCAGATACTAAACATGCCATACTGGCAATTTGTTTGCAGACAATAATTTCTCTCGCCAATAAATAGATAAAAAATGTTTACTCTCAAAGACATATGCATTTTCAACAAAACTGAGAAAAACAGAATAAACAGAGTGAAAGTAATTTTTACCTAAATGAATCAATGGTAGCAGCTTGCAATTTGTTTTGAGAAGTGAAACAAGCACATGTGTGATTTCTACAATTACTGCAGTGCTCCAGATAACTTTATGAGCACTTGGGTATAATACCCATCATTTCCAAATCCAATGGGTATTTTTACCCACAAAATTTCTGTCAAGTGGGTCATTTCCTATTCTGTTGCCATATTATGATTGCCATTGGTTTTACTATAAAAGTTTGGTTCCTAAATTACCATTAATTAATCTAAGTCCACAATTTAATTATCTGGGTTTGGGTCAGTTTAACTGCATTATCACTTCAGAGCTTTAATACACATTATGACCAAGATCCATTCAGAACAAGTGAACTCAATATTTCATCTCTCAGTAGGTTTCAGATCCAATTTTACGCTTCAGTTTTGATTTGCATTGGGTATCTTAAGCATAAATTTTAATTTGTGTATCCATTTATTTTTTATGGGTAAAATATGCAAATACGCAGCTTATCTGGAGCACTGATTACTGTATGCCTAATTACACAATTCTTTTAATTACTAAACAAAACAATAATGTAATAAAGTCAATATTCTGAAAGAATTCGACAAATAAATGGAAGACAAACATTTACTTAAAAATGAAGGTGACACTAACCTCTATGTAAGCTGATAGGGTCATATAAACTCTTTCCCCAGACGAAGTTACTCTGTTCAGTAGGTGAGAATTGTGTAATGAACTGTCCCATGCTGCCTCAAATCTGTAGTATATTCTGTAAAAGATAATGTTTTAACATAAGGTCAAAGATAAATAGATCAACAAAAGGTCTAATGGACATAAAGGTGCTCACCTACCAAATTTGGTCCCTTGACCCATAACCTTAAAACTTTTTAACAATGATCCTTAGATAATTTATAATAGCTTGCTAATATATCTTTGTACACAAAGAGTAAACCGACACTAATTTAAAAGTCCCAAACTGTAGGATATCATAAAGTCCCATCATCAGTTACTAACCATGTGAGGTATAATTAATGTTGACCAATAGTTTTCTGACCAGCTGACAACTTGTTCACCACAGATGTGGACTAGGGTTAAAGGTCAAGGACACCTTATACAGATGTCATGACCTAAGTAGGTCATATTATTTCAATAGAAGTCAAGTGATAATTACTTCAGGTACGTCAAGGGACAAACAACTTACCTGTCATCACCTGGGTACTGTATATATGAGGCTGGGAAGAGATTGAGTGACAGTACAGATGTCTCGCTGTCAATATCATAATACTCAGGGGTATTACGGATACGACCTACAAGTACAGAAACAAGAAATACATCAATGGAATAAGTTTGTTTACCAAAGAAAATGTATAGAAGAGTATGACACTCTATCTACAGTAGATGTGTATCAGCATCAACTTTGGCGAGCCTTGTTGAGGAAAGACAAATCCAGGGATGCAAGTGAACCTAGGTGAAAAAGTAGGAAATACTATTTAAGCCCCAGTAGGCTGGGGCCACCTAGACCCCCGGATGCCCAGCATCCCTGGAAGCCCAGCATCCCTGAGAAGCCAGGAGAGCAATTCTAGCCAAATCTGAGACTATTTCACACACATTTCTTACCAGTATCACATTCAGGTTAAAACCTACAAAAATATAAATAATTAATTTTCATGCTGCACGACTTGCTTAAGATAATATGTGAATTATATATATGTAAGTAATTAACTACTAAATGTATATACATGCATAGATCATGCTATGTAATGTATACACACCATACAAGCAATGAATATCGAATTCTGTCATCCCTGGTAAATCCAGTTTCCAGATATATTCCGAATAGTAAACACCCAATTCATTTTTTTCCTGTAACCATTCCCACTTGAACTTATTTTTAACATCTTTATCGATGTCTTTGATAGAGATAGAAGAGAAACGTTCAACCATGCTCATAGCAACCGCCGGCCAAACACATGCTTTTAAGCCAATCAAAAACAGTGTTAGTAAAGCAAGTTCAAGCATAGTCTTGATCTTTCAAACATTTGTGTATAAAGCAAACACACACTCTCATTGAATGGAACAGAACTTAGGACAATCAATCTTCCAGAATATGGCGGTAAGGCCTAAACATCAAAAGGGAAAAATTCCAGAATATTGGATTGAAATTACAGAAATCAATAAAAGACGGAATTCAGGCAAAAACCGGAAAACTTACATCCGTGGACAAATGCAATGGCCAGTAAAATTCAAAAGCAGAAAAAGTGACAGAAAGATGAGCACAACAAAAACCTTCAGTTTCCTCCCTTCCCCCCAAAATTCTGAAAACTTTCACTCACCTACAACCAGTTCTTTAACATCTTTCCAGATCAAATCTATTTCAGGGCTTTGTTCCTGCATTATTGTAATGGCTATACGACGCTGTATCCCTTGATGTAACATAAATATCCCGGAACACGGCTGGTCATCACTGTGGTCTACCACTGTGGGGACATATCTACAACAGAGATCACATCACATATAGATAGGATACCACAATGGGAGAAATTATGTGGATTACTAAATACAAAAAAATATTACACAATTACTGTTTGTTTATTTATTGTTGTTTAACGTCCCACTCAAGAATATTTCACTCATATGGAGACGTCACCAAATACCATTGAAGGGCTTCAAATTTTGGCCTATGCTTGGCATTTACGGCCATTGAGCAGTGAGGGTTCTTTAACATGCCGACACCTACTGTGACATGGGACCTCCAGTTTTTACTGTCTCATCCGAAAGACAGGAAACCAACCTGTCGCCGGCGGGACTCAAACTCACGACCTCACGATCCAGAGTCGAGTGCGCTACCGACTGAGCCAGGCCGGCTCTACACAATTACACTCGGAGTATTCCATATATATGATATGTAACATATTTGAACTTCAGATCCTATGATTTATTGATAACATAAACTGAATTTAATGCTTTCAAACATAAAGAAGATATTCTATATAGACAAAAGGTCAAAAGGGCCATGTTAGCTAGCACAATACAAAACTTCAACTTTCTACATGTTTCCAATACAAATATGAAAAGATGCCTGAATGCATATTTGACATTATACCAAAAAGGGCAAGATGTGTTTTAGAAACACTATGCTCCCAGAAGTAATGCAATTTTGAATTGTCAAGTCCCATAACTCTGGCAAATATTCACGAATTTCGGTCATAACCAAACTCCTCCTAGGTCTTATTGATACAAAGCTTTATGGGACAGAGTAGCTCAGGTGATAGAGCATAAGACTGTCACCATGAAGGCATCTGGTTCGATTCCCGCTTCAGCCAGATTTTCAGAGTTCAGTTTTCAATCCCCTGCCTAAACAGCTTTAGCATGCTTAGACAGAGAGTAAATTGAGTATGATATGCAGTTTGAATCCTTCCTCAGGAAGTACAGATGTAGTGGCACTTAAAAAGCTATCAGAAATTTGGGTTAAGTAGTCATATTGATCATTAAAACAAACCAAAGCAAGCATGCATAAAACTTTTTTTCTTTCAGAATTTGGTTAAAACCTAATTAAAGAAGTATCAAGTTAATAGGTTGAAACCAACAATGAAATTGACTAAAAAATAGGATCCCTAATGTTTGAACCAGAGAGATAAAAATTCATAAGTTTTCTGATATGCACATAAAATGTTTTCACATTGTTGGACACAACTATACTTGCCTTTAGAGATCACCTTCAAAAATAGAAAGTTACAAAAGTTTGTCAATATGAAAATTTCATTAAATATTCTCATTTCAAAGGTAACATATTAGATGTGGCTAAGAATGTTATACTCACTCGCCATTCTGACCAAGCTCACAGATTTCAAACCAAACCAGCAGATCAAATCTCTGATGTACATGACTGCAACTGAAATACAAATGAAACAGAATTACAGGCAATAGAATTAAAGGGGAGATAACCATGTGAAAAGATCCTAATTTAGTTACTTTCTGAGATTCTCTGTTAACTCTGAGTTTCTGCCCATTATATATAAGTATGAATTATTTCCCTAGGATATCCTCGAGGACTTATGCTTTAATTCATCATTTAATGAAAATACGATCCTCTATAAAAAATTAAATACAAGGAACTAGAGTAAATTTTCATAATTGGTCATGTAACAGACTTAAGCAGAAGATTTTACATAGCATTTGTAATGTGACAGACTTAAGCAGAAAGTTTTACACAGCATTTGTCATGTTCCCACTGCCACATTATTAAAATGACAAAGTATACTAACATAATTATCAGCCATGTCACATGATATTAAGTATTCTACATCATTTTGAATATCAGAGTAAATTCTACTCCTACAGATTTGCATAGATTTGATTGGATTTGATTTTTTGTTTTACGCCATACTCAACAATCTTTCAGTCATATGATGGCATCCAGTTTTCATTGGTGGGGGAGAAACCCCAGTTACCCAGGTAAAGACCACCAACCTTCTGCAAGTAAACTGGCAAACTTTCCCACATAATTCAAAAAGACCCTAGTTGGATTCGAGCCAGAGGTGGATTTGCATAGATACATCCACTGATTCAAACATCAGTAAATGACATGTTGGCCAGAAATCTGACCTACACCGAATTATAGAAAAGATATGACTTGGACATAAAAAGAGAACTTTTCTAAGATATGTAGTTAATACTGAGTATACAAGTTAAATACAGTGGAACCTCGCCTAAAGACCACCTCGTTAGGAGACCACCTCATAATTAAGACCATGAATTTTTATTCTATTCATTAATAATTAATCAGCACAAAACCTGACTTAAGAGACCACCTCACTAATCAGACCACTTTGAGTCAGTCAGTTAGGTGGTCTTAACAGCCAGGTTCCATTGTAAGTTGTTCTAAGGTTACAAACTATATCTTAATGTTTCATCACCCAAAGTGTCAGAATATTATACCAATGTAAGCATTACATTACTAAAACCCAGTGATACATGTACGTTAGGTCATGCCCTATATAGAGTATCAGTGTTAGTATTACGTTACTAAAACCCAGTGATACATGTACGTTAGGTCATGCCCTATATATTGTATCAGTGTTAGCATTACGTTACTAAAACCCAGTGATACATGTACGTTAGGTCATGCCCTATATAGAGTATCAGTGTTAGTATTACGTTACTAAAACCCAGTGATACATGTACGTTAGGTCATGCCCTATATATTGTATCAGTGTTAGTATTACGTTACTAAAACCCAGTGATACATGTACGTTAGGTCATGCCCTATATATTGTATCAGTGTTAGTATTACGTTACTAAAACCCAGTGATACATGTACGTTAGGTCATGCCCTATATAGAGTATCAGTGTTAGTATTACGTTACTAAAACCCAGTGATACATGTACGTTAGGTCATGCCCTATATATTGTATCAGTGTTAGTATTACGTTACTAAAACCCAGTGATACATGTACGTCAGGTCATGCCCTATATAGAGTATCAGTGTTAGTATTACGTTACTAAAACCCAGTGATACATGTACATTAGGTCATGCCCTATATAGAGTATCAGTGTTAGTATTACATTACTAAAACCCAGTGATACATTTATGGTTAGGTCATGCCTTACATTGTATAAAGTGTATCAATGTCAATACATGTACATGCATTACATATAGTGATGGCATACTTGCCAAGTCTCCCTCATAAATAGGGAGACTCCCTATTCTTATGTGAAATTTTTCTTCAAGAAAAATGCATATCTCCCAAAGAAAAAAATTAATTTTCCTATTAATTCTCACTAAAATTTAGAGTCTCCCCATGAGGTTGAAAAATCTCCCCCATGAAAATTTTTCAAGGTTGGCAAGTCTGGTGATGGAAAATCTGGATTCCTCACCTTAAAATCTATAAAGTCTGAGAATATTCTCAACTTCAATCAGTCCTGAAATTTGATTGACTGAGCAAACCTAGTTAATTTTTTAAAGTGTGAGGTCAAGGTTATTTCTCCTTTATAGCCTCTCTTTGCATTTAATAGCCTAGTTAAAGATGATATAAGTTTCAATATATGCTATACATGTTACAGATATACTATATAGAGATTCCACAATGAGTGTTAGTTGTTTTAACATGTTTATCTCCCTCGAGTTAATTAATTTTCAAAATGTGAAAAGACACATGGTTTACCGAGTGTCTTTTCAAATTTTAAAGAAATTAATTAACGAGAGTTAGACAAAGATGCTAATAAACTTACATGAGTTGTTGAATCTGTTTCTACCATAACTGAAAACATTGGTAACATGGATTTTTAGCCTACATCACATCTAGACACTATCGGGCTCGGACTCTTAACGATAGCGTCAAACTTGCATGTTGCTTCAATCTCCAGACTACATCAATATGTCAAAAGTAGGACACACGACATTGTTAGAGACATCAACAACGGACTCCTTTCCTTCCAATTACATAAATCACCAACACTGACTGCCAACAACTTGTCTGATGCAACTTCATGTACAAACATTTCATTACACTAGAAGTGTGGGTTTGGCCAATGAAATTTATACAGCCCTGTTGGTTATTTGTATGTGTTTAACTAACTGCAGCTTCATTTATACAACCGCTTGAGAATGGTATAACGACACAGGTTATGGTAGAAATATATTTAAAATCATGTGCATGTTTTGATAAGATACATTTCTAGATATAAAGAAAGGAATTCCATTGAATAAATGCATTTTTCATACATGAACAATTTTGCCCTTTCTCGGGCAAATTTTAAAGAAATGGAATACCATGATGATTGTGGTGAATGAAATAAAGTTTTACGTACTTTGATGAAGGTGACAGTGGTGACTCTAAGCTTCGACCAGAATCATAAAACCTAAACAAAAAAGCAGCATGGTCAGCCCCATCCAAAGCATGCAGGCGGACAATAAGCATACATGAAATGGTTGGCCCAAGTATAAACAGCTTGAAGATATGCATATTATTTTCAGTGTTCACCCAATACATTTATCTTAATTTTATGAACTTTAAACAAAAAAATCGTGAAATGGTTCATTTTAAGAACTTCAGAAACTCTTGTTTCAATTAGAATTTTGTCTTATAAATCCTGTAACACATATAGATATGCATTTTCAAGCTATTAATGGCACACACTCAGGATTAGTAAATTAATATGCATACAATTTTGTTTACATGTCTTTCAGAAATAAACTGTACAATATGATTTGGTTCTGTGATGATTGCCAACAGAAATGAATTCTGAAGCAAAAAAAAATCAAATTTGTCATGAAAAATAAAGAGAGGAAGCTAGGAAAACTGAAGACAGAAAGAAGTCTTAGGTTAACATACCACAAACTATCTTGTGTATAAATTATTTCATTTATCGGATAAGGTAAGAAGCATTTGCTTTTAAAAAATGTATTCTATTGAGCAATTTCAACATGGCCAATACAGTAACCTAGATATTTGATATCATCTGAATTTTATCAGAAAATTTTATTGTTTACAAAGAGTGTTGAATTTTTAAAAATTTCAGCATGCAGTGAAAATGAGACTGTAGTAAAAAAAAAAGCTACCTACATTATGCTAAATCAGGAATATCAGGAAGAGTTGTCTCCCTTATGTTTGGTCTATCTATAATTTTATATTATTCATTTTCCATGGATAATCTTTAGTTATGTTGTAAGATTAGTTAGTAAGAAATGTAAGCATCAATTATGCTCTAATCAGCAATTTAGGACCAAGTTACTATTTGATGTAACATACATTAATTCTTCACAGTTATAATGGGCTCCCGGTGGTACCTATCAGACTTTATTGACAATTACAAAATATTAGGAGTAATTATAAGCTGGCTTATCTATTTAAAGACCAAAATATTTCAACATAATTTGAATGATAAAACTAAAGTTTACATACCTAAAATCATATAGATAAGTTACACATACATGTATGATAAGGGTAAATACTGAACAGCCACATGATCATTTCTCTCGATTTTTTTTTTTTTTTTCTTTTTTTCAAGACTGGTTTACAACCATTACGCAACAGAAAATTCTGTTTTTATTATATCTTACTATATGTACCCATTATCTAACTGCTCTGTATATTATTATAGAACTGTATATGAGGAAGGATCAGTGGGTAAGAAGGAAAAATCATTAGTAAGCCTTTTTTTTCTAAATTTGTCTATACGTGTGATAGTAGACTCAATTTTCTTTATCTAATTCATTCAATTCCATCTAAAGAAAGGATGATATCTTAATTTTTGTTGTTCTCTGAAATACTATCCCTTAACAACTCAGAAAGTGGGGAGAGCAAATTGAAACTTGCAGCTTGTATAATCTTAATATAATTAGCCATAAAATAAAATTAAAAAAAGTTTGCAGAGTAGTTGTGAAACTAACATACCAATACTTCCATCTTTTATTTCTAAAGAAAAGACATGTAAACTGGTAAACTACGTAACGCAGTAACTGATGAAACCTGTATAAAACAGCCTCTCTCAATACCAGTTGTATCTGTTCATTGACATGTTCTTTTCATAAATATTTTTGTATATCATATATTCAAGCTTCCTTTTTTCCCGTATAAACGTAAGTAGTTATTCCATGAAGCTATGTAAAACAGAAAAGTTGCTGTTAGTGAGAGGTGGTCAGTTTACACAGGTGTCATCTGATATAGTTAAGTTATAAATACAAGTTATTATGTTTTAATAACATACCAATTGTACCGATAAACCAATAAACATGAAAGTATTTGGGTCTAAAGTTAAACCATAGCAAAACCTATTTTGATTAACCCTATACATGTAATGCACTTTTAGCAACCTGCATAATAGGTGTCCCACCACCATGATATTAAGTCTCAGTTACAGGTAAAATGCCGTTAACAAGCACCTGTTACATGCAACCAATCAAACTGAGTGATAGATAAAGCTCAACTGATCCATCATACATTTTGTGAAATACCCTTGTTTTTGATAAAATCATAAATAATTTAATTATGAATACAACCAAAAATAAAAATGATGTTTAACAAACTAAAAAGATGCAAGCAAAAACATCTGCATGCAATTATCAAATTAAATTTTCAAAAGAAAATTTATTAAAATAAATGAATAAACAAAATATTTAGACAAACTAATAGCAAGCTCTGTAGATTTCAGCATGCTTACTGAAAGATTGAGTTTCCAGAGAAATGTACAGTTAACAAAGACAAGAACTGCTTTAGTTGGACTTCAAAAAACCAAACAAACAAACCTCATGCGGACAGCTCATTTCATTTTCTTGTTATTTGGGGGGGTTGGGGGGTTGGTTTGGTTTGATATCTTGCCTGTTGCAGTTTTTAAAAACAACAATATTTTTACAACACAGACTGGTCCATATTTTATATTTACCTGGCCTTGTGTTTTATGTATGTTATGAATACTAGTATACTTTCCCCCAAATTAACACTTCTATCATTTGTGTTCCATTATTTATTGTAGCACTTTTTGAAAAATGTATATGAAAATGCCAGATGACTTAGTTAGCAGGGTTCTTACATAAGGTTATGAACAGTATTTGAAACTTCTTTAAGGATATAACATTATGTTTCTGTCATGGAAATCAGTATGGTGTTTGAAATTTGAATGATGGGGGCTTGACAACTTAATTCCAGACAGCATGTTGGCCTGTATAACATTAAAAATGTAGGAAAATGAATTCCAGACAGCATGTTGGCCTGTATAACATTAAAAATGTAGGAAAATGAATGATGGGGGCTTGACAACTAAATATCAGGCCAAAATGTTAACCTGTACCAAATTAATAATGCAGGAAAATGAATGATGGGGGCTTGACAACTAAATACCAGGCCAGCATGTTAACCTGTACCAAATAATAATGCAGGAAAATGAATGATGGGAGCTTGACAACTAAATACCAGGCCAGCATGTTGACCTGTACCAAATAATAATGCAGGAAAATGAATGATGGGAGCTTGACAACTAAATATCAGGCCAGCATGTTGACCTGTACCAAATAATAATGCAGGAAAATGAATGATGGGAGCTTGACAACTAAATATCAGGCCAGCATGTTGACCTGTACCAAAATAATAATGCAGGAAAATGAATGATGGGAGCTTGACAACTAAATACCAGGCCAGCATGATGACCACTAAAGATATTTTGATGTAGATGGACAGCTTTACTGTAGGAACTTTACCTTACTTAAAAATTGAAAACTGCAGTGACTTCTGTAAGGGGGGGTGTAGCTATTAAATTTTTATAGAGTACCGGTAATAGTATTATAATTTCTTTTAAATCTTCTTAAAATTCACAAAGAGAGTGTGGATATATTACATTTTTCTCTGGTGATATTTTTTTTTCTGTACGATATCATGTTTGTGGTCAATTGTTAGTTATCAATGATAGGGAACTTTTGAGTTAGCCTAGATTACTGCTATAATCTTGTATTTAGTTGCATATGTCACATGAATTCTGAAAAATGTTCCTAAACTTATTTCTGGTCCTGGTCATATACAGATATCCCCTACAGCTCAGATGGTAAGAGCATACTGCTAATGTTCAGGAGGTCTTAGGTTTGATTCCCGGTCTGTTCACATATTCCCCCCTACTACACTGGAGTTTAATGAAATAACCCACTGTGGTATCTTTTAAGAATCTTTTGGATTCCTTTACACAAAATAACGTCAATGTGCTGAAGATAAGGACATTTATTTAAACTGTAAAGGTAAACATGAAAACCAGAAATATACATGAGGAACAAAAATTGAAAAGGTGCGACTAAATGCAGGATCATAACGATATTCCGGGCTAACTCGGAGGTTCCCTATTCCACTACACTACAACCATTCATTACCCACAATGCATTGTAAATATGATAGAATGCTAATCTAAATGTGCATTATTTATATTATGTTATAACTTTGTTAGCTGAACAGTCAATCAAAATAATCTTACCGGGGTTCTGTCACTTTCCGTATGTCTATCAACAAGTCATATTTTGTTGATTTTTTAATTCTGTGGATGTTTAACAACATCAAAATAAAATAAAAAACATGAAAATGTGAAATCAGGAAACATTATTTTAACACATTAAAAGCACACATGTATGTACAGTAGATTCTAAATTATATGTTTATTCTCAGCTGTCACTGGTGTTTCATGGATCATCTGATTGGCTAATCCAGCCAAGTTGAGAATATCACTGGCCTTTCAAATGTTGAATATTCATCAGCTGAATAATATAAATTTAGAGAATATCGGTCACCTTTAACTTTATATATGATATATTTCACTTCCTATTTCTATAGCAGTCTCCAATTACAGTGATGTTAAGTCTACAAGTCACACTGACTAGAGACGGGAAATTGTAACAAGACTCGAAATAGGCCAGGGTATGAATAGTTGAGGGAGATCATATAACTTAGAATCTATTGTGGATGAAAATAAAGATCAAATCTTTACAATGCTAAACACCATATGCTTTATACTGAAAATTACCATGAAGCTATGTACAACATATATATTCACACATGATTGGAATTAAGATAAAAGGAATCATAGAAATTTAAACCAAAATAATAAATAGCAAAATAAAATTCTAACATGCAACATGTACAATTAGCTTTAAAAATTTATAGTGGAAACATTAAACCAGAGCTTGTAACAAAAACATCCCCTCCATACAACAAGAGACATAATGGCCCTAGCTAGTTACTTAGGACCCATATAAAGAACCTAGTTAGTCACATAGCTCCCTATCTAGTAAATTAGGACCCACAAAGAGTGTCTATCTAGTTACTTAGGTCCCACACAAAGGGCCAAAAAGTTACTTAGGACCTAGATCAAGGACCTAGTTAGTTACTTAGCTCCCTATCCTGTTACTTAGGAATCACATAGAGGGCGTATCTAGTCACTTAGGCCCCATATAAAGAGCCTATCAAGTTACTTAGGACCTAGATAAGTTAGTTACTTAGCTCTCTATCTAATTACTTAGGACCCACATTAAGGGCCTATCTAGTTACTTATGTCTCAATCTTATCTACAAAAGCTTTAGCCCAGAGGTCATGAAATTCCAAAAATGAAATTCCCTTACCAAGGAAACGCTACATACTGTACGCTTGAAGTGAAATAATTTAGAAATTATCTACATTTGTTCAGAGAAGAAGCTGAAAATGTACACAGGTTTTCACACCATGCACATCCATACAATGCATGTTGCCTAGCAACAGTTGACAAAGTATAGGTCATCTGAGTGACCAAAGTAACCTTGAGCAGGATAATCTTATGGTTACATTTAAAGTTATGATTCTTTAACCTCAAGACTCATAATGCAGGATATTGAATTTTGATTAAGTATTTATTCACCTCAAAAAATTGTTGAAGAGTTTCAAAATCTACTTTGATGCAAACAAATTTCATGGTTGAGATTTTACATAACAAGAATGGATGATACAATCAAATAGTAATAACAAATAAAAACAATCGTTGTCAGAGGTATACCCTAATATATGATACAGGTGAGTTCTTACCTGGGTGGTGTGATGACCCCATACCTGGGAGAGGGAACAGGTTTAGATACTGGAATCATTGGTGGGAAACTTCGTCTTGGTGGTCTAACATTACTAAAAAGAAACAAATAAATTTTGAGAATTGGTTGAAGTTTTCAATTGCAAATATTTAAAATTACATATTATGATTCCCAAATTTTCCTACATTTCCAACTTGTATAATGGTAAGGATGTAGAAAATCTCAACCATCTAGGATTAGAATTTTAGTCCAGGTCTCAGTAGGTTTCAATCTGGACTGAAAATCTAAAACTCGGGGAAGATTTTCTACATCCCACATCATAACTAGAGATATTTTTTCTCTTACCTGTATATATTTAGTGTAACAAAAATCCTATGCAATGCTGTCTCACCTAAGGGTGAGATTAAGAAATTTTAAACTGGTAAAATATGGTAAAACACTGTCAAAGCTGTAAAAGATTGTAGTTTAGCAAAGAGATACTCTAATGTATACCTGGAAATATTCAACCTGATTATTTTTCGTCAATTATGACAGAAAACATACTCATACATCTTAAATTCTCCAAAAGTTACCAAAATTTCGTCCTTCATTTCAAATTCGCACTGTCATATAAGGGCGAAAATCTTGATAAATACATGGAAGAGAAAATGTCCAGGTATACAGTATCTATCCAGCTGAAGAACACACTCAGAGATCCAAAGACTGCACCTTTTGGCAGACTTTTCCATTCTGACATCACAATTAAATGGCCCATCAAATATTTGTGTGATTATGTCATCACAATCCAGTGACAGCAAATAGTACACACGGAGAGCCATGTGTCAGACATTTGAAGATAAATCAATCAGAAGAATTGAATTATTAAGAATTGTATTACTTATAATACCTATCAACTTACTATGGAATTTCTTTGGCTTGATCATGTAGTGGATGCAGTTGATAGTGTCCAAACACTTCAAAGACCAACGGTTGGGTCCTGATATAGTCTATAAATGACTTGGTGACATTTACCGTAAACTAAAAATACAGCAAGAAGATGACATACATTTTATGCAGTTAACATCAATGTACTTACATGATATCTGTTTAACTATAAATGATATGTAAATTATTTCTGATTATAATTATTTATGATATGATCGAGAGTGCAAGCACCGTCAAGTCAGATCATGATAGAAATAATTTGTGTACGATGACAGTAGAAATGCCGTAACACAAAGCACAATATAAGACAGGTAAAATGTTAAGCAACAAGTGATGTTATGGTACGTATGTGTATACACCACACTTACATTCTGCACATGGTAAAAACCAAGTGGGTGGCTCTTCCCGCCATTTTTGAGTGGTTCTGTGGAGAAAGCTTCATCGTGTCGATGCAAAAAGCTACAATAAGATATAAAAATTCATTATAACGGCAGTTCGGAGTAGAAACATACAAATTACACTCGCACTCTTCTCTAATTCACTCTCTGCACAATATTGAAATAGTTCAGATCAATTTATTCTAATTCACTCATACTGTCTGTTCCTATGATATTGATATAATTCAGATCAATTCACTCTAATTTACTCATTACTTCAGATCAATTCGTATTCATGGTTTATACAGCCAATGGAAAAAAGTTTTCAAGCACTTTTCCAGGACTTTTCAGTGTTTTTCAAGCACTTTCAATGGGTATATCTAAGCTATCATGACCTTGCAAATCAAAGCCAAGTAAAAAAATAAACATTGACACAGCAAAGTTGTTTCACATTTCAATGGTGTCCTCAAAATTCTGTGTAGAGTTTCACTACATACTAAAGAGATCCAGCAGTAAGGCATCACAAAAATGCTGTACTCAAATTGTATTACATGTGTAAACTTGGTGAAGCATCTGTATTATCATTTTTTTTTTTTATTTAAAAGTCTTTCTTTAGTGATGCATAACATGCTATAAGTAGAATTAAAGCACTATTGAAATAAATCAAACATTTTACATTAAATTCAAGCACATTTCCAGGGTATTTTTGTTTTCAAGCACTTTTCAAGGACTAACTCTATATTCAAGTACTTTTGAAGGTCTGTGCGAACCCTGTAACATGTCAAAACTTGGTAAATTTAATTAATGAAAAAAACAGTACAGTAAAACCTCCTACAGCGGCCACCTCTATATAAGGATTACCCGTCAATAAAGGCCAATTTTTTCAAGTTCCCTGACTGCATACTTCAACTAAGTTGAACCTGTGTATAAGGGTCACCTGCACATAAAGGTCAATATTTTTTTGTCCCTTGGGTGGCCCCTATATATGTATATATATTCAGTTGAAATATTCAACAGCTGATATGAATAAGAAAGCAGCTTACTTGAATTGGCAGAAAATATCTGCGTACTCTGACGGAATCCCACAAGCCTCTAGTATAGTCACTCGAAACAGAAACTGTGATCCTAGCTTCAGGTGCTCTGGTAAATCCTTCTCCTGCATGTCAGGAAACAGGTCAAAGGTCACTTTGGATTTCTCCTCATGGTCGTAGGATTCTAAAGTGATGAAATATTAGAAAATTCATTAGAAAATAGACCATTTTCACAGGTTTAATGTTGAGCAGTTTGGAAATATATCAATTACCATCTGCACTGATGTTTGGCATAACTCTGACTTGATTAATAAACATTCTTTTACTGAACATGACAAAGCAGAAAAAAAAAGTTTTTGTTCCTGGATGTCATGTACCTTAACATTATTTATCAATTATTCATTCTTGGTTTATCTCACCAACCCCCAAAACAATAGACTCTTCTGTAAATCATTGACTTAGGAAAGTCCAATTGTGTTTTCTGGGATGAATGAGTTAATGATGCTGTATATTCAGACATTAGATTTCCACATTCCAGTCATAATAGCCAGTGTGTCTAAATGTGTCACACTTTAACAATTATGTTCACTTACCAATAGTACCATTAGAGTTATCGGGACTTTGACCTTCACCTTCCACATATCTAATATTTTCAGTAGATGGCGCTGTTTGTGAGGACAAATCGCCAAACTGTTGTTTCTGAAATCAAAGTAAGTACACATGTATTCTAGTAACTGGGCTCTATTGTATTCAAATAAGCATATAAGATTAAATCATGTTTTCATAAATTAACACTGCATACAATGGTTTGTTGTAATTATGCACAACGAAGATGACTTTGGTCAAGCAGTCACTATAAATAAAGATTTTGAATTGATTCAAAATATTGATTGAATATATTAAACATCATGCAAAACAGTAAAAATAACAAAAAATTTTATTCAGTTATCTATGAACTATAGCGAGATCGAAAACAGACTCACCCCTGTGTTCAGTGAGTGTTCACCATCTTGTTGTAATTGTGCGCATGCTCAACTATAGGATTTTTTCCCCTCCTCTATTTTTTTCATCATGTTTGTGTGTTAAGCATTGTTTAGACAGTCTATGTGCTTTACCAAGGGCTCAGTCATACATATGTAGGTTTGGAGATTTTGTTTATTGTGACTGACATTGGGTGGATTTCATCTTGCCAACATGTGCCTCTGTTGACATCGAGTGATGATGCAATAATGTTGTGGGAATTTCTGGGGCCTTAATTTTATTGATTGTAGCATAAACAATACTTACGTTTGTCTGATTTCAAAAGGATTTACTTTTTCTGACCCTTGAGTACACAAAATCTGGATTTTATTAGATGCAGAGATGATGCTTTGTTTACGGAAATGACTTTATTTGTAGAGCGCCCAGAATTACAACATGCACACAATTACAACAAGTGGCTGTACCGAATTATAAGAATGCTAAATATTCAAACTGCACATATATATGAAATTTTAACAACAGTCTTGACAGACCACCCCATCTGCCACTGAAATCTTGTCTATCAAGACAGGTGGTCTCTCAAAAGAGGTTTTATGTAAAGAACTATTAGATCTGAATATCATATGATAATATTGTACTTTTTTGTTGTATTATACAGTGGAACCTGTCTTAAAATGTGGTGTTACAAGACATCCCTTCTGCCATTAAAATCTTCTGCTATTAAAATTTGGTCTTACAAGACATCCCTTCTGCTATTAAAATCTTCTGCTATTAAAATTTGGTCTTACAAGACATCCCTTCCGCTATTAAAATGTGGTGTTACAAGACATCCCTTCTGCCATTAATATGTGGTTTTACAAGACACCGCTTCTGCCAGTAAATGTAGTCTTACAAGAAAGGTGGTCTCACAAAACAGATTTTATTCAAAAGAATGTGGTCTTAAAAAATAGGTGGTCTTTCATGAGAGTGGTCTTTCAAGGCAGGTTCTACTGTAATGCAATCAAATTTGCAACAAAATAGCAATTCATATCATAGCAGCTGACAATTTTGTTCGATTTAAAATCTGAACTAAATGATTAAAAAAAAATCCCCAGTAACAGAAATGTATGTGGTTCAAAGTGTATAACAAATTTGTTTTAGCACTTTGAAAATGAAAAAAAATAAATAAATAAATTGAGGTATAACATTTATATTTCTCCTTGACCCCCAGATTCCCTTTACACTGTACAAACCTTTTTGAAGTAATTGTCATCATTGAAGGATATTTTGGCATTTCCAGATTGTCTTATTCCAGGTGTATAGTCAGGTGTTTCCTCCTTATCTGAAATATGTCAAAAACAACCAAAAAAAAAACTTAGTTCATTGCTCCTAAATTCACTGACAGGCAGATTTCCTCATTACATGAATAAGTCTAATTTTCTCCAAAATCTAAACCAAATTTTCTTTATTCTGCTGAAAATGTTTTAAGTATGTGATTTGACATTTTGACAGAAGACTTGGTCATGTTTTAGAGTGGGCAAGACAAAACACTGGAAACAGCATATTATACAGTTTAACAATGAAATTTAAGTCAGTTTCTTGAAAAAATTTGTTACAAAAAAATCAAAAGGACAACTTACCTGTTACAGCTTGAACTGCAACTCTAAGTGACCCTTTGACCTCTCCTTTCTCGTTCACTATGGCAACACGGTGCACAAGCGCTACTGGATAGTACAAATTACTTAAGTATACAAAGGACCTTTAATGAAAAAGAGAAATAACATTTAGTTAAAACATAGAGCATAATAGAAAAAGAATATCTTTTACATTGCCCAAACCACCATAGAGGTGGGTAAGTACTACAGATCAAATCATTCTGTCTACATCAGTCTCAGGACAATGGTGAGTCTACATGGGTAAGTACTACAGATCAAATCATTCTGTCTACATCAGTCACAGGACAAAGGTGAGTCTACATGGGTAAGTACTACAGATCAAATCATTCTGTCTACATCAGTCACAGGACAAAGGTGAGTCTACATGGGTAAGTACTGCAGATCAAATCATTCTGTCTACATCAGTCACAGGACAAAGGTGAGTCTACATGGGTAAGTACTACAGATCAAATCATTCTGTCTACATCAGTCACAGGACAATGGTGAGTCTACATGGGTAAGTACTACAGATCAAATCATTCTGTCTACATCAGTCTCAGGACAATGGTGAGTCTACAAAAATGAATTTATCTATATAACCTTAGTAAATTTGTGTTTTTTCAATAAATATTCTACGATTTGTCCATAATCCAACTTTAACAAAATTTGAAAGTTGAAAACAGAAAGTTGAGGTTTTAGTACTCAGTAGAATTTTAGTAGATAATGAATGGATCTGTGATGTAATTCATAAACACCAAAATAAAACCATCGATTCCCAACTAACAAAAATATTATCAAAATTAGGCCTAGATTTCTAGGGTTGAATATGCCATTTTTCATTTACTTCAGATGTCTACCAAATTCAGAAAACAAAATAAACAAACGCAGAATTTCTAAGGTGATGTGGTTAAATTCATTTTTGAGGACTCACTTTTGTCCTATTACTGTCGATACCAACCACAATACAATGCAGTGTAAGACTTTGGAATTAATGTCCTTTTTCATTGATTAATTATAGCTTCAAATCTGAATGTGTCAAACCATAATTCTCAATTGTTAACACTCACAATCGTAGCAACTATCACTTCTAATGATTCATGTAAATCATATGATGTATTTTACGCTTCCACATCTACGTGTCTGCAATTAATACTAAACTTGACATAAAACTTTGCCAGAAAATTTCATGACTTCAGAAACAATATTTCAATTATTACTAATTCGCAAAAGAAAAACAAACGTGGGTTGACTGTGAAAGAAATTATCTAGATCTTTTATCTGAGCCTGTAGCTGAGAAAGGCGTCCTAATGACATGACCAATGAAATGCCAGGAAACAAGGAATTTCATCCAATGTAATTTATTTTGTAGATTTTTTTTACACCAGGCACAGAAAGAGTTGCTCTTGCCTGCCCTCATTCTAATATACTTTTTAAGTCATATGTATGTTCAAGATTCTGGAAAACATAAAAATAACAGGTTCCCCTCAAATTGTTGTAAAGACCCTTTTCTTAGCCCCTGGCTCAACTGAAAGGTTAAAGTTTCATTTAGTAGCAAGCTAGTTTCGAAACACTGGACAATTTATGATTTAAAACAATTTAATCTTTTTATTAAATAAAAAAAAAAAAAATAAAAAAAAAAAAGAAGAAAAATCTGGAGTCCATACCTTCCAACAAGCCTGAACCATGGGAATCTGTCATAAAATGGATCTCCTCCAGTCATGGTATCAAGACTGGGTTCCGGAGAGGTGGGAGATAACTCTGCCTCGTTGTGATACATCTGCCGCATTAATTCTAATCTTTGTCTAAAATTGAGAAAATCAATAAATTATTTCTTAAGTTTCTTATTTCATTCTAGTTCCTTAACAAGTTATAAAACATACATGTAATAAACCCCTAAGTATTGTCAGTAAACAGAGTTAATCAGTAATAAAAATAAAAAAGATATAAACTTTATCTACCATTCCAAAGAAAATAATTCTATGGTAATATAGTAGTTAGTGTTAGTGAAAAACATAGACTCCAAACCAATCAATCAAAATTATGTATCAATTTGTTATAGGAAATGTCATATCAAAGACCTTGGCAAATGTTAAAGAAAGACATACCAATTGATAAATAACAAGCCTGATAGGGGTTACCTGTGTTGAGACACAATTTTGTTCATTCAGTTAACACATCCACACCTAAAAATACATTTGGACTGATCTAAGTCATTGATTTCCAGAAGAGTCCATTGTTTTTCAGGGGATGATGAGTTAATTGGGCCTTTAAGACCGATAGTACCTCAAAACAGATTCATTCTCAGTACAAAGGCTTCTTAAGATGGTCTTTACAGTCCCAATAATTATACATGTAGTCAAATTGACTTAGTCATCAATGTTGATTTGTACAAAATAAATACAGATTCAATATACATGAATGTACAACGTACACTTTCACACTACGCTATGCGAAAATGTGATATAATAGCATGCACAAATGAAAGAAACCATAGAATGAAAAGTAATATATGTATGTGGATAGAAAATTAACAAACCTGTGTAACAGAAAACATTATTACTTCTAATATATGGACATACTGTTGACCTGGAAATATTCGCCCCCCCCCCCCCACCACCACTTATTTTTGCCCTTTTACGACAAAAACATATTCACCCTGTCTTCAAGGTGCCCTTAATCGCTATTGTCTCATGTTTGTCTATGGTTCAATTATCTAACTTGAAAATTTCACTATTATCTTAAATTCGCTTTCTAATCTAAGGACAAAAATAAAAATTAAACAAGAGTGAAAATTTCCAGATATACAATATAATATATGATGATATATATATATATATATCTCAAGAAAGTGTTGGTACTACTGTAGAATCAGAAAATTTCATGGTGTAAAAACTTAATTGTTTTAAAAATAAAACAAATTTGTTGACATTTATTTAAATTTCATTGAAATAGAAAAAAGATTTAAATGAACCTTTTTGTATTACTAAGTAATTTTCGACATGATTTTAATTTCACTGATCTACAAAAACAACGAAATAAAAAAGATTAAAACCACAATGAAATATTCTGATTCTACATTATATATGCCTATGTGTGTGTATATATCTGAATCATAAGTAAGATACTGACATAACATAGCCACAGAACTCAAAACACAAGAATGCACATAACTAACGAAAGCAAAAAATAGTAGAAACATGTACTGACAAAATGAAAGTAGATAGATGCATACATGTACATTTGCATAAATTAAGATGATAATAAGGAGTAAATGATGTTAAATCTCTACATCTAAATCAGACAAATAATCTGAAATGAGCTACATATAACTTTACAACATCTAAGATGGTAAATGGTGAAACCCTTGCTATGTACCCAGCAAGATAAAACAAACAGAATTAGGTAAGCATAGGTTCTTAAACTGTTACAGTGAATATGTATATGTATGTATTTGAACGGTCTTCTGTGAAATATCTATCAAAAGAAATTCTTGATGCTAGTTAAGTTGCAAGAGAGTTAAATATACACTATTTTTATGTAAGTTATTTCTAATCCCACGCTGAAATTCCCAGAATTAATTTGCTAGGAAAACGCTTTACACTTGCAGTAATGATTTACCTCCCTTTAGTGGGTACCTATATGACTTAAAGATGCAAACTATTTCCATGTGTTGTTAATTACGCGATTTTCTAATGCAAACCATACACATGGTGTTTTTTACGCTATGTCATACCTTTCTGTGAGATTTCCTGTATCAAACAATAATTCCTAACACAACTGTAGGGATGGTATATGGGGGTAATTGACACGAAAAATTCTTCATCTCATATTCAGTGTAAATTACCCTATGAGTATATTTCCATGTTTACAGTATATATATGTACTTAACATATTTGGTATTTTGTATTTCCATACATCACAGAAGATTTTTCGGAATGGTATGAATACTATTTATAATTCATAAAACAAAAAAGCAATGAAACACATATGTATTAGTGTAACTGTACCATGGAGGGGAAAATATGAACGGCTGCAATGATAGTTGTGTGTACTTTACAAAAATGAAAAGTAAAAAAAAAAACAAGCAAATAGAAAACAAAAGTTTTATACAAAATCATACAAATTATTTTGTTTACGCACGATTATGAGAATCACATATGTGACAAAAGACAGAAACAGTATACGTGAAATAAAAATAAACTGGAACAACAACAAAAGCCAAACTAAAAAGGTATATGCCAGGATCAATTGACAACACCAGGCTGACCTGGATGGGATAAGGTTAATGAAGTTAAAGTAGTTTTGTGACGGCCCACAGCCCGCTAGACATTGGAAGAAATTCTGTTTGGCCTCAGGTGTACCAGGTGAGAGATCTTCATTGTATATGTCTCGCATAAGCTCCAACCTCTGTCTAAAATTATACAGATTAGTGCCAACAATTAACCCTCCCTCCATCACCGACAAAAACAATGTCAATATGGAATTCTTGATTTGGTCTGTTTCCATTAAGCATTTACAGTTTATCAACATACAGGATTGGTATATAATTCCTTTGCATAAAAAGTTTGATCAATCAAGATAAAATATTTAGTAGGGAAGAAAAAATTTCAGAGAAGAATATTGAGTAAGAAATGTGTGTATATAAAAATATAACCAAATATTATGTACACTGGAAAAAAAGCAAACTTGTCTGAAAATTTGAAACAAAAATCTTAGAAAGTTGAATTTCAAATACAAATTTAGTGCGAGTTATATTTTGTTTTTACCTCCCAAAAACCAAAATGTTCATCATGCACGTTATCTGACAAAGTTGGAACTCATGCAAGTGACATCGAGATATCTAAATCCAGAACCATTGACGTGTGTATAAAATTTTCTAATGCAATCAATTATATAACATTGTCTGATATTTGTAAAAATTACAGGCAAAAAAATACAAGAGTGACTGTAATTCCAAAACCCCTATCAAAATAAACAAAGTTCTTATGCTTTTGCACGATCATCTTATTTGCTCACAGTGGCCAAGTGGTTAGAGTGGCACACTTTCAACAGTGAAGTCTCTCACTTCTGAACAGCGCAGGTTTTGAGCCCGGTTGGAATCTAAGATAATTTCATGATAAGTTTGCCACTTTACTTGCAGAAGGCTGGTGTTCTCTTCTCAGTTACATTGTAACTAGATTATCTCCACTACCAGATAACTGACAATTGTGTGGCACATAAATACAAAATATAACAGATTTAACCGCCACGTGACTTGTAAATGAATAAATAGTCAGATAAGACTACAGTGAAACTTGTAATATAACAACCTCCTCAAGGACACAACAAAACCAGTCTTTATAGGGAGGTGGCCTTTATATAGAGGTTGATTTGAACTATGACTAAAAACTTTCTACACATAGGAACATTGATCTCAGAATAAAAAATTGGATTAACATTTCTGTTAGAAGATTACTGGAATTAGGCTAAGAGCACTAATACAAAATAACTGTTGTCAACATTTTAGATTCCGATTCAACCAAAACTTTTTATACCAAAGACTTATGTACAAAATCGTAAAGTTTTTGTGTAAGGACATTTCCTGTTATACAGTATGAAGAGAAATTTCCTCCAAAAACACCGACAGCAACAAATAATTCGAAAATTTGTCACGAAATATTTTTTATTGTTTATGTTTATTGTTGTTTAACGTCCCACTCAAGAATATTTCACTCATATGGAGACGTCACCAAATGCCAGTGAAGGGTTGCAAATTTTGGCCTATGCTTGACACTTACGGCTATTGAGCAGTGAGGGTTCTTTAACGTGCCAACACCTACTGTGACACGGGACCTCCAGTTTTTACTGTCTCATCCGAAAGACAGGAAACCAATCTGCCGTCGTCGGGACTTGAACTCACGACCTAATGATCCAGAGTCGAGCGCGCTACCGACTGAGCCAGGCCAGTTCCAAAATATTTTTAGAAAATGTTAAAGTAATATAGATTCCTAACATTAAGGTTAATTTGAAAACACTGTCACATCATGCACATAGCAATAAATATTAAAATGATAAATTTCAAGTTCAGTACAAACCCTTTGATATCTTTTATACAAAAATGACCAAATCCCCTAATTTCCCCAAAATACTATGGTTTAAAAAATCCACATTTAAGAAGGCAATGTAAGGCTCTTCAAGCATGATGTGCAATGTGTAGTAAACCTAATCAAACCTTTTTGAAATATAGACCCGTCTTTATCGTAACAATCAATCCATTTCTGAAATCCTGGGAAAAATTAAACAATATAAAGTAAATAAATTTAAATAAAATTTGTGCACTACCTTTTCTCTTTTTAGTTCGTTCAAGTCAATGGTTCTGGACCAGTTTTGGAGAGGAAAACACAAAAAAACCATGGACAAACATGATCAGCTGCTAAAAGTCTAGTCTAACATGGCAGCATGCTTTTAACATCACGTAACAAAAAATAATTTCTTGGATAAATCACAAAATTATGAATTCCACACTGTTGTCATGCTAACTGAAATCTATTTCATGATTACAAACTTTTTTGATGTGTTTAGCCTCCATAGAAATGGTGTTCACTTATATGTACATATCACCCAATGATGTTAAATTACATTTGGGAGTAGATGATGGTATATGCGGTATTTAGTATTCATCATTTGGAGAAAAAAATTCAAGCAAGAGATTCCAACTTTGTTTGAAATGCATTTCAGTTAATCTAACTCATTCTCCCCTAAAGACACATTTAGACTGGTCTTAGTCAGTGATTTACATAAGAGTCTATTGTTTTTCAGGGGTTGACAAGTTAATATCAGTGATGAAGATGATGATGAAGATGACAGTTATGATAACAATGATGACGATGAAATGGATAAATTGAATATGCATATACATGCCATATTTTACCGCTGAATTGTAATTTTTATAATTGTTAAAGAGATACTGTATAAGAAATATTGTTGCTTACAAAAACAACAAAAAATAGAAACAACATGTATAAGGACGTTCTCCTTCACACAAACTTTAAAAGTATATAAATACTTTTTTGAACTTATAGCTAATGATTGTAAAGACTGACAAAAAAATAACAGGCAAATGAAACAGCTCCAATATGTAAAGACTGACAGAAAATAACTGGTAAACCAAACAGCTCCAATATGTAAAATTTGACAGAAAATAACAGGTAAACCAAACAGCTCCTATTTGTAAAGATTGACAGAAAATAACAGGTAAACGAAACAGCTCCAATGTAAAGGTTGACAGAAAATAACAGGTAAACTAAACAGTTCCAATATGTAAAGACTGGCTGAAAATAACAGTGCCTGGAACCATAAAACTTGAGAATTTACTCAAGTCTGAGAATATTCTCGACTTGACCCGCTCAGCCAATCAGATTTCAGGACTCACAAAAGTAGAGTAAAATTTTTAGACTAAAATAATTTCGTAAGTTTTATGGTGCCAGGCCCAGGTAAAACAAACAGCTCCAATATGTAAACATGATATCAAAGCAGGAAAACATAACCCAAAATATTATATCACTTGCATTATGCATGAAAATCATCAAAAATCTTGTTCCAAACTATATTACCAAGTAACACATCAAATAAAAACATCAATGTCATTTATTTGTGATGTTCTAAAACCAGGAAGTTACAAGATAATCTATCACCATCTGTGACACATGTAAAATTACTACAATCAATTCAAACAACTAAATCTGTCCTTTCCTCCATTACACTAGAACCAGGAAGTGATTACTAAAAACATCATCATTTGTGTCACACAAGATACCATTAAATTAAAAATCAAACAGTAAAATCAGTCATTACTTGTGACACACTAGAAGCAGGAAGTGAAAAATGAATCTGTCATCATCTGTGTCACACATGATACAATAAGGTTAAAAATTAAACATTAAAATCTGTCAATACTTGTGACAAACTAGAAGCAGGAAGTGAAAAATGAATCTGTCATCATCTGTGTCGCATATAATACCATTAAGTTATAAATCAATCTGTCACCATCTGTGTTACATGTGATTCCATAAAAATAAAAATTAAACTGTAAAATCTGTCATTTCTTGTGACATACTAAAACAAGGAAGTGAAAAATGAATCTGTCAACATCTGTGTTACATGTGATACCAAAAAGTAAAAAATCAAATGATAAAATGTCATTTCTTGTGACACACTAAAAGCAGGAAGTGAAAAATAAATCTGTCACCATCTGTATCACATGATAAAAAACTGTTCACTTTATCTATCTCACAATGATAACAAAGAAGTTTATAAAAATTATAAATGTATCTTATTAGCTTTGATGTTGATGCTTGCCACATGTGATATTATAAAGTAGGAAATCAAATAAATTACCTGTGCCATGTATAGAAAACAAAAGTGTCAAATTTAAAAAAATTAAACCATTTAATTTTGTTATAACAATGTAATATGAAGCTGCAAATTACTATGTAATTACAGACTGCATATCATCAAAGCAATAAGTTGTTACTTTTAAATAGCTAATCCAATAAATTATATACTGCACAAGAAAAGAGAAGCATAGAAACTAAGAATTAAATTTACTATAACTTATGCTACAAAATTCCACCTCTGAAATAATGTGAATAAAAGTAGCAAAAGTACAAAGCAAAGACACGGATATGGTTATCATTGTTACCTAGCATTCACAGAGATATGGTTACCATAGGTACCAAGCATACATTTACCATAGGTACCTAACATACACACAGATATGGTTACCATAGATACCTAGCATACACACAGATATGGTTACCATAGGTACCTAGCATACACACAAATATGGTTACCATAGGTACCTTGCATACAAACAGATATGGTTGCCATAGGTACCTAGCATACACACAGATATGGTTACCATAGGTACCTAGCATACAAACAGATATGGTTACCATAGGTACCTAGCATACACACAGATATGGTTACCATAGCATACACACAGATATGGTTACCATAGGTACCTAGCATACACACAGATATGGTTACCATAGGTACCTAGCATACACACAGATATGGTTACCATAGGTACCTAGCATACACACAGATATGGTTACCATAGGTACCTAGCATACACACAGATATGGTTACCATAGGTACCTAGCATACACACAGATATGGTTACGAGACATGGAATAATCAAGTGACCAATAAAAAGCACCTGGCTAAATAATAAAAAAACAGGATATGGAAAGATCCAAAAACTATAACGCTATTATCAATGTCACAAAATAAAACAATGATACACTAAAGCCAAAGAAAATCTCAACAACGAGGTGTGAACCAAAAAATATAAATAAAACAAAACAAATACGTGATGGTATCAATAATAAATGTACATGTTATATATAATCTAAATATGACTAAAACCCTCAATAATATTGATAAGTAACTTTATCAGCATTGAATTTGAAGAACTATTTAAGAATTGTATGACTGAGAACAGCAACACAGATTATACTCTAATGTGAGGTGATATAATCCACACCATTTTATATTCTGTTGCAGGACATGAACAGAATGATACACCTGGACCATAATAACTCTTAATATACCTGGGCGACTACAATTCCTTATGTTGGGCTTCAACCAGATTTTATAATATATCTGGACCAAAATAACTCTAAACATCTTAACATCACTATAATTCCTTATGTTGGGCTTCAACCAGATGTTACAATACGTCTGGACCAAAATAACTCTAAACATCTTAACATCACTATATTTCCTTCTGTAGGACTTCAACCAGGTGAAACAATACAATTGGACAATCAAAACTGCCACATTACATCACCAGGTGACACAATCTACCTGGACAATTACAACTGCCACTGTATATCAACATGGTTACACAATACACCTGGACAATTACAACTGCGATTTACATCAACAATTTGACAATACACCTGGACAATTACAACTGCCACTTACAGCAACCAGGTGACACAATACACCTGGACAATTACAACTGTCACTTTATATCAACAACATCTGGACAATTACTACTGCCACATACATCAACAAAGTGACACAATACACCTGGACAATTACAACTGCCACTTTACATACACAATACACCTGTACAATTACAACTGCCACTTTATATCAACAAGGTGACACAATTAACCTGGACAATTGCAACTTTATATACACAATACACCTGGACAATTACAACTGCCAATTTATATTAACAAGGTGACACAATACACCTAGACAATTACAACTGCCACTTTATATCAACAAGGTAAAACAATACACCTGAACCAATACGCCTTTTAACAAAGGGAATCAATTAGATAAATCTCTTTTCCTTGAGCAACTACAACTTCTTCATTAGCAATTCAACAGAATTTTACATTACACAGTCCACTATATATTTCAATCTAAAACAACACCTGTGTAATAGCTAACAACTGTACTGCTGATTTTCCCCTTATACTGATCTCACACATTGCATTAAGTACACCATATACATGATATCAACTACATCAGATAAAATATAAGTTAATCACTGATTTTCTGCATCACAGCACTACTTTAACCTTGACATTTGAATAACTTTATGATGTTACTTCAATTATTAATTTGATGTGAATTAAACAAATTTATGTCACACCAAATGAACTTACAATATTTAATGTGAATTCATGATACTCTGTGCCACTCAATTACCTTATGATATTTGATGTGAAAATGCCACTCAATGACCTTATCATATTTCATTTTAAGTCAAGAAACTCTATGCCACTCAATGACCTTACAATATTTGATGTGAATTCATGATATTCTATGCCACTCAATGACCTTATCATATTTCATGTTAAGTTAAGAAACTCTATGTCACTCAATGACCTTACAATACTTCATGTGATTCCATGATATTCTAGGCCACACTCAATGATTTTACAACATTCAATATGATTTAACCCTATATCACATTAAAGATATTTCAATCATATGGTGGCAACCCTTGTGTATGACCTTAGTCAGAGGATACAATAACCTGATGCTACTTCTTCCATGGAGTCCAATAATTGATTAAATATAACTTAACAAAAAACTTACTGAAAGATACTCTAATGTGTGATATGCTACATGTTACAATTTTGATTTATGCTAATAAATACATATATATACTTACTTTTATTGATGTTAAAATTCACCTCTTTCATACTTCAAATCCTGAACAGTTATATCTGATTCTTCATCCAAAATAATCTCTAACACACATCAATTCAAAATCATTTTGTTCCTCAGATTCACAATTCAAAATAATCTCTAACACACTGCACATTTAATACAATTTTGTACCTCAATTTTTCCAGACTCCAGTAGTGTGTTGCTCCATTTTTGGTGTCTTGAACCTCTACAGCTACTACTGTCCTTGGGAATGGGCGGTCTTCATCTCTATCCTCTGGGGGCAGGAGATCAGGGGGTAGAGGGGAGTACAAGGTATCAGTTAAGAGTACAAACTGGAACTGAACCTGCAAATGAAAAAAAAAAACTTTTTATGTGGTAGTAATGAGACCCTGAATATCTGACAGTAGCAAGAAATTCAAATTCCTTTGAATTGTAGAATAAATTATGTTAATATCAATCCGCGAGTATGTAATGGAGGAGAGAACCAGGTTACCCAGGTAGTGACCTTCTGACCTTCTGCAAGTAAACTGGCAAACTTTCTCACAAAATACAACTTAGGTTCCAGTGGGGCTCTAACCTGCATTGACCAGATGTAAGAGATTTCATGGTTCAGAACTTGATGCTCTGACCACTCAGACACAAAGGGCACAGCTTCATTAAGATACTGGAGATAAAGAGATTTAATTCCAAGTTTGTCAAAAGTGCTGCAGTAGAGAAGGGTTACTTAATTAAAACATATCCAAAGTATGCATTTTATTGGAATCCATTTGATTCAACTTATGTTTCTACTATTTGACTAAAAAAAAAGAAAAAGAAGGCAAAAAAAAAAACTGATTATATAGTAAAACATTTATAGGTTCCATAGGCTCCAGGAACTATTTACAGTACATTATCCACTATGGTCACCTACTCAAACATTGGCTTGTTGTGAATCAACATTAACTATTTAACTATTATGTACTCACTAACTGGTTTGTACTCACTAACTGGTATACTGTCACTAACTGGTATGTACTCATTAACTGGTATACTGTCACTAACTGGTTTGTACTCACTAACTGGTATACTGTCACTAACTGGTTTGTACTCACTAACTGGTATACTGTCACTAACTGGTATGTACTCATTAACTGGTATGTACTCACAAACTAGTAAGTACTCACTAACTGGTATGTACTCAATAACTGGTGTACTGTCACTAACTGGTATGTTCACACTAACTTGTGGTATATACTCACTAACTTGTATGTACTCACTAACTGGTTTGTACTCAATAACTGGTGTACTGTCACTAACTGGTATGTTCACACTAACTTGTGGTATATACTCACTAACTTGTATGTACTCACTAACTGGTATGTACTCAATAACTGGTATATTGTCACTACCTGGTATGCACTCAATAACTGGTATATTGTCACTACCTGGTATGCACTCAATAACTGGTATACTGTCACTAACTAGTATATTCACACTAACTTGTGGTATATACTCACTAACTTGTATGTACTCACTAACTGGTATGTACTCACCTTCTTACTTAATTCAACACTGATTGCATTGGCTTCTTTCAAAAATATTGCATTTCCCCATAAATCATCCTGAAATGTTTTAGAAATTTATATTTATATACAAATAAGAAATATTTGTTTAAGTTAAATTGAAATATATTTAAGCCATCTAACTGATGTCATATCAATACCAAAGAATTATCTATATTCAGTTATTCCAACTTAAATGTAAAACATTTTAAAGGTATCACACAATTATTTTTAAAGATAAAAAAGTAATGATCTAATCTTTCATTTCTTAGTCTTCCAAGACCACAATAATCTAAGTCACATTGCTGTATATAGCATCAATGCAATAATGATACTTCAACATGACTTTTGTCAGGGAACAAAATATGAATGTGTGACAGAAGTATATCTTTAACAGTCTCGGGAAGTTTAAAATGACAATACAACAATCTCTGGAAGAACAAAATGATAGTACAACAATATCAGGAGGGACAGAATGACAGTATGACAATCTCTGACAAACAAAATGATGACAGTATGACAATCTCTGACAAACAAAATAATGACAGTATGACAATCTCTGACAAACAAAATAATGACAGTATGACAATCTCTGAAGAAAAAAATAATGACAGTATGACAATCTTTGACAAACAAAATAATGACAGTATGAAAATCTCTGAAGAAAAAAATAATGACAGTATGACAATCTCTGACAAACAAAATAATGACAATCTCTGACAAACAAAATAATGACAGTATGACAATCTCTGAAGAAAAAAATAATGACAGTATGACAATCTCTGAAGTACAAAATAATGACAGTATGACAATCTCTGACAAACAAAATAATGACAGTATGACAATATCTGACAAACAAAATAATGACAGTATGACAATCTTTGACAAACAAAATAATGACAGTATGACAATCTCTGATAAGAAATAAAATAACAGTATGACATTACTGACCCTGAGTGACGTAAACTGATGATACTTCCATTTCCTAAATGCCCAGGCTGCTAACTGCTTGTCTCTTTCTGTCCAAACACACTCTGAAATATACACAAAATTATCAGATGTAAACAATACAAAGATTAACTCATTCATCCCTACAGACATATTTGGACTGGCCTATGTCATTGACTTATAGAAGAGTTCATTGTTTCTCAAGGGTTGATGATTTAATACTTCAAATCATTTAATTAGACAATAGGGTGCTTTGGCTTCCAGTTTTCCAAAATTTCTCTTAATATGATATTAGACAATACTTACAATTTTGTGTCTGCTAGGATCATACAATCTCCCTCCAAAACAATAACATGTGTCCCTTTATACAATACTACCTGACTATTTTATGAATTACAGCTATAAAACATGTTATATAATTCTCTATTACCAGTAACCACAAATAAATAAGTATAACAGCTGCTTGTAGTCAAAATGTAGGAATAATAGAGGGGGGAGGGTTAAAAAGACAGATAATTTACAGGGAATGAAGGGTTGCTTTATTTATTTCATTACAGTTGGCCTTGTGTGAGTGGGAAACTGTGTCTTCAGGTGAGACATTTACCTTGTTCTTCCTCCTCATCAAAATCCTCCACATGAGCATAGCTTGACATCATTGAGTGTCTTTCTACTTGTTCTTGAAGTGACTGTATACGAATCTCATAATCCTGGAAAAAACATGGAGAAATAAGTCCCATAACTCTGGCAAATAATTCAGAATGCTGGCCAAAATCAAAACCATCTGAGATCAAACTAATACAAAGTAACATACCAAATCTGGCTTAAATTTGAGGAGAGAAGTGCAAGTTATCCAACAGAAACCAAAATACTGCAAACTGACAAAATAAACAAACAGATAAAAAACAACATGTCCCCATCTTTGATCTGGAGGGCTTAAAAATGATCCTTAAACAGGTGTTTGGTGACATTTCAATATTGATTTTTAAAGTTATTTTAAATCATACACTATTATGAGTGTCCAGATGGCGCAGTAGATAGCACACTCGCTTCTCACCAATGCAATCCGGGTTTCGATCCTTTGCTTGCACAGGGGAGTATATGAGATGGTACGGTGGTGGACAAGTTTGACACATAGGTTTTCTCTGTATACTTTGCTTTCCTCCCACAGCATACAACCCATACATCAACATCAGAGCGAACAAGAGACATTTATATAAGTTGACATAATGTGTTTGTTTATTGTTGTAAAATAAGTTGAATCTTTCCATTATTAATTAACATTCAAAGGCAAATAATTCTATCATTTGATTTCTAGAACACAAGTAACTGATCTACCTTTCTTTGTTGTTCAAACAATAAATCTGCTTCTACTTTCTCTTTCTTATATTGTTCTTCCAAACCTTGCAGTCTACAAAAAAAAAAAAATAATAATACAGTAAAACTGATTAAAATGGCACATCGTATATACCAAAATTTACATCAGTCACTGTGGCAATAAGCAACAGTAGGTTGACCTTGATGGCAAAGGTCAAAGAAAATTTTTAATGGTAACTCACCTATAGCTGATGATCCGAGTGAAAAAAATCCTTTATAATCATCTATCTTAACCCATTTACCCCTTAAGATGCATTTGGACGGGTCTTAGTGATTGATTGACAGGAGAGTTCATTGTTTTTCAGAGGTTGGTGAATTTAAACAAAACAAATCAGACATGCAGTGTGAAATACCAATGTTCTATAATTACTTGTAATTCTTAGAATAAGACTTACACTTTTCAAGCCAGACAGACTGACCAAAACCATTATGACATGGAATGGACAAGTCCTGGATCATTAAATATCCCAGATTATATAAATTGCCATATCATAAATTGACCGATACCTGACTTCCATCTCTCTTCTCAGGTCAATGCCTTGCTTTTCTAGTAACTCTAACTGTGCAAATGTCCAGTCAACTGGTTCCGCTGAAAGTAAATTAAGAAGCACGTTGTAAAATGTGTAAAAATTTCATCATATCAGGCAAAGATACAACAATTTTTTTTAAACCTGTAAATCATAATTATCCCTGTCAAAAATATTTTATTTTTGTAACCATGACAATTATTATACAATCTTTCAGAATAAGTAAAAAATAAATACTGAATCATTACAAGTTTTTCTAAATACGAAAATAAAAATCAGGCATTAAACCTGGCTAGTCCACTGACAGGACATAAATAATATTTTATCAGAGATAAAATTTGGAGTATATCATATATTTTCATAACAAGAGTTGTCAGAAGACAACAACGCTCACCTAAATCGGTGTAATTTTTCAAAATAAATATTTGATCGCAGCTATCAAGTTTTAAGGTATCCATTGTATAAATGAGTATGTTCAATTCAGATAAATCCGTCACATCTCAGCAAATTCCAGAAAAAAATTCGATTTCATTGCAATATCATCAAAATAAGTTTTCTTTGGAAGAAGGCCTTATATTTGATATTAATAAAATATCTGTGAATAATTATTGTACAGAAATCATCAAACAATTACAACAACTATATTTCTATTTTAATGCCATTGCGATTTAACTCCAGGATTAGTGCTTTGGCAAGTATATGTAAATCCAAAATAACAATGTGCAAGAAAAATTTTCCATCTTCGATATTTGGTCCCCACAAACCTTATATCTGTACATGGGACATACCTATCTATCAAAAATATAATCATTATAGTACCTTACCAGGCATCAAATTTTGACCTTTTATACAATGGATACCTTACGGTCAAAGAACAGGTAAAATTTTGATTCCTTCAGCTCAGGTTAAAAATTATGAAAAGTAGGTCAAAGTCCAAGGTCAAGTTCACTAGGTCAAAAGTCAAGGTACCAAATGAAGGCTCTGGTAAAAAGAAATATATATGTGAAATATCAAAGCCCTATCCCCCATAGTTTAAAAGATATTGCCATGGTCAAATTTTTTTTAAGTATGTGAAAGTTCAAGGTCAGTAGGTCAAATGTCAAGGTACCAAATAAAAGTTCTTGTCATAAGGTATCTATATGTAAAATATCAAAGCCCTGTCCCTTGTGGTTAAAAAGTTACAGGCAAGGTTAAAGATTTGTCTACAGATGCTGACAACGACAACACCAGGGGTATGGCATAAGCTCTCTGGACTTTCGTCCCAGCAAGCCAAAAATGCTCTTTTATTATCTTTTCACTTGACATGAGAAAAAAAGTAGATGAATAAATATCAAATAAATACAGTAAAACTTCTTTATAATGCCCGTCATTTCATTTGCCACCTCATTTAAAGCCACAATTTTTTCAAAGTCCACTTTTCCAATTTTCCCTATAGTACCATTTTAAGTTCCCTGTAACCTATTGTCAAACCCCTTCATAATGCCAAATTTGGGCTGAACAAATGGTGGAAGTATAACGAGGTTTGACTGTATATGACACCATTTCCTTTATATGATGGTGGGTAAAAATTAAAGGTTCTATGAAGACACCAAGTAAGTTAAATATGATGTTGTGTGTGTATCTGATAGATAAAAATATCAGTGATCAATTCTGATATACTTACATCCTTCTGATTCTATCTGTTCATAATCAATTAAGTGTGCTCTACTCTGTCGGGCTGTAAAAAAAAAAAAACAAGAAATAACAGATAATACTCCCAAAGCAATGATCATTGAATCCTTTCCACTGACCAAGTCAACCGCTGACCAAGTCAACCACTGACCAAGTCAAACACTGACCAAGTCAACCACTGATCAAGTCAACCACTGACCAAGTCAATGTAAAATTCATTCCATTTGTGAGCTGCATGAGAAATTTGACACAATCTATGAAAACAATGTCCTGTATATTGTACATGTTGTTGACATAAACACAGTCTCAGGGACACAAATACATATACACTTACACAAAAACACACAATAATATGATGATATGTATACGCACCCTCAATGACACACAAATATATATACATTTACATAGAATATGTATACACACCCTCAATGACACAAATACATATACATTAACACAAAATATGTATACACACCTTCAATGACACAAATGCATATACACATACTCAAAAACACACAATATGTAAACACACCCACAATGATTCACAAATACAGAAACACACAAAATGTATACACAACCTCAATGACACAAAGATACAATCTATAATATCTGACAATGACAACACTGAGTGCCTATTAATAAGCAGCCAGTGGTCTCTTCTCAGGTATATTGTAAAAAGGTTTTCTTCCAACATTGTATGACATACATAGGTACATAACTGCATGACCTATAGGTACAGAACTGCCTGGCCTGAATATGTACAGAATTACATGGCCTAAATATGTGCAGAATTGTATGGCCTTTAAGTACACAATTGCCTGACCTATACATACAGAATTCCATGGCCTAAATATATACGTATCTCCATGGCCAAAATATGTACAGAACTTCGTGGCCTAAATATGTGGAGAACTGCAAGGCCTATAGGTAAAGAATTCCATGGCTAAAATATGTACAGAATTCCATAGCCTATAGGTACACAATTCCATAGCCTATAGGTACACAATTCAATAGCCTATAGGTACACAATTCCATAGCCTATAGGTACACAATTCCATAGCCTATAGGTACAGAATTCCATAGCCTATAGGTACACAATTCCATAGCCTATAGGTACCATAGCCTATAGGTACACAATTCCATAGCCTATAGGTACAGAATTCCATAGCCTATAGGTACAGAATTCCATAGCCTATAGGTACACAATTCCATAGCCTATAGGTACACAATTCCATAGCCTATAGGTACAGAATTCCATGGCCTATAGGTACACAATTCCATAGCCTATAGGTACAGAATTCCATAGCCTATAGGTACAGAATTCCATAGCCTATAGGTACAGAATTCCATAGCCTATAGGTACACAATTCCATAGCCTATAGATACAGAATTCCATGGCCTATAGGTACACAATTCCATAGCCTATAGGTACACAATTCCATAGCCTATAGGTACAGAATTCCATAGCCTATAGGTACAGAATTCCATGGCCTAAATATGTGCAGAACTGCATGGCCTTTAGGTACAGAATTGCATGATCTATATACAGAATTGCATAGCCTAAATATGTACAGAACTGCACTAGTTTAATGTAAAACTATAAATTTCCTGTATATACAAAGCTTACCTTGATCTGGGTGATTAAATCTGAACACATGATGTTTGCCCAGTATGACTCTAGCGCCTGTTTTCAGTTCTAGAGCTTCAGTTACCTGCCGTCCATTGACATAACACATAGCTTCCTGACATGGCTTCAATATCACATTACCTGGAAAAGATGTCAGAATCTTACTGATATAGATTATTATAACCTGATTTAATTATAATAATTTAGAACATTCTTTGACCTAATATGGAATTTTTAATTACTATATCTATCCATAAAATCAGAACCAGCCAATCAACATTGACATAACAGATATTTCAACTAAACTGCTTTCGACTTAATGAGATATCACTGTACATGTACTCACCATCTTTACTCTCAAATATACAGTGTTCGTCCAATATATGTGTACCACTTAGCTGAATATCCTGATTATTGACTGCATCATTTCTACCCACCCTGTAACAGAATGTACAATGCAATTAATTGACTGGAAGACATGGTAACCATAGTAACAAGAACAGAACCATGAGAAACGATGTAAGACATACGGGGATTTTCCATCCTATCATATGGGGCCGAAATAATGAATTTTTCCCCAATTTGCAGTCAAATTTTCCCAACTGAAATAAAATGACGATGAATTTGAAGAGATTCTTGTATTTTTACAGTTTTGTTGATAAATTTATAGATTTCCCAACTTCAATATGATGTTGCTTTAATTCCCAACTCCAAAAGGCCGGGCCCCATTCCCGATAGAGTATGGCAAATCCTTCACATGCAAATATTCAAACTTTTCATAGAATTACCAAGTAATGAAATATCCCAATATGAGATGTTAGATGTTGACAGGATAAAGTAATCAGTGTTTTAACTACAAAAATTGAAAAAAAAAAAAAACAGTGACCCAAATATTATTGAAGATTTATTTTCACTTAAGTCTAAGTTTGTTTATAGAAATGAGCTGAAAAGGGAATAAGTTTGTAATTATCTATATGAAGATGAAAGATAACAACAACACACCTTTATAGAGGTAAGCTAAAAATGGGACATAACTTTGTAAACATCTGTATGAGCTAAAAAAGGACATAAATTTGTGAACATCTGTATGAGCTATAACGGGGGATAACTTTGTAAACATCTGTACAAGCTAAAAAGGGACATAAATTTGTGAACATCTGTATGAGCTATAAAGGGAGATAACTTTGTAAACATCGGTATGCAGATGATAGATTACAACAACAAACCTGGTTGTTCCTTCTTTGATATAATACAGCAAACACTCAGACATTAGAGGATCCTCATTCAGGTTAACCAGATGTGGTGACTGGAAACAGACAGAAAACTATTAATATTTGATTTTAAAAAAATATTATTAAACTGTAATTGTATGATTGTATGCATAACGTAGGCCATACACAATAGCAATATTGTTTTGTCTAAAAATAGTACAACAGCTGAAAGTTAAAAATCAATTTTAATTTCCTTTCATTCAGCTTTTAACAAATCAAATAATTTTTATGTAATGATTCCTGTTTACATAACTGATACAACAGTTAGTCTGTGGTGTGGCGTCATATTGTTAGAAATCTATAGAATCAGTTAGATGTCTATTGACATAAACCCTCTATGAATGGCATAGTGATGAAATGTTATCAAATAATCAAAGAACTGAAAAGTGCCATTCTACTTTGATCTTTTTCGCATATTGCTAACAAAACTTGAGCTGTGGCACAAAAAGAATTTTACAATGTATTTCACAACATTTTATTTATAAAGAGGAAATATGAACCGTTGTCTTCTAATAAAATACTGAAGACTGCCTCACAGATATAGCAGATATATGTTAGCTGCCATGAGATTTTGAGGAGAATTTGCCACTAGATGTCATTTAAAAGTTACTTCCTGTTTCTAAATGATAGCAGGAAATACATGGAAATATGTGTGTAATGCTTAAACCCTTTCTTACACTCTGACCTAAATATTCACTTTGTGTTTTACATGATACATACAAGTGTGTAGCTAACTGAAATACCTTCTTAGGAGAAAACACTCCTATAGTGCCACCGTCATCTTTCAAAGCCACACCCATCTCAGCTAATACTGCCTCTCTGGATTAGATATAAAACAAAACCACTAAGTTTGGACAGTTCTCAGGCTTCATTCACTAGTATTTAATATAGTTCACATCGTGTGTTGACAAAGATTTAAAGAATATATTTTGCAAAGGTTTGTGAAATAAATCCTATTGTATTATTATATTTACAATGTATTCTAGATCTTTTAATCTAAACAGTCCCAAAAACTGTCCTTGCTGAAATAACATTAATTCAAGGTCAGGCTTCACTCTCTGATAATCAACAATTTATGTGTAAACAAAAAAAAAAAGGAGAGAGAAATAAATATTTTTAGCACTTCATACTACCATTCCAGTGTCCTGGACCTTGTAGATATGACATTCCATCAAGATAAACAATTGATTGAAAAAAAGTATGATGGGAATGATCAAAACAATGCATCTGATTGATCACAGGAAATTATACTTGTATTCTTTGAAGTTTCTGCATTATAAAGATAAGGTCTGGATATAGCATCCACAGCATGACAGGTTGTATGCTTCCCATAAACCTTCTGAACTTTGGTTTGTGATATATAACCACAGGTTGAAAATTAGACTTTATTTCACAACAAGGCATTACATAGAAGTGAGCCTCACAGTGTAAGAGAACAGGATTTAGGTGTTATCCTCAGCCTATGTAACAAAAACTGTCGGTATGGGTGATTACCCTGTCAGAAATGAAGTTTCATCACGAAGCACCAGCTCAGACATATGCTGGCCTCTACATTTATCCATGACCAAATTACAGTGTAGAGAATCATTAATTACTGATTTATCATGTGGATTGATCAATTTAATACAGATTTATTGCCAAAAGTAGTGACATTATACTTTTGATGTTTCATCTTTTAAACAAGCAATTCTAGACATTGGAAAATGTATCAAAAAATATGTAGACAGTAAAACTCAACAAGTACATGAAAGCAAGTCAACAAAACTATGTGTGACGTCATATAAAAATAAAAGCAATGAAACATAAATCCCCTGTAAGTTGTCAACTTCATCGACAAATTAAATAAATCAAGACAGAGTGCATTAGAATACTAGAATGCCTAAGAACTATTCTATCTCTAACCCTCTGGTTACCTTTCTTTTCTGATTTCTTCTGTTTTTCTAAGTTTTTCTTCCCAGGATTCATTCAATTCTGCAATAAGTTTTTCTGACATCTGTAACCTCTCTATAGCATTTTCACCTCCTTCCATAGTAAGGGATTCTTTTCGAGACCGAGTCATTGATTTTGGTATAATACCATCCAATCCTGAAAAATAATACATCTGATTTACTAATCAAACATGAATTTAACATCTACATGTTAAACCCATTCACCCCTAAAGACACATTTGGACTGGTCTAAGTCATTAATTTACAGAAGAGTCCATTGTTTTTCAGGGGTTGATGAGATAACAGACATATATAAATGCATGATTCAGGGCTCAGGAAAACCACTCGTCCTCTTTTACATGACAAGTGAAATCCAGATTTGACAAGTGATTTCAGAATAGCACTTGTCAGATGGACAAGTATTTAAAAAAAAAATCAAAAGTCAAAATCTGTAGATAATTTTTGCTCTACACTGTATCCATTGATGTTACATCATTAAGTTAGCGAGATAACCCTAAATGAACACCTGTCTGGTTAGGATATATCTAGATATAATCCGAAAAATAACATCTAAGAATTGTCTATCTTATTTACATCAGTAACAAAATGGCAGATGTAGACAAAGGCTCAAACAGCAAAGCTGATCCAGAGGGGAAAGAAAGAAATAAATATCTTGAAAGAAATAGAAATAAAACAAACGCCGGTGCATTTTATAAAGCAAAGATGGAGCACTATCAGTTAGAAACTGAAACCGCCAGTTCAAGCATACAGAATACTTTAGCTTCAGCCTCAGCTTCAGGGTGAGTCAGGCCAATTTCTACTGCATTAGGCTACAATTTAAAAACACATTGAGAGGAAAATAATGGGAAGAAAGATGACTGAAAAGAGTGTGATACAAGAGATTCCAGAGGGATCTTGGCAGCCAACATGGAATGTTCTCTGTCTGATTAATGAAAGGCTGTTCTTTTCTCTTCTTTTCTCTTATTTTGTGTCTCAGCATTGAATTTGAACTTAAATCCATATTTCTGTGATATACCTTTTTCACAAGATTATAGCAAATTTGACCTTGAACTGAACATATTACATTTTAAGAGAAAATGGAATTCAACATGGTTGACAGATGTCCATCTTGGATTTTGATCTCTGTGAAAATGTAATATGAACATCTAGGGGAAACCTCCATAATCAATTTCAAAAAGATTCCTTCAGTACACTCTGAGAAATACATACTTCCATTGTCAAAATCCAAGATGGCCACCTGTTGGAATCCAATCTCTATGAAATATCATATGCACAACTAGACCTCACAGGGAACCTTCATGTCCAATTATAAGGAAATCCCTTCAGTACTTTCTGAGAAATAGCAATAACAAACTTCCTATGGTCAAAATCCAAGATGGCCACCTGTCAACCATATTGGATTCTAATCTCTCTGAAAATGCAACATGTACAACTAGATCATGTCAAATTTCAAGGAGATCCCATCAGTCCTAATATTCTGAGAAATAGCAGTAAAAAAAATCCTTTGGTCAAAACCCAAGATGGGCGCCTGTCGGCCATATTGGAATCCTATCTCTCTGAAAATGAAATATGTACAACTAGAACTCAAGCGGAACATTTATGTCAAATTTCAAGGAGATCCCTTCAGTCCTTTCTGAGAATAAGCGGTAGCAAACTTCCTTTGGTCAAAATTCAAGATGGTCACCTGTCAGCCATGTTGGACTCCGATCTCTCTGAAAATTTCAAGGAGATCCCTTCAGTCCTTTCTGAGAACAAGCGATAACAAGACTTGTTCAGGACAGATGGACGACAGACAGACAACTGTCTGACGAAAGACGGACCACAAATGCAGGGCCAAAGAATAGCCCACAATCTGTTGACGGTGGGGTAATAAGAAAAGGTCAAAATTTGAAAAAAGATGTAGGGTATAGTAGATTATTTTCAGTTTTTGCAGACAATTAAACAGATACTGCAGTGGTAGAACAATTAAGAAATTGTGTTTAAAAAAGTATGTGGATACAAACAGAAAACTTCGGACCAGTAGGTTTTCATTTTGAACGAGTACTTTTTGTCAAGCACTTGCCTGTCAGACTTTATTGACCCCTGATGATTGGATGCCTACACACACTATATCATAGCTTACTCATAAACATTGTTCTATTTTTTGCTGTTTAACATCCTGTAGCGACCATATCAACTGTACAGTAACCAGTTGTAAGAAAGGCATTAACATTAACATAATTACAGTGTGCACTCTATACACCGGGGTTTCATCATGTATCAAGACTAGAGCGACACCTACATTTATGTGGTGATTTACACTGCACAAGACTGAACATGAGTGTACAGATGACAAAAGTTCAACATGGTGAACAAGAGGATGTCATTCTGAGGCTGTTGTGTATACTCTCTTATAAGTTATTAGTAGTCAAACAAAAGCTACTAGCCTTAACTTCATGCACTTTTTAAAATCATTAAAATAATAACAAAAATCTAACATGTCTGAGCTACCACTTTGAAAACTAAAACAGGCATCAGTTACAAGAATGATAACAAATGATGGCAAGATTGCTAGATCTGACAAATTATGTCAGTAAGATGTGACAGTGACAAAAGCTGTCCGTAAGATGTGATATTGACAAAAGCTGTCAGTAAGACGTGACAGTGACAAAAGCTGTCAGTAAGATGTGAAAGTGACAAAAGCTGTCAGTAAGATGTGATATTGACAACCACTGTCAGTAAGATGTGATATTGACAAAAGGCATCAGTTAAGATGTGATATTGACAAATGCTGTCAGTAAGATGTGATATTGACAAAAGCTGTCAGTAAGATGCAACAGTGACAAAAGCTGTTAATAAGATGTGATATTGACAAAAGCTGTCAGTAAGATGTGACAGTGACAAAAGCTGTCAGTAAGATGTGATATTGACAAAAGCTGTCAGTAAGATGTGACAGTGACAAAAGCTGTCAGTAAGATGTGATATTGACAAAAGCTGTCAGTAAGATGTGATATTGACAAAAGCTGTCAGTAAGATGTGATATTGACAAAAGCTGTCAGTAAAATGTGATATTGACAAAAGCTGTCAGTAAGATATGATATTGACAAAAGCTGTCAAAAAGATGTGACAGTGACAAAAGCTGTCAGTAAGATGTGACAGTGACAAAAACTCAAAAAGATGTGATATTGACAAAAGCTGTCAGTATGATGTGATATTGACAAAAGCTGTCAGTAAGATGTGATATTGACAAAAGCTGTCAGTAAGATGCAACAGTGACAAAAGCTGTCAATAAGATGTGATATTGACAAAAGCTGTCAGTAAGATGTGACAGTGACAAAAGCTGTCAGTAAGATGTGACAGTGACAAAAGCTGTCAAAAAGATGTGATATTGACAAAAGCTGTCAGTAAGATGTGAAAGTGACAAAAGCTGTCAGTAAGATGTGACAGTGACAAAAGCTGTCAGTAAGATGTGATATTGACAAAAGCTGTCAGTAAGATGTGATATTGACAAAAGCTGTTAGTAAGATGTGACAGTGACAAAAGCTGTCAAAAAGATGTGATATTGACAAAAACTGTCAATAAGATGTGATATTGACAAAAGCCTTCAGTAAGATGTGATATTGACAAAAGCTGTCAATAAGATGTAATATTGACAAAAGCTGTCAGTAAGATGTGACAGTGACAAAAGCTATCAGTAAAATGTGATATCAACAAAAGCTGTCAGTAAGATGTGACAGTGACAAAAGTCTTCAGTAAGATGTGACAGTGACAAAAGCCTTCAGTAAGATGTGACACTGACAAATGCTGTCAACAACATGTGACAGTGACAAAATCTGTCAACAACATGTGACAGTGACAAAATCTGTCAGTAAGATGTGACACTGACAAAAGTTGTTAGTAAGATATGAAAGTGACAAAAGCTGCCAGTATGTTGTAACACTGACAAAAGCTGTCAGTAAGATGTGACAGACAAAAGTTGTTAGTAAGATATGAAAGTGACAAAAGCTGTCACTAAGTTTTGACAGTGACAAAATATTTTTAGACGGGTGTATAAGTTATTTATGGAAAAAACAAGTTGGCACCTGTGCTCTTGGTCCAAAGCAGTGCACATGCTTTTGACACTTGCAGATTTTCTCCATGAGCCTTCCGGTTTCCAGATTAGATGTCAACATCTTCTGGTTACTATTTCGACATAAATAACTGACAAGTAGATGTCACATCCGAGCATAAACACAATATAAAGCCGAGTTAACGACTTGCTAGATAACTATCTCAGCATTATTATCTCAGCAAATTGAATTAATAAGTCGACATCTCTTTCTATGATGTCGACATCTTCTTATATTATGTCGACATAATCACAAAATTATGTCGACATCATTAAGTCGTAAGACGGCAACTTGATGGCAGAAATATGCCATCATATTGATGGAAAATAATTAATTGTTAAAATGTTAGCAAGAATAAAAGCACTATTTGCCCTTTCACCCCCAGTAACTTAATGGTATGCTCAGGGTTAGGGTTTTCTTTTGTGTTAGCTCAAGTCTATTATGGGTTGAATTTGTTTGAAATCCATGACATCCACTTAAAATGGTAAATACAAACATCAGGGAAGAATCAGACTTGCAGGAGTGCAGGAGTGAAGTAAAACATTGTGACAATGTAGATAAAGTGCAGGAGTGAAGTAAAACATTGTGGCAATGTAGATAAAGTGCAGGAGTGAAGTAAAACATTGTGGCAATGTAGATAAAGTGCAGGAGTGAAGTAAAACATTGTGGCAATGTAGATAAAGTGCAGGAGTGAAGTAAAACATTGTGGCAATGTAGATAAAGTGCAGTGGTGAATTTATACACAAGTGCAATATGTAACAGTGGTTGTACACATCTCTAAAAATAATCCTAGTTGAAGTATCATCCATCAAAACTTCATGGCATTGATTTTCTTTTAGGAAAATAAAAGGGGCATTAACTGTGTTTTTTTGTTTTTTTTTTCAAAGAATTTTTTGAAATTTTTTTGTGAAAATTGCTTGCGAAACCCAGTCTGGCAATTAATCGTTTGCAAATGATTAATTCAGCCTTATTAAAAGTATTTGTATATGTATATGTCACAGTACCTGACCTCATTTTCACTAAATAAATAGGAATATACAAAGTTGTATGCCTGTGTATATTTGTTACGGTACATCAATCTTAGTAGTAAAAAATGAATCACTTTTTTTTTCCAGAAAACACAGCTAGTGCCCCATTAAAATTTGAGTATAAATCCAGTCAGCTAAGCATGAAATCAGATTGGAATGGCAGATCAATTAGTTATACATACAGTAAAACCTGCTCAAGTGAACACCTGTGTATAAAGACCACCTGGTCACAAAGACCCTTTTTTTAATATATGAAATATATAAATGTATTTATATATTATATAAATATTTGATGATGTCTTTAAAAGCGGAATAAATTCTAAATTTGTGTACACATATAAACAGGTAAGTGGCATGTAATAAATACAAAACCACACTTATGTTTCTATCCTTATCATCAGACTGCATTTGATCATTGCAGTGGATGGATTCAACTCGAGCTACACTCTCCTTGAATCCATACGCTTCAACCAAATGCAGTCTGATGATACAGACAGAAATATATGTGTAGTTTTGTCTACATATTAGATGGTTGTTTGTCTGCTTGCTGTACATGTGTATTTACTCTGAACATGTATATTGTTACAGAACACAAAAAGACTTAAAAACCAACACAAACACACTGAAAACATATTGACACTTACTTTTTGTGATTCTAAATCTAAATGGAGGTGCAGGACAAATTGGTATCATTTAATATTCCCTATACATTCTGTGATTGTAACTCATGATAAATCTCAATGCACAGAACATGGACAAATTTAGTCTGAATTACTACAAATTTATTTCCAAGCTATCAACATTTTGTACATTTTTGTTGTGTTCAGTCCCAAACTCCACGCACAGAACAGGGTCAAATAGAGTCTAAATTACTACAAATCCTAACTGTCAACTGTCAATAATTTGTTGCTGTGTGTCAATCTCAAACTCCTTGCACAGAACATAGACAAATTTAGTCGCAATTAAGCAGAAGCGATCAACAGTTCATAATTTGTTGTTATGTGGTTTTTTAGGGGGGGGGGTGTTGGCATCATAATGCCACAAATAACACTGCTAGACAGCAGTATTGATGTGACCTATTTGGTATCATACTGTTTGTCAAGTTACCAAAATCATTTGTAATCTATCCCTTCATCAGCCCTTAAAAGACAAGATAGAAGTAAGGTGTCTAATGTTAATGTCACCGATAAAACATGTCAAGTCAAATGTCATATATAGATATATACTTTTGGCTTAGGTAAGTACAAATACAGGTGTCCGGGTAGTGCATTGGTTAGCACACTTACTTCTCACCAATGTGACCTGGGTTAGGTCCTTGGATGGGATAGTGAAATATTGTGAGATGTTTCAGTGATTGCCAAGAAACATGGGTTTTCTCTGGGTACTCAGGTTGCCTCCTATGGCAAGGACCTCCCAATGCAAACACCAGAGCCAACAAGAACCATCAGAGGTCCACATGAATTTGGAATTACTGTCAGAATGTTTGAAACTGAGAAACAAATTTAGACAACTATGATAACCATATAATTATAATCAGAAAACTTAAAAAAACAAAACAATTGAGATGAGTTTTATCACAATGTTATAGTTTTCATACTTTATCATTCATTATTTGCTTATTTTTTCTTTTTTAAAGTTTGCCCATGTTCATATCAAGGAAGATTAAATGATACCAAATTATCTCCCTTGATCTCTGGACAACACTACCATGTGACTAGGACCTTTGGGTTGTGTGTAGATTTGTGAGGGTGAATTAAATGTTGTCTGACCTGTGGAATCTTTACCTTCGCCAACTTCAATTCCCTCATTAACTAGAATTTCTCGTAGTTTGGCAACTTCTTCCTTCAATTCTCGAATAAGTCTGGCATTTGGATCTTCGTTCACGACTGCTTTACATACAATCTGCTTAGCTCTGTCAGCATACCTGTGGGCATATAAGTATATATACTGAATGCTTGTGATACAACTTGATACTGATTTGTCATGCAATACAATAATTATTGACTTTTACATACACAGAAAAGGTCAACCTACTATCTATTGACTTTGAATTACTAAATGAATTACTAAAAAAAGACTGTTGCTTTTGACAAAGCTTCAATAAGAAATAAAATCATTTTGAAAACCAAATTTCAATTACCATTCTTTTCTTGATAAATAAATGGTTTATCTTGAGCATGCTGAGATTGTTTATGTTACACACGATATTAAACATCCAATTCAGTCGCCCAATTTTAACATATCAATTATGCTTTTGACACAAACATCCTTTGATGAACTGTACACAAATTTGTCAGTATGTATCTATTATGTGTCGCTTGTAATGTGTTTACATATTAAAATACAGTTAACAGCCTCAGTATTACTGACCTTAATGTACTTAATGTTTCATCATAATTGACATCTGCTGGACTGAGGGCAGCAACCATGGCCGTCTTGGAGTTTCCACCTGTGAAAATTATGGGATTACATACAAAGATACCAGGCATAAGGATCTCTTAAAAATAGAGGGGTATAGAAATATGTTTCTTTCCTGTAAAAATGCAAACTTGTCTTCAAGTTTTTCTGAATGATGAAGAAACAAAGGAATTATCAATGACCTTGAACTTCCAGACTTGAATGTGAACTTAAAGATACGACCTTGACACATTATCAGCTATTGTTTCTTGTTGCAATAGCATATCCATATATGTCAATAACACACAGAATATGGCAATTTTCCAAGAAGTGGAACAAACCCAAAACATAAGCAATATACATGTATCTACTAACTGTCATTCAGACCAGAAGAAACAATAAACACAGGTATTCAGGGCTCAACATTAACTTTAAAAAGAACTAGACCAGTCGGACCAGTACCAGAAAATTTTACTAGACCTGACCTCAACATCACTAGACCTGACCTCGGTTACATCATATCTATCGATATCTCTCTTCCAGAGTTTCATATCCTACTTAATTAGGGTACGCTACATCTAAAGATTTTAATGAAAACACTATATTTTAATTTTTAAAAAGTGGTAAAATATAGCTCACATATTAATTTCATAAATTGCCCGACGAACTCGATGACGGGCAGAGGACTTGTGCATATCTATGTCTCATTTTTAGCTATTGCTGCACCATTAAATGCTATTTACTTGATTTTTTAAACAATATAAAAAAACAAATAAGAACAGAAAGAAATTAATGAATTATTTCATGATTGAAATAATTCCATATAATCTCTAGAGTACTCAAGCCTACTAACTCTTATAAGTAGGACTGGAATACAAGTATATTTTGTTACAGTATAAAACATACATATCATTTCTGAGTGGTGCAAGTAAATTATCCTCAATTTGTACACTGTATTCATGCTGATTGTTCCACTGATTTATAATTTTATCAAGAACAAAATAAAACCTGAATAGACAGTTAGCTTGAATGCTTTGACAATTTATTTATAGAAGTCAAGAAACAAGTATGTATGTAAGTTTGAAATTTTCTTTTAGGCCTAATTATTGTAAAATAAATTTTGATTTCTGTTCTGCCCTTTGATTTCCTTGATACGACCTCATCTCTAGTTATGCCTCCACTACTATAAAGAAGCCGTCGTCAGTCACTCAGTGTAATCAGATATCGATAGTTATCGTAAGTTGTTCTGCTTTATTAGAGATATCGTGACTAAATTCAAACAAAACTATCCAAAAAGAAATGTACCATTCTATATGCCCGGTTAAATTAAAATATGCCTAGGCTAGGCTAGTGAAGCTGCACGCACTTGTGATTTTATGACCGAAGCTTTCAGTTTCACTTTCAATCTGAATTTTTGCGGGTCCATGGAATTACCGAAAAACACGCCAATTACCGGAATGACGGGACATGTAACTGGATTGAAGCTCCTTTTCATCGTAATGATAATTTTGTGGAATAATTTACTTTTAAATGTTAATAATATAGGTTTTACATTAAATTAAAAGATATTTTGTCGGTATTGTCCTCGTATTTACCGATCCAGCTTTTCATATTTAAGCCATATCAGTACTAGTGTGATACTGAACCCGACGTAACTACTCGTACAATTTGTAGCAAAATTCCTTGAACACTGTTTACCTTCTCACATTGAAATAGTTTATTATTCTTAGTTGTACATAAATAATCTAAAAATGATGAAAACATAATCTGATGTGTCATTCCAGTGGCTTTAAGCGTCATCCTGGTAATATTACCATTTTCCGGTTATTTTATATACCAATCTTTCACCAGAGGGCGTATTACAATATATGGCGACAAAATTGACGAAATGAAAGTAAGTCTATACGGCACGTAATATCAGCAACATATCTATTATCACAATCACCGTTAATGTAAATAAATGTCCCACTATCGGTAAATAAATTACAAAAAGAAGAAAATGGTTTTTCACAACAATTTTTTTTAATAATAGATCTTCAGTCTATTTGAAGTGATATTTTTAACCCGACCAGTCGGGCTACTTTGACACAAATTAACTAGACCGGACCAATCTTTTACTAGTCAGGGTCGGTCGGACGTGCCTTAGTGTTGAGCCCTGGTATTGTTTGTCGAGTGTTTGGCCTCAGATAATTGACATTGACCACTGTCAGTTTAGAAAATAGAGGCATTTTTATACACTTACTGAAATTTGTTCTCAGAGGTCAGGTCAGAAGTCAAAAAATAGAGGCACTTTTATACACTTACCCAAGTTTTCTCTCAGAAGCCAGGTCAGCACAGAATCTCTGTATGGGATGAAGTCAGCCTTTTTCTTTTTCTTATTTGCCTGAAATTTTAGACAATGCCAATCCATGTTCAAACAAATGAAATAATGATTCCAAATAATTGTAAAAGTACGGTCACTTATTTTCCTGTTCTGTTCATTTTTTTGTTCGTTTTTGTGTTCTGAATATTGCTGGACTTCTGATTAAAAAAATGGTCTCTTTGTTCAACTGGAATTTACCCTTCACTCTTAATTTTTTTTTTAATTCTACAATGAAACAGGAAAACTAAGCACATTTGTTGTATAGATGAATCAATACATGCTCCCTAACAACAATTCACTGAATAAAAATATTATAATTTTAACCACAAACCTTAGTTTGACGGACTTTAATAAACAATGACAGAAAAAGACGAAGTCGAAGCACACTCCTGAACATAGAACTTACATAGCACACATAGTTATGTTCAAGCATCTTCTTTTCAAATGATTTTACAATCCATATTATTGAAATATGATGTTTCCATGGTATATCAAGATACACTGACCTAAGATAAGTAAATCTACATGAAATCTTGTTGAGCCAACAAATCAAAGATAAATGAAATATTGAGGGAAACACAATGTAACCATTATCTGATATAAATCTGGTTTGAATACAGTGAAATCTTTATTACTGGAATATTGAAGAATTTTTAGTCAATGTGCATTCTTTACTGGACATTTCTATTTATTTTCCTTCAAAATTACAGAAAATTTAAATAGAAAACTTAAGATACACAAGATAAATACAGAAATACAAAAATTAAGAAAACTAAAATATGTATGATTATGTGTGAACATTATCACATACATATGGAATAATTGTAAAGAAGAGGTAAACTGAGGGCAAACGCTTCTGTCGTGGATAATAGCATTTACACTGTGACACATTCATTACCAAGGGGTGGTTGTAATGAATATGTGTAAAGGATGTCAGACTTCACAGTATTTTCTGGCTAAAACATAAAATTCATAATTGCATACAACCTTTATTCATAACTAACATAAATAGGATAACATAACAGCAAATTACTTCATCAAAATCAAAGAAAAATAATGATGCACTGAAAAGTGTAAATGACAACATCAATTGAAACAGTTTGGGAACAGGGTTTCCATGACATCAATTGTGGCACTTACTTTTAAATCACCAGCACTCTGAGGAAAGCAGTTTATAAAAACAAGGTGAAAAGTCAATGAAGGGTAAGAGATCAGCAATCAGTAGTTTTGTTTTTACTTACTGGTTGTGCAGTCTAACATGCTTAGAATCTATAGACCCTTTCACGATAACTGCAGTCCTGTAACTTTGAGGGAATAAATGATACAAATTCCCAGAAAACGACGTCAAGAAACAATCAGTTACTATAACGACGTCTATATTTTTGCGGGCATCTGTATCATTTATTCCCTCAAACTTACAGGACTGCAGTTATCGTGAAAGGGTCTATTTCTGTGACACAATAATTTTAAACATAATGCACTACTACATGTTCTATAAGCATGGAAAAAGGTGTATGTGAAAAGAATTTTCTAAAGTCTGATTCTCTACAAAATAATTATGATTGACAAGATACAAATATTTGTATGTAAAATGACAGTGCAAAGTTAGTGATGCTCTACTACAGTATTTCTAGAGTGAACAACCCTTTTCACTTAACTGTGGTCCTGTAACTTAGGGCAGAGCAAAAATGATGTTTCCCTTAACATCGGCTATGCTGTCAAATAGGGCTGTGTATCATGACCCAAGAGTGTATCATGACATGCTTCACAATATATATCATGACAAATGAAAAGAGTATCAACATGTATCATGGTATATCCCATATTAGAAATATACGGTGAATTATTGGAAACATTATCATGGTATATCATATTATTAGAAATATACGGTAAATTATTGAAAACAGTATCATGGTATATCGTATTATTAGAAATATATGGTGAATTATTGGAAACAGTATCATGGTATATCATATTATTAGAAATATATGGTGAATTATTGGAAACAGTATCATGGTATATCGTATTATTAGAAATATACGGTGAATTATTGGAAACAGTATCATGGTATATCGTATTATTAGAAATATACGGTGAATTATTGGAAACAGTATCATGGTATATCATATTATTAGAAATATACGCTGAATTATTGGAAACAGTATCATGGTATATCATATTATTAGAAATATACGGTGAATTATTGGAAACAGTATCATGGTATATCGTATTATTAGAAATATAAGGTGAATAATTGGAAACAGTGTCATGGTATATCGTATTATTAGAAATATACGGTGAATTATTGGAAACAGTATCATGGTATATCGTATTATTAGAAATATACGGTGAATTATTGGAAACAGTATCATGGTATATCGTATATTAGAAATATACGGTGAATTATTGGAAACAGTATCATGGTATATCGTATTATTAGAAATATACGGTGAATTATTGGAAACAGTATCATGGTATATCATATTATTAGAAATATACGGTGAATTATTGGAAACAGTATCATGGTATATCATATTATTAGAAATATACGGTGAATTATTGGAAACAGTATCATGGTATATCATATTATTAGAAATATACGGTGAATTATTGGAAACAGTAGGGTGAAGCGCAGAGGCAGTGAATGAAGAACTACCGATACTGATTATAAATTACATCTTGTACATTAAAAACTTGTTTCATTTGTTGAGATACCAATAGGTGACACCTACACACGACTGATATACTAATAAAAGAACCGACATAATTCCACATTTTTTCTTCTTCAGAAATAAAATCACAATAAATCTTTGTATTTATGTATTGTCATTAGGGCTTTTCATTGATGAGAAATTATATATTATATATATTGATAAGTAAAAAATATTGATGTACCAATAAATTGATTAATATGGTACTTCTTTGAATTGCATTCAAAATATGTAAACTCATTATAATATTTTTGTGTTTTACTGTGTATTTTACAACCTGATGATTAAAAAAAATCATTGCAATGAAAACTTTGTTTATTTGAACAAATTGAACACTTAGAATAAAATATAACATAGTTCAAGAATATGAAGTAAAACAAATGTACATACTGTGAAATACATTATGAAATTTATTGATACTAGAAAAGTGTATCGATTATCGTATCAAACCAATTTGTGTATCGATACATCGATATCAAGTCTATCAATGACAACCCTAATTGTTACACCCCTACAATTACAGCGATTGATTGTCCTATGATGCGATTTTGTGGGAATCTGTATTATTTTGCCCTCACATGTTAGAGGACCACTGTCCGGTCAATAGAGTCTATTGTGTCTAACAGGACGGTCTCAGATTATAATGTTCTAGAGCAGGTTTTTTTTTTTGGTAAGTAAGAGAAGAAAAATTGGCATTGATGAAGGAAAACAACATTTGTAGCAATTAATACATTATATTTGTCAAACAGAAAAAAACCATATAATTTTAGATTTACTAAACTTGTTTTCAGGTATTAAAATTTTAAATCACTCATTTAACATTTTGTTGAAAAAAAAAATTCAAGTTTTTTATAACTATTGTTTATTGATATTAGTATGACTCATTATAAGAAATACATTATATCTATATGTAACAAACATTTTAAAGACGGAATTTCTACTTTTATTCAGAGTTTTCAAGTTTTCAATTTTATCAATTTAATGACTAATCAGTGATGCATAAAACATTTTTAACTTTCGTAAAAAAGAATAACAACCGTGAATATGAATGTCTATTGTAGTGCTGGACTATCAGGTGCTTTAAAATGAATAACAAATATATACAAATCCAGACGCTGTTGTTAGTAAACATACATCATGAATATTAGTACAATTCAGGTTGTATCAATGACTTACCACTTCAGCCAGGGCTGATATAACTTTGCCAAGAGTAGTTAAAGATTTGTTGATATTGGCACCTTCCTTTAACCTGGTTCCCTTGGCACCTGTGGAGTCAGCTCTTTCACTTCCAGCCAGATCAACCAGACTAACTTTGCTCACCTGTGAAATGAGATTGTATTGTGACAAATGAATAATAAGGTAAACAAAAACTGACCGAGTGGTCATGAAATTCACATCTATTAATAGTTCTACATATGTAGCATTTAGATGCTACTTACTAAGTGGGAAAACAAATGATTCACTGATCCAAATTTTATACTAAAGAACTACAATAAATCACTTGTAACACTGACCAAAATATTGTTCTACAACACATGGATGGTCAGCTGTAACACTGACCAAAATATTGTACTACAACACAAGGATGGTCAGCTGCAACACTGACCAAAAAATTGTTCTACAACACATGGATGGTCAGCTGTAACACTGACCAAAGTTTTGTACTACAGCACATGGAAGGTCAGCTGTAACACTGACCAAAGTTTTGTACTACAGCACATGGAAGGTCAGCTGTAACACTGACCAAAGTTTTGTACTACAGCACATGGAAGGTCAGCTGTAACACTGACCAAAGTTTTGTACTACAGCACATGGAAGGTCAGCTGTAACACTGACCAAAATATTGTACTACAGCACATGGAAGGTCAGCTGTAACACTGACCAAAATATTGTTCTACAGCACATGGATGGTCAGCTGTAACACTGACCAAAAGTTTGTACTACAGCAAATGGATGGTCAGCTGTAACACTGACCAAAATTTTGTACTACAGCAAATGGATGGTCAGCTGTAACACTGACCAAAATATTGTACTACAGCACATGGATGGTCAGCTGTAACACTGACCAAAATCTTGTTCTACAGAACAAGGATGGTCAGCTGTAACACTGGTCAAAATATTGTTCTATAGAACATGGGTGGTCAGCTGTAACACTGACCAAAATCTTGTACTACAGCACATTGATGGTCAGCTGTAACACTGGCCAAAATATTGTACTACAGCACATGGATGGTCAGCTGAAACACTGACCAAATTTTGTACTACAGCACATGGATGGTCAGCTGTAACACTGATATAAATCTTGTACTACAACACATGGATGGTCAGCTGTAACACTGACCAAAATCTTGTACTACAGCACATGGATGGTCAGCTGTAACACTGATATAAATCTTGTACTACAGCACATGGATGGTCAGCTGTAACACTGATATAAATCTTGTACTACTGCACATGGATGGTCAGCTGTAACACTGACCAAAATTTTGTACTACAGCACATGGATGGTCAGATGTAACACTGGCCAAAATCTTGTACTACAGCACATGGATGGTCAACTGTAACACTGACCAAAATTTTGTACTACAGCACATGGATGGTCAGATGTAACACTGGCCAAAATCTTGTACTACAGCACATGGATGGTCAACTGTAACACTGACCAAAATATTGTTCTACAGCACATGGATGGTCAGCTGTAAAACTGACCAAAATCTTGTACTACAGCACATGGATGGTCAGCTGTAACACTGACCAAAATCTTGTACTAAGCACATGGATGTTCAGCTGTAACACTGACCAAAATCTTGTACTACAGCACATGGATGGTCAGCTGTAACACTGACCAAAATCTTGTACTACAGCACATGGATGGTCAGCTGTAACACTGATATAAATCTTGTACTACTGAACATGGATGGTCAGCTGTAACACTGACCAAAGTTTTGTACTACAGCACATGGATGGTCAGCTGTAACACTGGCCAAAATCTTGTACTACAGCACATGGATGGTCAGCTGTAACACTGGCCAAAATCTTGTACTACAGCAAATGGATGGTCAACTGTAACACTGACCAAAATCTTGTTCTACAGCACATGGATGGTCAGCTGTAAAACTGGCCAAAATCTTGTACTACAGCACATAGATGGTCAGCTGTAACACTGACCAAAATCTTGTACTACAGCACATGGATGGTCAGCTGTAACACTGACCAAAATATTGTACTACAACACATGGATGGTCAGCTGTAACACTGACCAAAATCTTGTACTACAACACATGGATGGTCAGCTGTAACACTGATATAAATCTTGTACTACAGCATGTGGATATTGATTACAATAGTACAGCCTGTAACATTGGCCCAAACCTTGCAATACAGGCTCTACAGCATGTGGCTACATATCACAATAGCTGTAATGCTGACCCAAATTGTGTACTATAGCACTTGGATATAGATTACAAAAACACTGACCAAAATCTTGTAGAATAAAAATTCACACAAACTTACTTTTTCTCCTACCATATTGGTATCTCTGTCATGCTTTTTCTGTGTGAAAATAATGGTGAATACTGCATGTGAACGACTACTGGTCTCATTCATGTTAGTCGCAGCTACCGTTCTAAAAATTCAAAATTAAAACTTAACACACAATTTAAAGTACATACATTTTTTTTATTGAAATACTTGAACATGGACCTTATAATGTGGAAAAAAAACATGGTGTAATTGGATTGCAAAAAATCAGATTAATGTGAAAATTTGTTTTTTATGACCAACTATGATTATATAACATTAAAATGAAATTCTATCCATAGATTTGAGATTAAAAAAATATTTATTGAATATATATATATATATATATGTTTTTTATCCTAATACAAAAACACTCGCAGCCCTTACCTTGCTTTGTTTCCTTCATCAATGAGATTATTTATATCATCAAAGGACTGCACTGCAAGTTTGGACAAATCTTCGACATATGGACCAAGTAATGGATGTTCTCGCACCTTCAGCGCCTTTTTGTTTCCTGGATTCAGTAAGTCTCTGACTCTTTCACAGTATATCTCCATATAGCTCACCTGAAGTACAGAACATCCATACCTTAAGTCTACAGTTCTCCTTTTCTTCTGCATGGATCTTATATACAAAACTCAAATATATCTTGTATTTAATAGCTCTTATGCACCCCATCCCCCACCATTTCATAATTTGGGATGCCAAACAAGAGGCCCAAGTGGCATTTAAGGTGTACAAGCTGTCAAAATAATTTTTTTTTTTGTGTGTTTGTATTAAAAGTTTGAAAAATAATTGACATTTTATGCAAATAAAATGTTTTATAAAAATATCCTGGGTTAAAAAAAATGTGTTACAATGTCGTATTTGTGGAAAAAAATTGAATGGTAACAATGGCAAGTAAACATGTCTGCTTATGAGGATGGTGGGAATATCAATTGTCGGCATACAGTAAAACCTGTATATAGGGGCCACCCAAGGGACCAGAAAATATTGACCTTTATGTGCAGGTGACCCTTATACACAGGTTCAATTTAGTTGAAGTATGCAGTCAAGGGACTTGAAAAAACTGGCCTTTATTGACAGGTAATCCTTATATAGAGGTGATCACTATAGCAGGTTTTACTGTATTTCATTCATTCTAGCCAATATATGCATGACATGTTAAAATTTTCAACAATGATATATCTTTTTAGCTTTTTAAATCAAAGTTCTGGTCTAATCGCGGGAAATACTTTCTTTTTATCAAAATGACAGCCTGTATGCCTTTAAGGACAATCATCTCATCTTCAGTTATAAATGATCTTATTGGAGTATTTGTGTCTTCATAATCGCCATGCAAGTTAAGAACTTCTGAATAAAGCTCTGTTGTTTGTTGACACAAATGAAATAACCAATGTTTTCAGTTTAGTCTGCAATACACCGGTATACCTTTTTCTTTCAGAAAAGATACCGAATCTGGCACATTCCATGTGCTGAAATTGTTATCTATCTACATTTTATTTCTTGATCAACACAGCGACATATATATAAAACCGCTATGGTTAATCAAATTTGAGGTGGCTCACGAAAAATCCAAACCCAAAACAGATTACACATAAACCCGAAACTCCCTTATTCCTTCTATTTCAAAATACAAAATAATTTCTGAATACTAATCCTTTTAAGTTCCAAATATGGGACAGATTTCCATGCCTTCCAAATACTGGCCTTACCCATACAATACCACTGCTAACAAAATCCATTCATTTTCATCAGTCGAACTCTATATATATTTTTAAACAAATGGTAAATGATAAACTAAGTCTGAATTTGGAAAAAAGGATAACATAAAACATATCGAAATGAAGGAACAAGGAAACTATATTAATTATAAAACCTTGGTTAGTCTGTGTTTTTGTAAATTCACTGGTGTTTAAAACCAGAACAGACCGAAATTACTGCTTTTTGATCAACTTCCAAGAACAAAACACTTAATAACTGGTCAGAGTGAGGTTGGTTTTGGGAAGTTACAATGTTTGATTTTGTTTTTGAATAGTGTTTTATGCCACGCTCAACAATTTTCAGTTATATGAAGGTGGCAACTTTTAAATGGTGGAGGAGAGAACCCGGTTACAATGCACCCGGGAAGAAACCACCGGCCTTCTGCAAGGAAACTGGCAAACTTTCTCACAATAATCAGCTTAGGTTCCAGTGGGGCTCGTGCCTGCACTGACCAGAAGTGAGAGACTTCATGGTTCAAAGTGTGATGCTCTAACCACTTGGCAAGGCAAGGGATATTCCAGGGATTTTCAACACTCTTTTTGTATATGGACCTGAGCCTTTTAAATTGGGAATATTAGCAACAATTTCCTGAAACTGGGAAATCTAGAAATACACAAAGCTCATTGTCATTTGACTTCAATTTGGAAATTTTGACTGCAAATTGGGAAAAAATGCATAGTTTTTGCATTGGGAATGGGCCTTAATTCGTATGATAAGGAAGAAATCTCTTAGTCTCTAGTAAGAATGTAGCCTATAAGCTTTCTTAGATACAGACATTTAAGCTTCATGTTGGTATAAGCATACTAAGATATTAGCAATATCTGGTTAAACTGCTTAATGTCACCCCCTCCCCTCTAACTAAGACAAGATCAACTCTACACAAATCAATCTGTTATTTCAATGTGATGGTACTCACCTCTACAGAAAACTGATTGTCCTCACTTTTTGTGGCCTTGATTCTTTCAAACAAATCTTCACATAGCTAAAATAGTAAGATATCAGTTAGAACACTTGAGTCTACGTACCCTTCTAATCATTCATATTAAGTCTTGTGAAAAAGATTTAGCTGTTACAGAAGATGTTTTGAAATGTTTAACAGATGCTCACTTTGTAATGTGAAAGCAATAATTCACATGACCATTTGGACCAGGTGAGCTAATTATCAAGCTCTGTACATCTATAGCTATATTTCTTGTACATAAGGGTGTGTTTGTATGTATATATGCCTGTCTATATCTAGCATTAATAACATCGTATGAAAATCATAAACAGAGGGCTAACCATGCTAACTCACTGTATAATTATACAAGAGCTGTTGTTTCTTAAGTCATAACAACAGATCTATAAACTGCACATGATTAAGTGTATGTTGATGGATTCGGTTATGATGACACAATTCAATAATAATTCCACCAACGCCTATATCATTTAGCCTACATCACACACATAAGAATAAGGTTTAAAGCCACATTCCGGAGAGTAATGTTCATACATAACTTTTCTGTACTCTCCTAATGCGTATTCGTATGAAGTTTCATCGTATTTTCAAAGTCCTATTCCAACTAATCAGTTAATTAATTGTGGAAAACACCTAACACATTGATCTATTTGTAAACGGCAAGTTGTTGCTGATTAAGTGGTGACGCTCTACTGAGCGTGTTCGTTTCACTGTCCAGGACAATCCAGACAAGTGGATCGCCAATCAAATGCTCTGGAACACTGTCCTGGGCAAGCAATTTAGCCATACACTTACGTGAACTATGTAAATTTTATCAACATCTTTGAAATAACTACTTCCTGCCCTGGTACATTCAATTGTAACATGTTTTGAGACTGTGCCGGAACAGTACTCTCGCAGTGAATTGAGCAAACCCTTTATATCACTCGTTCAGCAGGGTAAATTTAAAAATTCCTACGGAATCCCCTAATAACTCCATTAATTCATCGAATTTTTGGAATTTTTTTTCATTTTCATCAGTTAGGAGTGGTTTTCTAATGAAAATGTCAAAAATTACGATAAAGTCCAGAAAATTACAATAACGTCCCCAGAATGTGACTTTAAGAACACCTGCATCAGTTCTTAATCAGTGACAATTATCAAGTTGTTATCTTATTCATAAGAAAACGACTGTGAAACTTTGTTTACCAGAGGTATGATTCCCTGTTGTCCTGGTTCATTTTTGCCCATCATGGTATAACTCTTTCCAGCACCTGTCTGTCCATAAGCAAATATACAAACATTGTACCCTTCAAAGGTGTGGTCCAACATCTCCACACCAATGTCCTCATACACCTGTCTCTGAGAAGCAAAGTCTGGGTCATCAGGCTATAAATAGAAAGTTTCATATTATGTTAATATTTTTATATAGACTCATGTTTTTGTAATTACATGATTATATGAAATTTACTGATCCTGTTTAGTTGTTGTCTAGAACATATTATCTCAGTTTGACAGACAAAAATACCATGGTACTAAAGATTTTATACAGATAAAAATAAAATAAATTTGTTTTTTTAAACCATATTGTTTTATTCTTATTCTTTTCCAACAAAAAAGTCCCTTAAAGCTAAAATGCATTAGCTAAATTACCACTTAAAATCTATCAAATATATCCAGTTCCCAGTGATGCAAAAGATTCTGTTTCCTTCTAAGACTACATAAAATTCCCCTTTCCCATAAAAAAAAATTTAATTTGTGATTCTGAAATTTGGTTAAGATTAATATAGTGACATATTGCATGCCTGGAAATTTTCGCCCCTGGTTACATGTACATGTATTTTTGCCCTTTCACAACTGAAAACATATTCATCCTGTCTTCAAATTGCCCTCAATCACATTAGTCATGCATGTCCATGCTTCAATTACTTGCTTAAAAATTTTGCTTTCATCTTAAATTTGCTATATCACCTAAAGGCGAAAATAGCTAAAATTAAGCGGGAGCAAAAATTGAGCAGGAACCAAAATTTCCAGCTACACAGTATTCCTTAATGTTCATTTGGCAGACATTTGTGAGATGCACAAAATCGTTGTGCCAGTACAATACGGTCAAGGAAATTGGAGTTCCAGATGAACTCAGAACTATCCCATTGCATTGATTAGTATTTAATTTTAATGTCCATGATGTCAGATATTGAATATTTCACTCAACAAACAAATTCATTATGTAACCTAGGATCAACACAATATCAGCATTGCATGTGAATAATACACGAGTGTACACCAATAAATATATAAAACATCAGTCACATCATAGTTTTCATCTGGTGGGTGTGTCCCTGTGGAAAATAAGGTTTAGTGAAAATAAATATTTGATTTATATCAATTAGAACAAAGCCTTTCTCTACTCTATTTATTCTGATGCACAAAATCAATATTGGAAATGCATATATGGGGATGCTAAATGTACCTGAAACAGCTCATGATCAGATATCATCTATGGATAAAATATGAGACACTGATATCATTGGGCAGACATTCTTAATACCATGATCAAATAGCACTTGTTAACCACATCAATAGATTTTTTTCTAACAGTCATTTAAATGGGATATGACTTTAAAGATATCCATAGCAGTTTTCAATCAGTTATAGCATAATGAATTGTTCATATAAATTCAAATAAATGTGGTCTATTGGTGTAAGTTGGCAGTTGTGGGGTAGTATGCTGATAAGACAGAGATCCGGACAGAAGAGAAACAAGTTAAATTTACTTTAGATAAACAAACAGTTAAACTTGTTGGTGAACTATGTACATTTGTATATTATTGTATGACTGTTTGTGAATGTGCATTCTGGATTTCAGTATCTCATTATATTCACTACATGTGCTTCACAGAGGTGAATAAACATTATAACCAAGTATACCCTTAGAGTATTTTCTTAATTATAGTGATATGAATCTTTACCGTACATTGGTATTATAAAAATGTTAAAGAAATATTGACTTTTTTCATTTGTTCTTCTCGGTGACCGATTCATCTACCCTCAAAACAAAATTCACATCACCCTTTGGGCAAGGTGAATAAAAAAAAATATCTTCTTGGGTAGATAAATCAAGGTATTCACTTCATCAAAGTCAGTAATTGTACAATATTAGGCATTATTATATAAATAAAAAATAAACGGTTTTTTGATTGGATAAGCCGGTACTTAACCCTTCAAAATATATCTACATATTCTATGGAAATCCAGTGAATATCATTTCTAAATATAAAATAAATTCCTTTTTACACTATTGGAATTACTCTGATTGTTACTTACATTGTAGGATAAGTATATACATGTACATGTATCTAAATATGTATATAATATATGAATATGGTGTAATATTGACCTGAAAGCAGTATTGACTTATCGCCTCAGTCAATATTGGGTTTCAGATCAATTTTACACCATATACATCCACTCAAAAGTCCATAATTGTATAATATCAACTTCAACAAAATCAGTATCTGAACAATATTATAATTAGTCAATATAAACTTCAACGAAGTCAGTTATTATGTAATATTAGGCAATATCAACTTCATCAAAGTCAGTAATTATACAATATTAGGCAATATCAACTTCATCAAAGTCAGTAATTATACAATATTAGACAATATCAACTTCATCAAAGTCAGTAATTATACAATATTAGACAATATCAACTTCATCAAAGTCAGTAATTATACAATATTAGACAATATCAAGGTACTTACAGTTGTATGAGACCAGTAGGAATAGTCAAAGTTGAAATTTCTTGTTTTTACATCCTTAGGGCCTGCTTTTGGATTTGTTATAACTGGAAGAGATTAACACATCAAAATCACATACATATAAACACAATGTGAATCTTATCTTTGAAACTAGAGATAAAATAAAAAAATGATCAAGTAAAAATAAAACATTATACAGGTACTTAATAATAAACAATCTCCAAAAACATATCAACCTATGTAACACCATCGACAAAACGTATATACACAAAACTCTCCAACAAAATGACATGAGACCTTTTCATAACAACAGCAGTCCTGTAACTTTGAACAACAAAGAGATAGAGATTTGTGTAAAATCAAAAACATAATGTCCCTTGACAAATACCTCTAGTAATTTGCATCTCTGCTGACTACTGCAGACAGACCAGAATATTATTTTCGAAAGACATGCATGTAAAATATATTTACAAAATAATTGTATTCAAGAGATGTTATACCAAACTTGACATACATGTACATGTACATATTGTACTTTCTTTGTCTTCCACAAGTAAAATAGCAAACTTTCTCACAAAATCAGCTTTGCTTCCAGCAGAGCTTGAACTTGTGCTGGCATGAGAGTAAGAGACTTCATGATTTAAAACGAGATGCTCTAACTCTTCCACGGAGGCCCTTACTGTTCTTTAAGTCAGACTTATTGTAATGCTGAATTTTTCTGAAGAAACGTAATTTATCTTTGCTCCCATGGTACATGTAGCTCCTTGTGGTAGAATCCAACCATGAAAATGCAAATTTGGCCTACAAGCTATTAAGTCTACATGGGGCCTCCTTGGTCGAGTGGTTATAGCATCGCATTTTGGACCATGAAGTCTTTCACTTCCAGTCAGCAAAAGTTTGAGCCCTGCTGGAACCTAAGCCGATTTTGAGAAAAAAAGTTTGTCAGTTTACTTGTGGAAAGCTGGTGGTCTCTTCCCTGTTACACTGTAATCGATTTCTCTCCTTTACGATCAAAATCTAGCTGCCATTATATAACTGAAAGATTGTTGAGTGTGGCGTAAAACACCACCTGGAATTCACATTACAAGTCTACAACCTGTACAATATACTACATACACACCAAAGAACAAATTTCCTACAAATACTGCAAAATAAAATTAAAAATTTACAGTCATATGAGCCCAGCTTTCTGGGGGGATACAGGGTTTAATAAGATTACAGCATATTTCATCAAACACATGTCAAACACAGGATATGTCCTGTTTTACACACATATAATATATTTTACAGATTAACTAGAAAAATAAGTGATCACAGATACACTTCATGATGATAAGCATATTTGAGTGTGTATGAGTAAAAAATCAAACTACATGTAAATATCATACCTCAAATACTGTAAGAAGAATTGAATGGATGAAACAGGTGCCCTATGTGTCAATTATATATACATGTATAAGGATTAACCCTATATATATCAACTATATACATGTATAACAAAATTCTATACTGTACCTTGTAAATTTGAGAAAAAATTAATGAATGCCAAAATCCTGGAGATATACACATCTCTGTATATTGTGTACAACATATGATAAAACAAAATAAATGTTACTCCAGTACTACATGTAGAGGAGGAGTTATACAGATAAAACAGGTACCCTGTTCTGAAAGTTTGCCAATAAATAACAAAGTTCTAGACATTGTAATTCTGTCAACATTTTATGAAAGTCGTTGTAGTTGTATTGTTGTTTAACATCCCACTCAAGAATCTTTCACTCACATGGAGACGTCACCAAATGCCGGTGAAGGGCTTCAAATTTTGGCCTATGCATGACACTTACGATCATTGAGCAGTGAGGGTTTTTTTAATGTGCCGACACCTACTGTGACACGGGACCACGGTTTTTAATGTATCATCTCCCAAAGCTCGAAACCGCGACTCTCCAGTTGCGAATCAAACACTCTACCACTGAGTCACAATGGCTCTCATATTTTAAAAGTCATAATGTTCCCATCTGTGTCTTTCAGAAATAAACATATATGTTACATTTAAGCTCAAATGATGAAGTCTAATTGACAAAAACAATCATCTAGAACATTTGTTTTGGCCTCTTTTATAAAACTATAACTTTGGTATTATACAGTAAAACCTGCTTTAGTGACCACCTGTGTATAAAGACCACCTGGTCATAAAGACTGGTTTTGTTGTGTCCCTAAGGAGCGGTCTTTATATACAGGTATTACTGTACATGTATGTTGTGAGTACATCCTATGAAAGATAAAACACTGTAACTAAAATACTGTAGGAGTTAAACAGACAAAGCAGGTACCATTCATGTAAACAGAAGGCCACTAACCCCCTTGCCCCCCCCCAAAAAAAAAAAAAATAATAAAAAAAAAGTTTGTTTTAGGGATAAAAAATGTCTTTCTTTCAAAAACAGAAACAGACTGAATCCTGTAAACAAATCACAAATACAAAATACACATAAACAATGAAATGTCAAGTTTTACCTGTAGTTTTGTCATGCATGGAGATGATCACTTCAGATTGGAGGTTGGTCTCCCGACTGTTAAAGGGCCGAACCCTCACTGCTACTTTGACAGAGGACATTTTGTCTGCAAGAAAAGAAAAACATGATAATTACAGTGAGACCATGAGAGAGAGAGAGAGAGAGAGAGAGAGAGAGAGAGAGAGAGAGAGAGAGAGAGAGAGAGAGAGAGAGAGAGAGAGAGAGAGAGAGAGAGACAGAGAGAGAGAGAGAGAGAGATAGAGACACAGAGAGAGAGAGAGAGAGAGAGAGACAGAGAGAGAGACAGAGAGAGAGAGTGAGAGAGAGAGAGAGAGAGAGAGAGACAGAGAGAGAGAGAGAGAGAGAGAGAGAGAGAGACAGAGACAGAGAGAGAGAGACAGAGAGAGACAGACAGACAGAGAGACAGACAGACAGACAGAGAGAGAGACACAGAGAGAGAGAGAGAGAGATCATTACCTTTACAATGGTTAAAACTAAATTATGGCATTCAGATTAAAACAGATGAGAGACAGCAATACTAAGACAGGAAAGATGTAGAGAAAGCAAGGCAGGAAGCAAGTCAAATTCTATACTTGTATATACTACAGTACACACATTTCCCTTTAAACTTGAGTAGATACATGTATAAAATCAGTGACACATTACTTGGCATCAGAAACAATGCTTATTGATTTTTTTTCTCCGACAAAATTCAAGCTATTGATTATCTAAGGCACTAAGATACTCATCTCACTACATGGGGAATAAAGCAAATAAAAAGTGACCGTCATTATAATGTGTGTACATGTATGTACATGTATATTGTAGATTTGGTAATAACTTCACTAAACATGCTAAATGCAAATTTTGATGTCCAAATGCTGTTTTGTTTTATCGGTACTCATGTTTTTGTTTTTTTTACACCACTATCAATTTTTCTTTCAGACATATAATGGCTTTGTGTGTAATATTGTAGGAAAAACCAAATTACAGTGTACATGCGAAAACAAAAATCTTGCATTCTGCAAGTTAACATGCAAACATCCTACAGAAACAATCAAACCAGGACTGACTTGAGGTTAAACAATGCAAATTGTGATGATCTAACTACTTCCTCAGAGATCCTTAGGTTTAATTAGAAGACTGACAAAATACACATAATTATAAACATGTGATACATACACAGGTACATGTATAATATACCTCTCCAAGGTGTACATGTACATTTTGGAGGTGTCTGACTCATTGCAATTACTAAGAGGAATAAATCCATAATATACTACACAGCAAGATTGTTAATTTTGATTTAAATGATAATGTGCTCTGCAAAATGCTCATATAAAGTTATAATATTTCCTTTAATTACGCTTCTAAGTGATTCATTGTTTTCTAGCAATTTAGTTTGAAGACCAAAAAAATGATTTTTACTCCTAACGACAATAAATACAAACAGAGTTGCGTAATATTCAAGGTAACCTCAGATGAATAAGTTAAACATGGGTTATGTCATCTCGTATTCATCACAACTCATACCTAAGTGGATTGGTTGACTCGTACCCATGCTTTAGCTGACTCATGCATATAGATTAACTCATTGTGCCCATCGCCTTTTTGATTGTAGAATTATTTATGAAGGTATACATGTATTTACCAACAAAGTACAATGTAATTACTATAAAATATGCCGTTAGGTATTGAAATGACATACAACTATCTGTGGAAATGAATTGACTTCAGAAGTACTTCTCTGACAGAGATATAATCCAATTCACAAAACGTGACAGGTGGATTAATCTCTTGATTATCTTGCAGATGATTCTACTCAATTTTCAGTTATGGCAATCTTTATGGGGAAAAACTTTTTATTCCCCAACTAGATAGGCCTACTCGTAGGTAGGGTAACAAGAAAGAACGACACTATTCTTGTCAGTGTAAATTTAATGTCCTTATTCTTTATGTGGATATAAGGTAAAAGGGTCATTAGAATTTTCGAGCTTTTGATTTTGGTTTTGAAAACAAAGAAATTTAGAACCCCCGAATATGTATAGATATTTATATTGATGAGCGCCCTCGGAGTTGTAAAACCACTGTCCGGAATCCCTATGCACTTGCCTACCTGTGGTTTCATGTACCCAAAATCACTCGTAGCTAATGAGTATTTATAAAGGAGTAAGTGTGTTAAATTTATCCAATCACAGTAGTTGTGATCGGGAACGGAAGTTATCGCGAAATCCGTTGATCTAATACAATTCTGAAACTCTTTAATAGCCTTGATCTGATAAGCTGATAAATGTACGAGCACCTTTTACTCGCGAGCACCTTTTACTCACGTTGGCTGAGGCTTCATGAATAATAAAAACAAAATATGCATGAGTGATTTCGAGCACATGAATCCACGGGTAGGAAAGAGCATAGTGATTAAGGACCCTGGTTTTACTATGATGGGGGTCCCTATACTGTTTGTTCATGGCAAATTTAGGAATCACTATGTCAGAATTTTTTAGTTGTTTATATGACAGGATAAAAATATTGTCGTGCCAATTAGTAGTTGTTTTAGAGGAACCTTTAAGGAACATTCTATTAGTAGCATCGTCATTGTGCGTGGTGAACCGTCTTATAGGGATATTGGAAGTAGTCTTTTAATTATAATTACTTAAATAATAACACTGCTATACCATATGCCTATGACATAAAACCCCGTCTATCTTGACATATTTGCATAAATTTCGTATAGCAAAAACTGACAGAAACATCTTATACAATCGAAAATGTGTAATTTTCAAACCAAATTGCACTGCTTGCAAACACTACACAATTGCCATGTATATAGCTATAATTTCAACCTACTAAAACACGAGTAACTTTGTACAACATGGCCATTATTAACTGTTGAATATTTGTTCTATTGTGAAATTATATTTGGGTTACATTCCTTTAGTAGAAAATGCACCTGAGTCATTTTTTAAAGGTAAAAAAATATTCCCATGCCTTTTCTATATCCGTAAAAAAAGTTATCTGGAAAACGGGTAATTTTTCCTACTGGTATGGGTCAATAGACCTTTTTGGGGTTGATGTTTTCTGTTACCACTTGTCATAATAGTATGCAACTTCAGAGAACGTCCTATTAAACATTTTATCTTATATATATGACCTGGAATCTAGATACCATGCAGTGCTACATGTAGATGCACAATGTGAAAAGCAGCCTACATGTATAAGAAAGTGATGGCACTTGTAGTCATTAAAAAAAAGAATTCCAACATCTATCAACAATTGAATCATAGGAGAAGAACTGAGACAAGATATCATTGAATGTTGTCAATGCAAATTTTACAAAACCGGAAGCAATCTTGCTCGACATTCTGTTGAGGTCACATGATGAACACTAACCATTCCCACAAAACTGAACGGAAAGGAACAAACCGAAAAAGCGTAACGGGTAAACATGATTCCTACGAAGAATAATGAATGAGCCCGGGTAATGTGATTGAGAACTAAGTCATCGGTGTAACCATAATTCCTACGTTAATGTGTACGAATCAGTAAAACGGTGGGTACGACTCTTCCAATTGTTTTGGTTACAAGTCAGTCAACCGTAGGCATAACTAAGCCAAAGAGGATATGAGTTGGGATGGGCACGAATTGAGATGGGTCCGAGTTTACCAACATTCCACAAAGAAGTAAACACAATCTACATATGATTTTCTTGGATCAAAATTATGTTCTAAAGTGCTTATCACTGATTAACAAAGAATTTACAAGATACATTTAAATTATCCTGATTTCTTATTTCTGTAAAAGGTTTTTAAGTTTTAAGCAATTCAACCCTAAAGACACATTTGGACTGATCTATGTCACTGAATTACAGAAGAGTTCATTGTTTTTCAGGGTTGATGAGTTAAGAGATATTTTTAACTCCTCAACCTATGAAGTCATATTTGGATCTGTCCACTTCAAACGATGATTAAATTCACTGTCAGAATTCAGGGGTGTTTGATTTAAAATCAAAATATTAAAACAATTTCATATATTAAGAATTTTATGTCTGTGTGAGCTGGGACACAGTTATGTTGACTTTATGTGATCCAAGAACCAAGTCCATCGTCATGAGTACAGTACATCACTGTAGTACATGTCATGAGTACAGTACATCATTGTAGTACATGTCATGAGTACACTACATCATTGTAGTACATGTCATGAGCACACTACATCATTGTAGTACATGTCATGAGCATGCTACATCATTGTAGTACATGTCATGAGCACACTACATCATTGTAGTACATGTCATGAGCACACTACATCATTGTAGTACATGTCATGAGCACACTACATCATTGTAGTACATGTCATGAGCACACTACATCATTGTAAGTACATGTCATGAGTACAGTACATCATTGTAAGTACATGTCATGAGTACAGTACATACAAAATATTGTAGTACATGTCATGAGCACACACTACATCATTGTAGTACATGTCATGAGCACACTACATCATTGTAGTACATGTCATGAGTATAGTACATCATTGTAGTACATGTCCATGAGCACACTACATCATTGTAGTACATGTCATGAGCACACTACATCATTGTAGTACATGTCATGAGCACACTACATCATTGTAGTACATGTCATGAGCACACTACATCATTGTAGTACATGTCATGAGCACACTACATCATTGTAGTACATGTCATGAGTACAGTACATCATTGTAGTACATGTCATGAGTACAGTACATCATTGTAGTACATGTCATGAGCACACTACATCATTGTAGTACATGTCATGAGTAAGTACATCATTGTAGTACATGTCATGAGCACACTACATCATTGTAGTACATGTCATGAGTATAGTACATCATTGTAGTACATGTCATGAGTATAGTACATCATTGTAGTACATGTCATGAGTACAGTACATCATTGTAGTACATGTAGTTCTAAAATATTGATCATTTTGCACTTCTTTTAAATATTGTTCAGTTTGCTGTACATGTATTCAGTTGTGGTATACAATATGATTGGGCAATTATAACCATATATCTAAATAGACCTTCCCCTAGTTGTTCCATTTGATTTGGTTTAGCCAGAATAGTTTATACATTGATTACTTTGGTGATAGCTCCATATGAGTGAAATATTCTTGAGTGGGACATTAAACAACAATAAACAAACAAACATAATGACAACAAAACTGCATCCCAGGTCATTTCTGGTCACACTATATTTACAATCCATATTATAGATCATATATATGGTAAACCGCTTAAGCCAAAGTGATGCATGAAGTGATTCTCTTTGAAACAGTAATCTACATGTACATGTATTATGACAAAATATAATGGAATGGAACAACTTGGAAAAGGTCCTCAGTATGATCCCTAGGTCAGATATTTTGTTGAAAGGAAGGGACTTCTTGGCCCAGGGCCATAAAACTGTTCTCAAACAATTTTATACTCAACTTCAAGATTTTACTCAAATATAGAGAATTCTCTCAACTTCGGTAAAGTTGTGGACCATAAAGACATTCTTAGACAATTTTTTTCTCAAGTGAAAAAATACTAAATACAGTCTGTAGCTGACTTAAATAATTCTGAATGGCGAAAATGGCAGCCCCCCCCCCCCTATATTCACCTCGGGATAAATAAATGCTAATGTCATTGTCACTGTCACCCTAGAGTATTTTGGGACATGTTTAATCTTTTAGCTTTCGAAAACAACTTGTTATTTGAGCGAAATAAGTTTAGGAGACCAACACTTCTTTCTCTGTTGGCATGTTTTGGCCATACGACATTTGTTTACATTAACAGTAGGGACGGTGTAAATTTAGTCTAGTATATGTGACCCAGTGTATGTCCTGAGTCATTTATCTCATATGATGTACTTATACAAATTTACTTGTATTTTGAATTAATGTTTATTATATATATTATACATATTATATGTATAAATTACCGACTTCGGTCATGTATTGGCTTTTTACAAGACGTTTCTAATGTTTTTAAAAAGGTATACATCTATTCCACTTTTTATGCTACAAAACGTGCTGCCTGTTTGATTTTAAACGTGTTTTATACCTCTTGGTGGATTATTAAATAATTAAAAAAAGAAGAATGTTCAAACATTGAAGTAAAGTGAATTGGTACATAAATTGGGACATATTTTGTAGATGAAATTTACACTGCCCCTTGACAATCTTACCACAGTTGAGAAAATTCTAAAGTCGTTTTATGGTCCGCGAGTTTTCTTTGAGAATAAAATTTGCCTCAGAATTGTTCTTGTTTATGGTCTCGGGCCAAGGTGGCTGGTAAGATTTTTACACATTTGTGTTGTGCCAATGAAGCTTCCTTATGTTGATTGTAAGTAACATGTACTCAAGATGACCTAAAAATTTAGCTTTGTGACTGGCATCAGAAAAAAGCTACACATACGGTTACAAATAATTCTATCAAAATTTTACAATGACTATTTCACATCTGATTTAGAACAGAATTTTGTATCCTATGTACATGTAACAACATCACATATTATAATCCAAATTAAATGTCAAATGGCAAGATAAGAGAGAATAAATGGAATGATGTTATCATTATAGTATTAGGCACAGATGAGAGATGAAATTTGTGAAATGCAGACTTGGTGATGATTACTATTTGTACATTGTAGAACAAGAACTGCATGTAAAAACAGACATGTAGAACTAGAACTGGGTGAGGGACATACATGTGTATATGATAATGGACATGTAGAATTAGAAGTGAATCAGGGACATTTATGAATGGATTAATACAATCAAACTCTACCTTGAGGGTATGACAAAGTAATCTTAATCTGAGGGTAAGCTAATTCTTGAATAACAAACCCAATGCTTGCCAAGGGTTTGTCATACCCTCAAGGTAGGGGAATTCTAGGAGCCACAGAAGTTCTACGTCATAAATTGTATTGTAACGCCATGTAGCTTGTCAACTCCCTAGTCGTTGACAAGGAAATCATTCCTTTCCGGTAAAAAAGAGGGAAAAATCTGTGAACCATGAGAGAAATATAGAATTAGAACTTACTGATGGACCTACATGTATTGGCCTATGTATGATCAGAGATATAGAATTAGAACTTACTGATGGACCTACATGTATTGGCCTATGTATGATCAGAGATATAGAATTAGAACTTACTGATGGACCTACATGTATTGGCCTATGTATGATCAGAGATATAGAATTAGAACTTACTGATGGACCTACATGTATTGGCCTATGTATGATCAGAGATATAGAATTAGAACTTACTGATGGACCTACATGTATTGGCCTATGTATGATCAGAGGTATAGAATTAGAACTTACTGATGGACATATATGTATTGGCTTATGTATGATCAGAGATATAGAATTAGAACTTACTGATGGACATATATGTATTGGCTTATGTATGATCAGAGATATAGAATTAGAACTTACTGATGGACATATATGTATTGGTCTATGTATGATCAGAGATATAGAATTAGAACTTACTCATGGACCTACATGTATTGGCCTATGTATGATCAGAGATATAGAATTAGAACTTACTCATGGACATACATGTATTAGCCTATGTATGATCAGAGATATAGAATTAGAACTTACTGATGGACATACATGTGTTGGCCTATGTATGATCAGAGATATAGAATTAGAACTTACTGATGGACCTACATGTATTGGCCTATGTATGATCAGAGATATAGAATTAGAACTTACTGATGGACCTACATGTATTGGCCCATGTATGGTCAGAGATATAGAATTAGAAATGATTGATGGACATACATTGTATCGTGTGTATATGAATGGTCATGTAAAATTAGAAATGAATGGTATACACATGCATTTTACATGTACATGTGCATAAACATGTACATGTAAAATGAGAATTGGACATACCGCATTCCACCAATTAGGCGTCCATATCCATATAAGCGCCCGTCCCCTTACAGTTCACACAAACAGGAATGTTTTCTAGCTGGTCGGGGAGGAGATGTTGACATGAAAAATTTTAAGTAATAGTTTATCTGTAGCCCCCAGCAATAGCAGAATGTCAATAGGAGTCCTCAGTTTTAACTACAACAACTTTACCACTGTGCCTTATAAAATATTTACTGTTTTACATCAATTAGACTATTATTTGGTCCCAACAAGCGCCCACCCCCTTTTCTCTGTTTTTGTAGTGCCTGGATGCTTAATGGGTTGAACATGGTATACAGATTTACATGAACTGTTAAATTAGAACCAAATGATAACAGGCAATCACATAAGTTAAGATAACCTCAGTGATACTCAATACCAAGTATCAGTACAGATAAAGGTTATGATACTGCTTCAGTAGACTATACCAGATGTCTTTGATATCCTTCAAATTGACCCTATGGTCAAATGTGAATACATTACTTATGGTGATTATTGTAAACTATCAATTTATATAGTGACCTTGGATAACACGATCTGCTATCATAGACAAATCAGGCATGCATCATTGGGTTTAAAATTAAATGTAATCATTGTCAATACTATTAAGCCCTCTTTAGTCCAGCAGAGCTAGTCTGCATCACGTGCTGTGCCAGATTTGAACTTTTCCAATACTATTAAGCTCTCCTTAATCAAGCAGAGCTAGTCTGCATTATGCTCTGCCAGATTTTAACATTGCTTTGTTTGTTTTTAATGATGTTCTACATCACACTCACAATTTTTCAGTTATACAGTCGCAGCCAGATTATAATGATGGGGAGAACTTGGTTACAATGTACAAATGTACCTGGGAAGGGGCCATTGGCATCCGCATATCAACCGGAAACTTTCCGACAAAATCAGCTTAGGTTCCAGCAGGACTTGAACCTGTGTTGACTAGAGATGAGAGACTTCATGGTTTTAAATAAAATATACACTAACCACTCAGCCATGGAAAAGATTCAATATGAAATAACAATGAAAGGATATTGAGAATACTGCACTAAAGAAAATATTTCTACTCTCATCTAAATCCTCCAATAATTTATCAACTCATCACTTTTATAATTCACAAAGTAATACAGATATTACCGTAATGTATGTTTTTATCCGACTTCATTAGTAACTATAATGCAGAACTGAATTTATGATCAATCAGATGGCTGCAACCAAGGTTTTAAAAGTTGATCAATTTTAATTTCTTTTTAATATTGTCCTATAATTTTGGTATTTTTCACATTTCACTGCTCTTAACTTTCATAATTTTATGTTTGTAAATGTACAATGGAAATGATTCCAGAATCCAAGTTAAGGAATATATCTTCACTATCTTTAAATTTTGCATTTTTTTACTGCTTGCGAAATATGCAAAATTAAAGGGCATGCAAACATTATGGGTTTACAGTATGCAAGGCAGAAAAAGTCCAGACAGAGTGGGCAAAACTGCTTCAAAATTTCGGGGTCAGCACTTTTGAGGTGGGTGGGTCAGATCATATTAAAGAATTTTTTTTTTGCCAAAACATAGCAGATGTAGTACATTCCCCCAATGTTACTGTAGTACTGTACACACCTGAGTTTAAAATAAATATTTAATCATACCTCTACACCTAATCAGACCTATACCAGGAAATGTATTATAATTCTGATACAAACACTGACCTCACTGTGTAACAGCATGTCAAAGGGCAATGCTTGCTTTTGCTTGTAAACAATTCTCAAAAGTCACAGAAGTTCATCGTCCTCAGAAGATTAAAGCGAATACAAGTATGCATAATACAGGTAAATATCAAAACACACACACACAGACAGACAGACACACACACACACAAGTATGCATAATACAGGTAAATATCAAAACACACACAGACACACACACACATAACAGAAACACATGTGTATACAGATAGGCACACACAACAGAAACACATGCATACAGATAGGCACACACACACATAACACACACACACACACACACAAAAACACACACACAGATGCACACACACTACAGAAACACATGTGCATACAGATAGGCACATACACACACACACAAACACATTCAAATGTATACAAACACATACTTGTATTCTTTGAGAAAAAAAAAAACATTTTAGCATTGAGTATGACTATGGGTCCGTAAACCAGACCAAAAAATTCCTAGGTCTGTAGACATTCAGCTAATGACAGGAAATATGGAATTTCAATTGCTATAAGGAAAGGGACCTGAAACAAAATATTTCATGGGATAGTTTTTATTTGTTCTGAATTACTATTGTGGATGTCAGAGCAGACATTTTGAAATAAAAATAAAATTACTGGTCAATCGAACCAGTGAATAATGGAATTTCACTGGTCAAAGAATTTTTTTTACTGGTCTGTATAGTTACACAGTTGGAAAGAAATGGAAAATTACTGTTCATTTGGACCAGTTATCAGATAGGTTTCACCAGACTTTTGTAAAATTTACCAGTTTTTCTGGTAAGACCGGTGAATTTCAAACACTCTGCAGTGGCTGTAAATTCCAGTATATTGACAGTGAATAATATTACGTATTTTTGTTCTCTGCAAATCCTTTCTTTAGGAGAAGGTGTTGGAATATGATCTGGTCATTATAAGGCAATTTGACTATATCTTATATACAGTGCATGTGTGTATATATATATATATATATATATATATATATATATATATATATATATATATATATATGTATGTAAGGGCTCAGGACTGACAGGAGTAATGGGCACTTATCAAAACAATATCCCTCTTACCCCCCCCCCCCCCCCCCTCTCTCTCTTTCTCTAATACTGTGTACATATGTCAGCTTGCTAAATCTTTTATTTACACAAAACTAATTAACAGTTCTATACCACACAAGATATATTGAAAATCATTATTGATGAAATGGAAGAGGAGGTCAAGTTTCATGTTTATAACATTAATTAATTTTCCGAGTCCCAGATTTTGAGTTCGTGATAAATACATCTCCAAGACTCTTTTGTCGATCCACTGACTAATCCCAGAGGAAAAACCATACATCTTAAAATCAATAAGTAAGAATAAACAGCAATTATATTACATAGCCTTGGTGAAAATGGCCAGATGAGATTACAATCAATTCTCAAAGTCAAATTACATCTAAATTGCAATATGTCCACATAGTTCTTTGTACCACATAGTGGAACCTGTCTTGAGAGACCATCCCATCTGCCACTGAAATGTGGTCTCTCAAGACAGGTGGTCTCCCAAAAGAGGTTTTATCTAAAGTGTTATCTAACCAAGTGGTTTTGAGAATGTGGTCTCACAAGACAGGTGGCCTTTCACCAGAGTGGCTTTTCAAGACAGGTCCCACTACTGTATAGATATGACAACAATAAAATGGATCACTGTATAATTCATCGAGGCAATGTTCCCTGTAATTCATTAACATAACATCAACATTTCTTCTGTTTTTAGAACATATGAATCTGAAATGAGAATAACTAAGATTGAAATAAATAAAATTTTGTGTTTAGATTAAAAGTCTATTTCAAAAGTATAACTAACCTTCTGGTTTAGATGTCCAGACAGATGGTCAACAGACTGCCTTAAATCAGTTTTTCTCCTATCACAGAATCTTTGACATTATGATGCTACTTTTCCATAATTCTTGAATCACCAAAAACCCAAAAGTTACATGGGTAGTCACCTACAAATTTAAAGAATAGAAACAGAATATATAATCCACAGCAATTTTCTCTTTAACCCAAGCTGTTGAGTTTAAAATCCTTTAAAATCCAGATGCTTCATACATGAATATTTTAGATGTTGTTTTTTTTTCTTCTAACAAAATATGTTAATTCCTATAACGTCATGTCTATGACACAGGATTTGCAATCATCATATTATAATTGGTCTGCTTCCTCTAGAAGCTTGAGGCTATGCAAAAGCATGCTTAGTCCTGATCAAAGACATGCTTGGCAACATTCTTGCTCTGTCATACACTTGTATTACACACTGTCTGTTTGGATATTGGTTTTACTGCATGGAGAAAAGCAAAACAATCTATGGCATGTAGAAGACATGTGAATAAATTAAATAGAATCTGATATCAAGAATTATATGTCAATCAAAAGTGACCAAAATGATGCAGCTACACATCTATAAAAACAATGATGAAACACCCGCCCTTCTGTAAACTTCTGTAAACAACAAAAACATAGCACAGATCTATACATTGTACATATATTACTAGGAATTAATCACACCAGTAAATAACCAATATTCATTAAATATTCAAGAATTTTACCATTGATTGAGCTGCTCATATAATCCTAAATCTAATATACATGTACACATCATTATTTTCTTGACTACATGTTATTCCTCCAATATAAAAAGTTTAGAGAATGTTCATGATGCCAATATATCTATCCAGTGTAAGTCTTCAGTTGTCTATCACTACTAAGGCTTCATTTCCACTGCAGCTAGAATGTATTTGATGTTTGTTTTCCAATAATGCTGGGGATTCATAATAGAAGTATTACCTTGTGTAATAAAACAATCATAAAAATCAATAACTCCACAGAAACTGAAGGAGTGAAATTGTCATAAAGTGAAACAAAATGGCATACGGCTACATGTAGCAGTTACATAAACAGCAAAATACATACTATCAGACAGAACCTGAAAATAGTGGCAAGCTGTCAATCAGGGATTCACTTAAAAATTCCCATAATGCATTGTGTCATAGTGTGTCATAGCACATTACAGCTCTACATTACAGAGCTCCAGATAAGATGTTCAAGCAAAGGGTATTTCACTCCCAGAAATAAAATTTAAAGGGTAAATCAAAATTCTTAAAGGGTATTGTTAAATATTTAAAGGGTGTTTTACATAATTATATATGAATTGTCACTATTACTATTTATAATTTCAATTTCCAATGAGTAATCTCACCCTCTGTTCTAAATTCCGAAGCTGATTTTCAAATTTTTAAAGGGTAAATACATGTACCCTCTTACTCCCCTTATCTGGAACTCATTGTACATGTACTTGAGTCAACAGATACATGTAACAGTCAAATGCATGTACATGTATGCCAATTTATATTCAATTCTTAAGCTTAATTATACATGCAGGCTATGAGGAACATTCTTAAGTTCTTATATACATATACATGTATGTATATGCATGTAATATTGAAGAACCAGAAACTTTTGTTATGGTTTTAATTTCGTTAATTTCTTGGTTTTGGTTTATCAATGAAATTAAAACAATGAGGAAATTTTACATGAATGACACTTGTTACACTAATAGCTTCCTTTACAATTTTTTTTTTTTCAATGAAATTTAATGTCAACAAATTTGTTGTATTCTTCAAACGACAAAATTTTACCCTCATGAAATTATCCGATTATGCAGAATTACCTGGGATAGTCTTGTCTGGACACATTTACTTGAGCATGTTAAGTGCAGCAGGAGAATAAAATAGCTTGGAAAACACAAGGTCTCATTTGGTGACATTTGTGTGAAATGAGCTGCAAATAAACAGCCTGAATACTGTGTGGTTTACTTTAATGCAGTAGAACTATAGATTAGTCACTATTCCCTCCAAGGATTTATTACTTTGCAATAAACAAGCATTTCAGAAGATACCACTTACTGGAAAAGATGATGTCACTAAATGTATGTGTAGAATACATCCAAGGTCACACAATCAGTTTCAGGAATTATGTCCAAGATTATCATAAATACACCTATTTCACTCTTCTGCAAACATTGTTTTCTATCTGCGGTGGTTGGCTCTTGTAAGGACCACAGTATATAGTCACATCAGGAATAATTCCTTTATTTGGTTAGCAAAAGTTAGATATATTTGTAGGTGAACTTTCATAAGCAAAGCTAACCATGTTATGAAACAGCTAGTCTAATGTAAACATGGTAAACAGATCAAGCAACACTCCATTATTATGAAATTGCTTTTTATAATCTAAAACATAAAGCAAAATGTCCTTGTTATGAAACATTCTATATGATTTATAAAAAAAGTCAGTACTTCTTGCAATAAAATATAGTCTTACATAATTTACACAGTTGCAAGGGAAATCACATGTACCTATGTACATGTACATGTAGTCTTCCTTGATCTTAAAGATACATGTATAAAGCTACATGTGTAAACCAAAAGTGATTGTGAAAAAAAGGGTTATTTGATGAAAATAAAAAAGGTGAAAACAGACAAAGGGGCAAATGAGACTAACAGATAGAGACCAAAATGATATGCCCTTAATTGTTCATCTCCTAGCATAAAATATGAACATAAGATACATGTACTTATATCAAATTTCAAGTACAGTCAAGACTGTCATGGTGGCTCCCTGTATTCAGCGACCCCCTGTCGTATGTGACCATCATCAAGTCCGCCCAACGTTATTTACTATATAATTAGTCTGCATTAAGCGACTCCCTGTCTTACCTGACAAGCGACCATGATTTTACACGTCCTAACTGTACAGAAGTCTGTGTTAAGTGACTTTGAGACAACCCTTGGTACCTGACAATAAGTGCAATTACATAAACAAAAGGCCTAATAAAAATAAACACCTCCCAGCTTAACTTATTTTTATTATTTATATCTTATCTACATCTTATAAATGCGGCAATACTGTTGTACATTGTATGTGTAGTCTAGCAACACATGGACGTGAAGAGCTACACAAATTGATGAGGTCGAAAAACCGAGGTCTGTGTCAAGTCACTCCCTGTCTTATGTGACCATCACTGATCAATCCCACAGAAAGTCACATAAGACAGTCTCGACTGTACTGTTGTAGAAGTTGGGACAAAACATGATGACTTCACTTTGGGATAGTACTTCACTTTGGGATAGTACTTCACATTTTATACACATGTATAATTCACCCGAAATAACCATAGTCTCATGAATGGAATGTATGTCTGTTAGCTTCAATTGTTTACAGTTTAGCTGGAAAATTTTGCTTTCTTATTAAATTAACCCTCTCATCAAAGGGCGAAAATGACGAAAATTAAAGGGGGGCAAAAATTTCCTGGTATACAGTATGTAATGTCACTGTAAAATTCCACTATCAATTTTAATTTGTGAAATCTATTGCACAGCAATTTCTGTAGTGTTTGTGCCATATATATATATATATGTATATATATATATATATGTATATATATATATATATATATATATATATATATATATATATATATATATATATATATATATATATATATATATATATATATATATAATATATATATATACATATATATATATATATATATATATATATATATAAATAGTCAAACACTCGTTACATGTATGTCGAGATTGGTAATCTTGATTTATCTGGTAATCTCGAGATCAAGTGCCGGTCCCAGCAATTTTCCTTCAATATCTTACTAATAAAAGACCTGATAACTCAAGATCCAAAAAGTCGAAAAACCACTAATGTAGATGTTAAAACCTGGTCCCGATGTTTAGATTCAATGTGAAAGTGACCAGTTATCTCGAAGTTAAATTTTTGTACATCATTATAAAGTCATTGTGATTATATAACTAGTGCTGAACAAAACACGATTTCTGTATAATTTTGAGTACATACAATAAATAAATATCTTCACCCAATTCCTTTATTTAGCTCTCCGATCTTAAATCTATATGGTTAATGTTACTTTCTATGGAGCATGGGATGTTCCTGTTAAAATGTGAGTGATCTTTACTTGCCAATACAGTTTTGTATTAAGAAATAAAATACTCAAACATAATTCATTCCTTTTTATTTGCTTTGAATATTGTTTGACATAACAAATTTAGCACATATACTGATGATAAGAGACAAACTGTATACATGTAGGCCTACAAATATTCTCGCAACTACCTGTGTATAAGGGTTTTCTGCACGTAAAGGTCAATATTTTCTGGTTCCTTTGATGGCCCCTATATACAGGTTTCACTATATTCACAAAGCCCCGAATAATTTTGTTATTAAACGCTACTTATAAACATTTAACAATTCAAATTTTTATGAGTCTAATTTCTCAATGTTTCAAATAAATTTTTGGGCCCACTTCTATAAAAAGAACAAAAATTCCTAAATGTAATTCGAAGTCAAAATTTGCATGTGTATGAAATCGCCCCATAATAATTTTTCTCCTTCTCATAAACACTCAATGTTTTAATTTCAAGAAAATTTAGTTAAATTTAGCACTAATTATTAATCATAATGACCGTACATGTCTTAAATGGTTTCAAAAGCAGTCATATACAACTTACAGAACCTGTGAAACTAAAAACGTATGGGGGTTCTCAGTTACCATCCATGAGTAGAAGTCCCGATGTTTCAAACTTTTCAAGGTGGTCCCTTGAACTTTGACTCATCGAAGTTCTACTGTATAATTATATAATGCACATGTATCTATGTGTTATGTATTAGCTGTGAATGCTGTCCAACACATAACCATGTATACATGCACTGTCATATGACCTCATTAAGTCCAATCAATAGACATAATTCTGATAGGAAGTGAGATAGCTGAATATGAGTAATACAATCTACAGTCGTAGCTGGCATAGAGAAAGTCTACAGACATTATCTAGAAGTGTAATGAATAAATAATAACCTTTGAGTAGTAGTGATAGAGACTATTGGCTTTGTCATTTCATGTAACACAGAAATACCTAACAGTTCACATTTTCACTAAAGCAGTCATAATTATGATATTGACTTGATTTAATACACGTACATGTAGCTATACTAACATTTAAATTCAGAAATAGCTCAAATCTGAAAATATATCCATTACTTTAGGTCTTCTGGCAATACCCATGTGGTATGTGCAATACACAAGGTGTTGTAGAAGCTAGTTAGACTCTGCATTATATTTTACATACAGGAGGTTTTTATGGCAGATTTTCCCCTATGGGACATTTCCTATTATAATCATACCTTTTAAAGAGAACATTTGATACAATTGACATTTTCTAACAAAACATGTTCATTACAAAAATCTATATTAATGTCTGTGCATTGTACATTATCTACAAAGTAATTCTAACACTCTTTCAATTACTTGTTTATTTCAGTTGTGTTTAAACACTGCTTCAAAAATTGTACCTTTTAATTTCAAACATGGTGGAGTGACACAAATTTTGACCAGTGTTATGGATATATTCCTCAGTTTAACATTTCATCTGTAAGACTTGTGTAGACTTTCACTTTACTCTGCAAGCACATGCCAGTCACCACCTGCTTTCATATAGTCTTAAGTCCAACTCATATGCTTAAACAAATCCTATTGGCACCCAGCAGGATAATATATAAGGCTACATGTACTCAGGAACTTTCTACATCAACCTCTCTTCTTTGAACACACAGTTTACATCATTTGTATGTCTACCCTTTATGGTAGAGTGCATTGCCATTAGGTCACTATTGACAGACAGTTTATATATATGCCCACCCTTTATGGTAGAGTGCATTGCCATTAGATCACTATTTACACACAGTTTACATCTATGCCCACCCTTTATGGTAGAGTGCATTGCCATTAGATCACTATTGACAGACAGTTTATATATATGCCCACCCTTTATGGTAGAGTGCATTGCCATTAGGTCACTATTGACACACAGTTTATATATATGCCCACCCTTTATGGTAGAGTGCATTGCCATTGGATCACTATTTACACAGTTTACATCTATGCCCACCCTTTATGGTAGAGTGCATTGCCATTAGGTCACTATATATGCCCACCCTTTATGGTAGAGTGCATTGCCATTAGGTCACTATTTACACACAGTTTACATCTATGCCCACCCTTTATTGTGGAGTGTTTTAGGCCTCTATTGACACACAGTTTATACATGTAACTATGCTCACCCTTTATGGTGCAGTGCTTTAGGCTACTATTGACAGTTTATATCTATGTTCACCCTTTATGGTGGTGTACTTTAGGCTTTTATTAAAACAGTTTATATCTATGCCTACATGTACCATTTATTGTAGAGTGCATAGCCATTAGGCCTCTATTGACACACAGTTTATACATATATCTATGCCCACCCTTTATGGTAGAGTGCTTTAAGCCACTATTGACAGTTTATACATGTATGTATCTATGACAACCCTTTATGGTGGATTGTTTTAGGCCACAATTGACAGTTTATACATGTATGTATCTATGACAACCCTTTATGGTGGATTGCTTTAGGCCACTATTGACAGTTTATACATGTACCTTTATGTTTGAGTGCTTTAGGCCACTGCCACTATTGACTTTGTTTATATCTATGCCCACCCTTTATGGTGGAGTGCTTTAAGCCTCTATTGGCAAACAGTTCATACATGTATCTATGCCCGCCATTTATGGTGGAGTACTTTAGGCCACTATTGACACACAATTTATACATGTATCTATGCCCACCCTTTATGGTGAGGTACTTTAGGCCACTAATGACATACAATTTATACATGTATCTATGCCCACCCTTTATGGTGAGGTACTTTAGGCCACTAATGACATACAATACAGTTTATACATGTACTTATGCACTTTATGGTGGAGTGCTTTAAGCCTCTATTGGCAAACAGTTCATACATGTATCTATGCCCGCCATTTATGATGGAGTACTTTAGGCTACTATTGACACACAGTTCATACATGTATCTATGCCCGCCATTTATGGTGGAGTACTTTAGGCTACTATTGACACACAGTTCATACATGTATCTATGCCCGCCATTTATGGTGAGGTACTTTAGGCCACTAATGACATACAATACAGTTTATACATGTACTTATGTTTACCCTTTATGGCAGATCGAGTGCTTTAGGCCACTATTGAGTATTGACACGGTTTAATTTTATATCTATCCCCATCCTTTATGGCGGAGTGCTTTAAGCCTCTATTGACAGTTTATACATGTACATGTGTATCTATGGCCACCCTTTATGGTGGAATGCTTTAGGCCCTATCGACACAGTTTATATATGTACCTGGGCTATACCTACCCTTTATGTTAGAGTGCTTTAGGCCACTACTGAAACTGCTTATATCTAAGACTATCCTTTATGGTAGAGTGCACTGCCATTAGACCACTATTCACATATTTGATATCTATGCCCACCCTTTATGGTGGAGTGCTTTAGGCTACTATTTACACACAGTTTATAGATGTATTTATGCCCACCCTTTATGGTGGAGTGCTTTAGGCAACTATCTACACACAGTTTATAGATGTATCTATGCCCACCCTTTATGGTGGAGTACTTTAGGCTACTATTAACACACAGTTTATAGATGTATCTATGCCCACCCTTTATGGTGGAGTGCTTTAGGCTACTATTAACACACAGTTTATAGATGTATCTATGTCCACCCTTTATGGTGAAGTACTTAAGGCCACTATTGATATTTATACATGTACCTATGCTTACCCTAGCTTTATGGTAGAATGCTTTAGGCCACTACTGAGTATTGACATGGTTTAATTTTATGTCTATGCCCATCCCTTATGGTGGAGTGCTTTAGGCCTCCATTGAAAAACAGTTTATACATGTACCTACATGTATGGCCACCCTTTATGGTAGAGTGTTTTAGGCTTTTATTGACAACAGTTTGTACATGTATCTATGCCCACCCTTTATGGTAAAGTGCTTTAGGCCTCTATTGACAAACAGTCTACATTTCTATATCTATGCGTAAACTTTATGGCAGACAGCATTAGACCAATATTAACAGTTTATATATATATATATATATATATATATATATATATATATATATATGTACAGTGAACCCGCTTTACATCGACATTCATTATAACGGAATATTCAGTATCCGACAAGAATCGCCTGGGAACAAATGTACATGTACATAAAAAGTACCTCATTACAACGGAATATTCAGTATCCGACTCCGACATTAGATTCTGGTAACATATGTACAAAACTCAATGTAAATAAACCACCTGATGATCCGGCTATTGTTTTCAGTTTTGGTTTTCTTCACAGTTGAGATCTCAGGTAAAAATAATTGTGTCAATAAAACAATTACACCGTCAACTGTTCTCTGATCTGTACTGATAGGTGATGGCCTATATGTAGATGTCAATGATTGGCGCTTGAATCATCCTTACAAGTACAGTAGGCAGTAGGCCTAATTTTTCATAAACCATCAGTAGGTTTCGTCAGAACTGAACCGACAGGAAATACAAGCTGTGTACAAATTAAAAAAATGATAAATAAATAAATAAATAAATCAATCAATAAATAAATAAATAAATAAATAAATAAAAAATACATATAGTTGACAAATTCCGTTACGCTACATGACCGTGCCGATGTGGTTACAATGGCAGATTTTTATATTACTTCAATCCTTGCAACAGCCATAGCCGTAGACATTTTAGTAAAACTTTATTTATGAAACATATTTTTAAGAGAATTGTATCAGCTATATCAGAGCTTTTTATGACAATTAAAATGTTGAAAATAGTATGATATAAAATAATAAGATTTATTGTTGTAAGGTTATTTATTTACATGTACATAAATGCGTAAATGATACTCAAGGGAGCTAACTATGAAATGCCCACCACATCAAATTCATTACAGTGACAAATTCGATATAACGTCATTCCTACGTGGGAACAAACAGGGTCCTTGTAAAGAGGGTTCACTGTATATTATATATGCCTACGAATATGGTATAATGTTATACATGTAGGTTTAAGTTAATTTGGATCAAGTGGTCATTTCAGTTAATACTTTAGAGAAAAGAAAGCCTAGGTTTATATACAATGACTTGTACATGTACAGATACTCGAATCCTCAGTCCACTGTATAAAGACTGGCACGCTTCCAAAATAATTAACCCTCCAATAACAAAACAAAGCTGTAAGATCTCACTGCCTGAAGGTCATAGACTTTATATAATGGCTCCAGACAGAAATCAAATCAATTTCTGAAGCTTTATGATGCTTATGGAACACTAACATTTGTATCAAGTTTTATACAAGAACTCCATGTAAACCTCGTTTATACTGGAAACTACAAATGTATTTCAGAGTTTTAAACAAAGATTTTCCATATTTGCCATTTCAGTGATTTTGTTGCTGAGAAGTTTATCATTTTGAGTTTCATAAAATTTGAACATGTAAGTAAGAGCATAGATGGATAAAAATGAAATTTTCCAAGTGATAAAGGGGCATAACTCTAAAACAGTAAATGACTCACTGTTGAAATTCAAACTCTGTCTGGGTCTGGTGGTTCTTAGCAAATGTATATTATCAGTTTCATAAAATTTGGTTGAGGCAAATTAAACTTAGATTGCAGAAATGAAAATCAGACGGATAGAAGGACAGATAAAGTTAACACATAATGCCCCTTTTGCCTAGCGGTGGGGGAGATTGGGCATAAAAACTAGAACAGTCTGTTTAGCTTGAATACATGTACCCCTGCAGCACCAGATTTTTTATGATACAATGTATATGCATATATTTGTAATGTACATGTAGGAATGGCAGTTGGGAGTATTTTTTTTCATAGCCTCATAGGGTGTTTAAAGACCTGCCTAAAGACTTATTTTTTGACTCAATCTTATGCAGGAAATGTTATCAGCTTCAACATTCATTCTCGAGTCCATCTAAGATCCAATTGGCCATAAACCATATAAAAAGTTTTGAATGGAAATCTTCCTTCATGCAAATCAAAACACAATGCATTATGATCTTTGATTATGTGAAGTTTCATTAAACATGTTAAAATCAGTTCATTAGTGCAAGAGGAGTTGCGATGACAGGGTGTCACATGCATATATATGAATAAAAAAATTTAAGTCCAAAGGGCTATGACTCATATATAAGATATAAAAAAGTCTGAAAAATCACTCGTCCTTTGGGACGAATGTTTTTAAAAATCACTCGTCCCCAGACGCCTTCAGCTTGTTCAATTGTTTTCTTATTTCTCAGATATGGAACTTATATAAAATATCAGTAAAGGATTCTGAAAGTGGAGTTCATGGAAAGTTTTTGAGGCAAAAAAGTAAGATGTCATAAATCTAGAAAAAAAAATTACTAGACATTGGGGATGAGTATCCATCCCTAACTACTTGTCCCCATGACATTTTTACTCGTGCAGGATGAGTGGACGTGTACATGTTTCCTGCACTGAATGGATAATAAAGAAGTACTCATATAAACCATCCATGCTGTTACCTTACATTGTACATGCCGTTATTCAAATCCTCGTCAATTTGCCTATATCATAGGTCTTGCCTACACAGTAAATCAAAGTCATATCATTAATCAAAAAGTAATTGGAAAACAACAGTTTCGTTAACACACCTCCAATGGCCTCCCACCCACGGTACTGTTAAGTATGACATCATTTATACATTATTCTGGCATATTGATTCTGCTCTGGTTCGTTTATATTCTACTGTTCTGTCGAGTATTCTGCTAAAACTTCTTCCTTTGAAGCCAAGAGAAGCTGAGATCAATACATCAGTTGCTTGAAATTATCTCCCGGAATGAATGCAAACAATATTGCAATAAAAAAATCAATTCATTTCTTTTTTCTGGATTGGTACGCACACTTTGAATTCCAAATAAGACTTTGATTATCAGACCTGTAATTCGCTTAAGATAATAGTGATAGAGACAATGATAACCATGCAAAGAAATTGTGTTGTAATATATGTTTAGTTTTCAGATTTAAATCTAGGAGTTCTTAAAAAATTCAAACAGGAAATTATCTTCATTAGTTAAAAAAAATAAAAAAAACCACAAACTTGGGTCTAATAGTTCATTTATGATAAGGTTCAAAACAATGGAGACCAGAATGATATACAGATAAGGTTCAAAACAATGGAGACCAGAATGATATATGTAGTATCCAGTGATATTAAGGTGGCAAAAAGCTGGTAAAAGGTCTTGGCAAGGGTACATGTACACATACATGTACATGTATCTGAATTCACTTGGTTACTCCCCCTAAATCCATGGAAATTACTACTACATCAAATAGGTTCTGCCAGCAAGTCATATGCCACACCTCTTTGTCAGTGACCCTCTTAATACCTGTTCATGCTCTTTTGTAGGTGGACGGCAACGGCAAGAGTCAAGCCTCCAGCCCTCTTCAATAATCTGATCACGTCAATAGTCTTAAGGATATTGTTATACTTATAGAAAAACAGTGCCCCTCCAGCATGTCCAGATAAGGCATTGACCATGTTCGGCTAATCAACTAACACTGTAAATCCCTTCTTGATTATGGAAACCCAAAAGGGCCCCATTTGCCACTGGGCTCTAAAAAGGAAAGTTCATCATCAGGCGATATCAAGGTAGAATATACCATAGTCAGTCTGCAGTGACATGCCCAAATTGATGCAAATTTTCTTTATTTTTCTCTATATACAGTACAATGTATTTGACAAATTCACAATTTTTAAAAAGGTTATTACATTTAGCCATCATCTATTCAATTTTAATACAATTTCCCCGATTAACCATTAATGTTTTGAAGGTAAAGTTTTCAAACCATCCATATAGCCATCTAATTCTAAACAATTCTGACAAAACTTACATCATTAAACTTCAAATATATTGTATCTTACAATTTCACTGTGCCTTTGCTCATAATATTCTAATTGTCTGTTCTGAAGATTCAGGAGTCCACCTGGTTCAGTCGGTAGTGCACTCGACTCTTGATTGTAAGGTCGTGAGTTGGAATCCAGCCAGCAACAGGTTGGTTTCCTGTCCTTCGGATGAGAGAGTAAAAATCCAGGTCCTGTGTCACAGTAGGTGTCGGCACGTTAAAGAACCTTCACTGCTCAATGGTCGAAAGTGCCGAGCATAGGCCAAAATTTGAAGCCCTTCACTGGCATTTAGTGACATATCCATGAGTGAAGGATTTTTGAGTGGGACGTTAAACAACAATAAACAAACAAACAAACTTAAGATTAAAAAATCTTAATAGAAAACTGATTTCTTTATGTCACCATTCCCTATAAAAACATATTAAAAAAGAAAATGAAAGTTTGTATCCTGCAAAATTCATCAGTACTATAAAACAAAGCAATGAAAATTCATATCAAAACAACCACATAAACTTCTAAACATTAATGGTTTATTGGAGAAATTGTCCTTCTTGGGGCCCTATGGGTCCTATAGCAAGTTTGGTTAAATTTGGCCCACTGGTTCTTGAGAAGAAATCGAAAATGTGTAAAAGGTGATGGAAAATAAGGACTATAACAGACAAAAAATGGGATACAATGTAGAAATAGGTCATCATAAGTCTTTGGCTCAGGTAATCTAAAAAGGACAGGCTTTTGCATTATCTGACAGGGCAAGGAGCCCTGCTGAAACCTTGTTACCAGAACATGGCTTAACATAATAATTCTTGATTTTAACAGAATGACCATGAGTCATACAAATTTAAGAAGCTAAAATACTTAAGTGTTTATCAGATATCTACTTGATAGTACTTGTAAAGTATTATTGTATATGTCATATACTGAGTCATTATCTTTTTGGTGATAAATATACATGTATATATACAGTAGAACTTCGATGAGTCAAACTTCAATGAGTCTAATTTCTCGAACTTTCGAACTATTCACAAAGTCCAAATAGTTTTATTATTTAACGCTATTTATAAACATTTTTTAATTCAAATTTTTATGAATTGAATTCATCGATGTTTCGAATAAATTTTTGGGCTCATTTTATATAAAAACAAAGTAAATTTCTACATATAATTTTAAGTCAAAATTTGCATGTGTATGAAATCGCCCCATAATAATTTTTCTCCTTCTCAGAAACACTCAATTTTTTAATTTCATTAAAATTTAGCACTAATCATTAATCATAATGACCGTATATGTCTTAAATGGTTTCCAAGCAGTCATATCACCTTATAGAACCCGGAAACTAAAAATGTATGGTTCTCAGTTACCATCCATGAGTCGAACTTTTCCAGGTGGTCCCTTGAACTTCGATTCATCTAAGTTCTACTGTGTATATATATATATATATATATATATATATATATATATATATATATATATATATATATATATATATAAAAAACATGTATGCATTTATTTTAAAGAAATTAGATGTACAAGTGTATTTGAGAGACACATGCCGTGACTCTGAAAACTAAGCCAATACATGTAGTAAAGATTTCAAAGTCCCATAACTCTGGCAAATATTGTAAAATGTTGGCCACAATGGTACTCATCCTGAATTTTATAAATGCAATTCAATTGGTAGTATACAGTACTGTACCATGCATTTATTTTTGTCAAAATTAAAAGAAAAATACTCAAGTTATTTGATGGAAACTAGACACAATCTAAAGCCTCATCAGAGCCTGTATTGCTCATCTGATTTACAATGAAGATATACATGATGTGTACAATGTAAATGTATGCATGTAAATGTACATAGAACTTGAAATGATCAATTACATGTACATGATATTCAGAATTTTACTGGTAACCCATCCTGGTGCTATCGATTTATGAGGCGAAAGAATTTGTCAATCAGGCAAAGAACCACCTTAGCCCAAAAACTTCCCGATGACTACGAAAGGAAATTGCAGTCATTTCGAGATTTCGTTAAAGAGCAAATTGAAATACATAGAATAAAGAATGACAACATAGTTAATATGGACGAAGTTCCCCTCACATTTGACATTCCAATGAACAGGACAATAGACTCAACAGGTGCCAATTCCATTACTATCAAAACAACGGGGCATGAGAAATCCAACTTTACAGTGGTGCTAGCATGCACAGCCAGTGGAAAGAAGCTCCCGCCTATGATAGTTTTTAAGCGCAAAACCCAAGTTAAGGATAAATTCCCTCCAGGTGTAGTGATAGACAACAACGAAAAGGGATGGATGACAACAGACGTCATGGATAAGTGGTTAAAAACATGCTACGTCAAAAGACCAGGTGTTTTTTTTTTCACAAACAGAAGAGTTTGTTAGTGCTTGACTCCATGCGATCGCATATCAGTGACATTACAAAAAGTCGCATCTCCGCCACTGGATCTATACCTGCCGTAATACCAGGAGGTTTGACGAAATTATTGCAACCGCTGGATATTTCAGTAAATAGGTGTTTTAAGGCAGAGTTACGAAGAATCTGGGAACATTGGATGTGCCATGGAGAGAAAAGCTTTACGAATACTGGTCGTATGAGACGTGCTTCTTACGCAACTGTCGCCGAGTGGGTGAAGTGTGCCTGGGATTCTGTACCAGCAAGTGCCATTATAAATGGATTTATCAAAGCTGATATAGCAGATGTTCCTGATATGTGTGGAAATGATGATGATAATTCTCCAGTTACAGATATTGATGATCTTCCGTTGGCAATTGCGTCGCTGTTCCATAGTGACAGTGAAGAGTCGGACTTTGATGTGTTTAATTCGGATTAATTTCATTCATACATTTCTTTCGTTAAAATTTCAAAGTTTCCATTTCTTGTGTGTATAGTGCTTAAAATTATAATCTATCAGTGCAAAGTGGCGTGTAGTGCTGAAAAAATGTATACAGTGGACAATTAGAAGTGACAATTATTTTATCACACCTTTAATTATTTTGTTGAAGTGAATACTTGTACTTGTTGTGTATGATCAATGAATTTGTCCGGTGTTATTGTGGCGATTTAGTGCTTCTAATCGCTAATTGTTTATTGATAGTGCAAACATGTCTACAAAATAAAATATCTTTATCAAATTTGTGTGTTGTTTTATTTTTACAATGGTGTATACATGTTTTACGATACTATGCCAAATCTTTCCTGTATACATGTGTGTGTATATGATAAAATCTAAGCTGTCAATATATTCATTTCGTCCATGTTACGCGAAAGTCATGTTGGTAAAAACGTTGTTATATATATGTATGTAAATTAAACGTCATTTACATAAACTATACACAGGAAAGACTTGGTATCGTATGTTATTTGTATTATCATTACATGTACGGTAATCATCATTGACTTAGCCTTGAAGACAAGAGGCACGTGGAAAGGCGTGTCTATTTTAAGACGATCGTCGATTGGCCGACTAATAATAGTAATATAATGAATTACACACACAAAGGACTAAGAAGCTGTGACAATTACTTAATGACGATTTAAATGTAGTATGTTCGTGAATGACAGCGATATTTAAAGCTGTTTGGCTTTATAAAATACAACAGACAAGTAACACAAATCACTTATAAACTTTTTAATTAAATTCTTCTTTTTAGATTTACAATACAATAAGACATTGATTATCAGGTTCTGATGTTCAGCACTTGTTATCACGCAAATAACGATGTATTTTGGTGACAACCAAGCCCTATTTTCATATTTGCCGACATCGACCTATCTTCCGTTTCGACCAATCTAATACTTAAACAGAGATTTTTGTCAAAAATCAGCCATTCGACCTATCCCCCACATCGACCTATAGGCCGTAAAATACGGTAGCATCATTTGAACAATCTACCATGTCATTATAAGCACTTTTGATGATCCACCTTTGACACCAAAATGCAAGAAAAATATATAGAACCATTTTGACTGCTTTAAGACTTTGAATGCTGAACAAAACTGCCCTTACATGTACACTGTTAAACTATCTATTATGCAATCTATGTATGTTTAATTTTAGAGAAAAAAATTTAAAATGAATAAAATCACGAAAAATCCACTTTGATATTTAGATAAAACAGGAAATACTATAACCCCCATTCATATTTGAGTACAGAGTTTATACACTGAGTCTTACACATGTACTTTCTACTACAGCTGAGGACGTACAGTAACAAACATTAACATGACTTGACTCAAGTTAACTGTAGTGTAAATTTACACTTATTGATCCTGATTTCTTCTTATATAAAGTTGATGTATATAAACAAAATATATACATGTATATACTGTACATGTATATTGTTACATGTATACTGTTGAGTTGCTTTTATTTGCAGGAGATTTAATTTCGCTATATTCTCAGTTAAAGAAAACACCGCAAAATTAAACATCCGTGAATATGATATCTTATGAAGCATCAGAAAGATAATTATTAAAAACAATCAAATTTAAAAAAACAAATTATTTCCCATCAAAATGCATTCATATATAACTAGATTTGGTATGGACGAATCACAAAATGTTTATAAGGTCAACTTTTCTGTTTTGATAATGGTCTTGCGGGAAATTTAATACCTGGGAACAAGTTCCTTTCAGAGAAACAAAAAATTTTCTACCTATCAAATTAAACAATTATACAGTATCTAAAAAAACTACTCCGAGGTAAAATAACATCCAATATGGTTATTGCATGTAAATTGTTTTCCTGTCAATATGAAACTCCACCAATCTTAATCTGTAATATTACCAAAAATCATGTTTATAGAGACATAAACAGCTTTTGTCCTTACAACTTAATTAGCTGAAGCAAAGATGATTACAGAAGTTATCAAATGTCAAAAGACTATCCTAATCTCTGTTAGCCTTTCTTTGGCCTCTGGGAATAAGGAATTGGAAAATGTCGTCCTTTGATATAAATAGTATTTCTTATACACATGTACACTGACGACAGAGAATACATCTACATAAACCCTGCTAAGCAGTTCTTAATAATGATTTATTCTTTTAATCTCAGACATCATTTCAGTGCTTTTACATGCAGGAGGAATTCACAGTTGTTTACACAGTTGTACATGTTTGCTTTTAACGTCCCCACACTTTAGTCTGATTTTCCCCCCAAATTATGGAAATGTATATTTTTCCAACTCTGTAACTTCCTACAATGTATGTACATATCTCTGTTTAATTTTATCAATTACTATTTACGGGAATGTATTCAATCAATATGGTCCTTTTCAATAGATCTATCTGATGACACTGATGCATTTATAAAAGCAAAGTGCCTTCCAGTGCCTGGATTATGCAGTACATTACAATACTAGTTTAATCCAACAAACAAGTTTCAATCTATATTTTTCAAAGTTTTCATTTGAAGAAATTCACATATGCGTATTTCGACTGCCTTCATTGGCTTATACATGTATTAGAAGAAGAGGTTTAACTGTTAGGGTTTTGTTTGTGTTAAATACAAAAAATCTGTTCCTTCATTTCTAAAATCAATACTAGCTGTCATACATTGTACAAGTATTCCTATGTAGATATTTTGTACCTGCCAATTCCTATGTAGATATCATACATTGTACCTGCCAATTCCTATGTAGATATCATACATTGTACCTGCCAATTCCTATGTAGATTTCATACATTGTACCTGCCAATTCCTATGTAGATTTCATACATTGTACCTGCCAATTCCTATGTAGATTTCATACATTGTACCTGCCAATTCCTATGTAGATTTCATACATTGTAACTGCCAATTCCTATGTAGATTTCATACATTGTACCTGCCAATTCCTATGTAGATATCATACATTGTAACTGCCAATTCCTATGTAGATTTCATACATTGTAACTGCCAATTCCTATGTAGATATCATACATTGTACCTGCCAATTCCTATGTAGATTCCATACATTGTACCTGCCAATTCCTATGTAGATTTCATACATTGTAACTGCCAATTCCTATGTAGATATCATACATTGTAACTGCCAATTCCTATGTAGATATCATACATTGTACCTGCCTATTCCTATGTAGATATCATACATTGTACCTGCCTATTCCTATGTAGATATCATACATTGTACCTGCCAATTCCAATAGAGATATCATACATTGTAACTGTCAATTCCAATGTAGATATCATACATTGTACATGCCAATTCCTATGTAGATGTCATACATTGTACCTGCCAATTCCTATGTAGATATCATACATTGTACCTGCCAATTCCTATGTAGATATCATACATTGTAACTGCCAATTCCTATGTAGATATCATACATTGTACCTGCCAATTCCTATGTAGATTTCATACATTGTACCTGCCAATTCCTATGTAGATATCATACATTGTACCTGCCAATTCCTATGTAGCTATCATACATTGTACCTGCCTATTCCTATGTAGATATCATACATTGTACCTGCCAATTCCAATAGAGATATCATACATTGTAACTGCCAATTCCTATGTAGATATCATACATTGTAAATGCCAATTCCTATCATATTATTTACCGTTTTATAATTTTTCTGTTTGGAGTCACTGGCAAATCTGGAGTCATTTTTCTCTTGAATTTTGGCAAGATATAAACTCATAATGGTCATTAGATCAATTAAGTAAGCATTTTGTAATTTTGAAAAAATGGTAAGTAGAAGAGAAAATATCTACACAGTATTAATTATTCCTGGACATAGGAAAAAATGTTTGCCAGAAAAATGTCAGAACCAGACTTTAATTTCATCTATGTCCGAACCACAGATGTTTTGACCTACCTCTTGGGCTACAACAAAAAGTTATTTTTGAAAGCAATATTAATAGATACATGTAAATGGTTATTATGCAATTATGTATTTATGCAGAATTCAAATACTGAAGTATTGAACATTTGTTGCATCTACTTGTGTTGGCTATCTAGTATAACAGGGGGTTGAATTTAGCATTTCTGTCTCACTAGTCAGTTGGACTGGTTTGAAACAAATTTTACTTGTCCCATGACAGATTCACTAGTCTAAAAGTGGTACGGACAATTACCAAATTGGCACATATTTACCGAATCAGTATCAGAAATAAATTGATAGTTTTAGTAAGATATCTATTTTTTTTTTTTTTTATATGAATCAAAGCAACTATTAATATTTTCTTATTTTTAGTTGAGAATTTTATGCTATAATGTTTATACATGTACATCTTTTCTACTAGTCACCTAGTCTAGCTGAGGTACAACCTTGACTACTTTAGTAGTCCCATGCAATAGATACTACATGTAGTCCCAGGCTGACGGACTACTGCTAATTTCGAATCCTGATAACATAGATCTGTTATTTCAGTCACAATCAATTCATGAATTGATGTGTCAATTGTGATGTGTTTTATAAATGTAAGAGCAAATTCAATACATTGACAAAATCTCCAAGTACATGTAATGAACAAATTTGAATTATGAAGAGGGCACACTCTACATGACATCAACTTATTACTGCATACACAATGCCATCTTTCCAAGTCAAGGTTTTCCGATCCTCTCAGTTACTCACATACTTAAAGCGATATAAGCTGTCACAATGATGATTTTTGTCCCAAGACATATAGACGGGAATATGTTAAAATGGGTGTTCAAATACAAACCAAACATTTGAAATGTTGTAAAATATATTTTTGAAATCATTTGTATTATTAGAATTTAAGTTTTCCTGTACCTTAAAAAATCTGGCTGTGTTTCCATATGCAATGACCTTTCAGATAAACTCTTATGCCATATCAAATGTGCTTTGTAATTGGGTCAAGGGGATATTGGTCCCTTACACGTTCGGTCTATCAGCAATCTAAGCACTTTTCACAATCGACTTATGTTAAAGTCGGCCTATTTTTATGGGTTTTTATATATACATGTATCACTTTTAAAATACAGGACGTGTTTTTATTGGAAAGTATTATGTAAAATATGTGCTTTTCATTGCTATTTTTAATACCTGAATCAAATGGTATGAATATATGAATAAAAAATCCAAACAATATAACTGTGAAAACTATGCATATCTCATGTTTTACTATCATACTGCAATATCCAACGGATTTGGGCAATTAATATGCATCAAGAATGACACAGCCGAGAATGCGATGGGACAAGTTAAAATTGGGACGAGATCACCCATATACCTGACACGTGGAGAGTTTCAGAAACGAATGAAAAAAACTTGATCTTACAGGTCACTTTTGGCATGATTGTTGCAATTATATGCATACATTTGTAATTCTAACCACCAGATGGTCTCTTTGGGATATATATCAGATAAAATATTACATAAAATGGGCATGTAAATTTTTTCACATAGGACAGCTCTTATTGCTTTAACAGATTTGGCTTGTATAGTGTGACTTTGCGGTATCAATTTCCATTGGCTTCAGGAACCATTTTCTGAACCAGTCAAAATGCGTCTAACAATCGATCACACATCGACTACATGATAGCGAGGAAAGTATGTAAACACAGAATAATAGCGATGTGCAGGCTATCAGCCATAAATCTTTTCATTAGCTAAAGTCAGGGGTAAGTGTCAGGTCATGATCAATCTGAGTGAAATTTTAGATCAGCGGTAGATGTCACCACCAGTGACCACCAAATATATAATGTAATCTGTCAAAGTGTTTGAGGAACTACATGTGTCAGAAAACCTTCAAAAGATCACACAATGCAGGCTACATATTGTTTGTTGTACATTGTATATGCACATAAAATGATTAATCAACTATGACCTTTGAGGAAAATTTCAGATTAAGAAATCCTGACTGCTTTATGTGGTTTAATGCTAGTGTTTGTATTTGAATTTTCTAGTAGAATGTTCTTGGGTGAGACTATTTAAAAGTCAAAGCAGAAACCAGGCTGAAAACATAGAGTATGTTAATCAAAAATAACAAAGCTCACCTCATACCTACATGTACATATTTTACATCCTCATAACCAAGAATGTTTCACTGAAATTTGAAGGTTTAACTTTAACCAGCTTTGGGAGAATTTCCCCTAAGTGCTACAGATTTTGCCTTGTGGTATGGTCTGACACCAATGCACTGAGGGTTCTTTTACATGCACGTTCCATACTGTGACACTGGACCTAATTTTGAATGGGGTGTAAGCTGTCACAATGATTATTTTTGTACCCTGACAAATAGTCGAGAATATGGTAAAATGTATGTTCAAATACATCATGTACATTATCAAACACATGAAACGTTGTAAAAGATCTTGTTTTCGAAATTATTTGTTTGATTAGAATTTAAGTTTTCCCGTACCATAAAAATCCAGCTATATTTCCATATGCAATGACCTTTCAGATAAACTCTTTTGCCATATCAAATGTACTTTGTAATTCGGTCAGGGAATCTCAGTCCTTTACATGATCGTACTACATTGTATATGTATGTTTAAGTCAATCAATTTTATCAGTTTTATATTTACCTTTAAAATACAGGACCTGATTTTTATTGGAAAATGATTGTATTATGTAAAATATATGCTTTTTAATGCTATTTTAAATACCTGAAAAAAATCGGATGAATATATGTATAAATATATCAGGTCACTAAAAGAAAATTTTCCGATCTTTAATGTTACCCTGAATGCTGACACTACCAAAATCAAAACAATATAACTGTGAAAGGTATGCATACCTCATGCTTTATGACTGTGCTGTCATGTCCAGTGGAGTTGGGCAGTTAATGATCACATGTGTCAAGAATGATAAAGCCGAGAATACGATGGGACAAGTTAAAAATGAGTTGAGATCACCTGATATCTTTGTAAAAATTTACTGAAAGTGAAAGTTAATTTGCAATGCTCAAAGTAATGGCGGACAAACAATAACTGATATAACAGATCACGTTTGGCAAGATTGTTGCAATTATACACATGCATTTGTTATTCTAACCACCAGATGGTCCCTTTGGGATATATTACCATATATGAGATAAAACATTACATAAAATGGGCATGTAAAATTTTTCACCTACAACAGCTCATATCGCTTTTAGTCTCATCTGATCATGAAAGACGGCGACTTTCACTTCCCCTGCCGAGTGCTTGGAGAATTCGAAAAAGCCTACAACATACTTGATGTACGTGTACACAATCAATGTACTTCATGTACTGGACAACTGCAAGCAGGTCTTAAAATGGTTACTTAACTGATCAAGTGAATGTCGTCAATAGTTACCTACATGTACTACATGTACCTACATTAAAGACATCAATATTAAAAAAAAAACAGCAACCAAACAACTGAAATGGATTTCTGCTACCAGTATGTTTTTTTCTAAAAAAATAGTTAGCTGATTCAGATTTTATTCCATCTTGTAAATTCTAAAAACAAATCAATTACATTAGCATTATCACGACGGACTCAAGAAATAAAGCAAATTTTTTTTTTATTTCATATTATATTGCGATTTGATGACGTCAATGAGGGTGTTACCATTTCAAATATCAAAATACTTGTCTGTATCACTATATCCAATGCAAGCGCCATTGCTTGACGTCATTGGATAAGCTAAATTTGTAACAGTAAAACCAATTACAGATGTCTGCAAATCATAACTACACAAAATTATATCCCAATTACTGTACTCAGAAAACAAGATGGATGTGTACATGTACAGAGACGAGACAAAAGTATTCAGACACCATTATTTTTCACTTTATATTTCATATAAAACCACATTTTTTTGTCCCGTCTCTGTAGATCACTAGATGTCATATGAAATTGTCAGGGGACTGTACATGTATCATCTCTAAATCAATGAAGCACATGCATACTAAGTATTATGGTATCACTACGTTGTATTTTTAGTTGTGTTTGTATAGCGGCATACAATACTGTCTAATTTACATACATTTGTAACTTGATAGGGTGAAGAAATCTTTTGATTACTGGTATCATACGTATGATTCTATAACTATATGGCTACTTGCTTTTCAGTTCATGGGGAAAAGGTTTTATTCCTCACTGACAGATTTTTTCTCATGAAATCATACTTACATGTACATGAGGGTGCACAGAATATCCTTAAGTTTTATTCATTACTTTTTCATCATAAAATAGTTCTATTATTAACTGAAAAAATATTATCAATGGCATCCATAATTAAGGTGCTCAAAATTGGAAAATATTATAATAATTATATTTATCATCTTTCACTTTGTCATAAAAATTATCTCTGTAGTGGCCATCCGTTATGCAACAGAGACACACAAAATTGTAGTGACAGTTTTGTTACTTACAAGTAATTATCTAATCAGGTATGGACATCAGCGATATCTACATTGTATAGTACATACATGTACAATGTACATGTAATAGTGTGTGTGTGCATGTGTGTGTGTGCGTGTGTGTGTGTTTTTATTTCTATAAAGTGTTAATGCTATGCTGAAAATTTAATGTTAAATAATAGCCTTGTCTTCCATGAACTTGATCGACAATCTCACACATTTCTGTGGACAGTCAATCACAAACCTAATAGAGTAATAACTGTTTTATTTTGTCAATGACCATATTTTCATTTACTAATTTAGGAAATATCTTCTATTCTTTTTTACCACTGTACAATTTGTTTGTTTATTGTTGTTTAACGTCCCACTCAAGAATATTTCATTCATATGCAGACGTCACCAAATGCTGGTGAAGGGCTTCAAATTTTGGCCTATGCTCAGCACTTACAGACATTGAGCAGTGAGGGTTCTTTAACATGCCGACACCTACTGTGACATGGGACCTCCAGTTTTTACTGTCTCATCCGAAAGACAGGAAACCAGCCTGCCGCCGTCAGGACTTGAACTCATGACCTCACAATCCAGAGTCAAGCGCGCTATAGACTGAGCCAGGCCGGCTCACCACTCACAGGTCAATTTATCTACGCAAAGTATATACATGTACATTCTTGTAGCAGACCTTGGATTATATGCAATGTACATGTAAATATACATTGTAGGTCATTTTCTTATTTTGCTACTAACCATCTACAAAACAAAGGAAGGAAGTCTCTTTATCAAATCTTATCAAATGAAAACATTTTAGTCTGAGGCAAACTAAAATGTATGTATGCCTAACATGGCACATATGTATTGTATACATGACATGTATATGTACACATGTTGTTATATATATATATATATACAAAGTTTCACTGTAGTTTGTTACAAATGAGAATTCACTTTATTCTTACTTTCATTTTTTTTCTACATTCAAACTTTGTATTTTTGCATAGGGATTAAACTAAGTTTCATTATGGAAAATGTGCCCTTTTAAGATTGAAAATGGGGCTTTTGAATTACCTCAATTACATAGAATGGAGAGGTCTACAAGGCTAAATCACATGTACATATACTCATACATCATGATTCATTATTCTAGTCTCTAGATAAGAAAAATGTGAAACAGCCAGTCTCCCTTTCATATAAGTGAGACAGAATATATGTCTTATTCTCTCTTTATATAAATCTATTATGTACTTTGAAAAGAAAAAGCTATATTCTCATACAGAAATTTTCAACCCTATCATATGCAAAACTATAATTTTTTTCTCAATTTGCAGGTCAAAATGATTGAAATTCTCCAATCAAAGTTAAATGAAAATCAGTTTGATGTAATTCTTGTATTTTGAACTACATGTACATGTATTTCCAAATACATTTGCGGTTTTGAGCATTTCTAGATACATGTCTCTCAATTTCAATAAACTGATGCTGAAACTCCCAAATTTAAAAGGCCTGAGCCCTGTTGCAAAAAGAATTTGGAAGTAACTAATTTAAAAAAAAATTATAAAATGAAAATTGCAATTACACATGATATATAAACTATAATGTACAGAGGTTGACTGAGTGCATCACATCTGAATGTCATCCATCCAGATTCTGATTGCATAGGGCCCGTGATTTTCAGTTTCAAATTTGCTACAATTCTGTTTCAAGATTTGTGAATTCCGTTTTTGTACCGGTTTCATTAAATGAAAACTTAAACACATAGTTCAGATAAAAGAATTATTGATAATACACACTCATTACCTTCATTAGTCTGCCAAACAATATCAGTTATGAATTATCTATTTAGAGAAGCAAGCAAAACAAATGAATAAAATTTATATTTTCTCTTAACTTCTCTTGACGTCGGAACTCTATCGACCTTAAGTCATCTCACTGTCACTCAATGTAAACAATCATGTGCACAGCACGTTTGTTGTTGTTACCCAAGTTGTATGTTGCAAAAAAGTTGTGAGCAGTTTTACATTTAGTGAAATTATACTTAGTAACTTACTATCAATTATAAACTACGATATGTGTGTTAAGTAATTGAAGAAAGAATTACAAAACATAATTTAATATATCTGTGAAAGTGGTTTGTGCATGTGCCTACTAGTACTTTATTTACTTCCTGCGGAGAATCGTAGGTCTGCTGTAGCCTGTAGGTTACATCCCTAGCAATGATGAGAGTTAAATACAAAAAATGATGCAAATTAAGTGAGGAAAAGTTGTCAATAAAGTAAAACATGGAAACAGAAATAAGGTAACAATTTTGTACTGCATGATGAATTTTTTACAAGATTTTTCAGAAACGCAAATTCCGTTTCAGCCGTCCAGGTCCACGATTCTGCAGTCATTGAAAATCACTGGCCCTAGCCCTGCTCATCATTGCTAAAGTTCAGGACATGAATAATATAAACACTAACTTTCCACCCACAAAAGCTAGCTGATGGACTATCTGTCTATATCCATGACTGTTACACTATCCACTCTGCTGACAAGCTTCATCCCGAAGCTTTGTGGGTTCAACCTGAATTTTCACAGCTTACACTATGCCCTTTAGCTGGATTTCAGGCTCTTTCGCTGCTACCAAATGTAACGTTTTCTGGGGGTTGACCAAGCACATCACATCAGATTGTCACCCATCCAGATGCTGACAAAGTTCACTGTTGCTTAAAATCAGTACATGGATATAAATGCTAACCACCCAGCAACTAAACATATTTGGTGATCAGCTATTGTAAGTTGCAGGTTAACTTTAAACAAGGTGTACATGACTACAGTACATTTTACTGAATCTCATAAAACTGACAAAGTCACAAGTAGACCTACTTTTTGTATCAGAAATTAAAGCAAGAGAGAAGGAAGCAGTTAAATTTGGCAATATTCATGACTAAGGAAATCTGTGCAGATGTCAATATGACCAACAAATATCAACGGTGACATGTTCATGTACATCACAAGATGCCTCTCAAAGTAGAGGGTTAGGGCTCCTATAATTAGAGTATTCTATTTACTTACAAAATGTTTCACAGAGTTAGACATGTAGATTTATAATATTGTGCTCTCTTTTGTTTTAAATGATTGTCATAATGTTATTGTTCTACACCTTTACAATATAGTATTATATACATTGTAGAAACAGACAGACATTGTTTTCATTTACAATGACTGTCATTTCCCCTCTGAACTTTCTTGTCTAAATGTTCCTAAATGACTTAAAATGGAGTTCATTACATATTATACATTATTTACACGTACATGTACCTGAACATTTAATGTACATACCTAGCACTGTAGCAGACTTTTGCAATGGTTATGATTCTGAAACCTGTTATTCAGTGATAACAAAAATAAATTTATATTAAATTTCCAAACTTGCATGCATAATTTTCTCTTCTACATGTACTTGTGATATTTGTAATTGTGTTTATCTGTGTACATTTGTATCAATACATACACATGTAGTGCAAGGCAGGCCTAGACACACAAGTATAAATTTACGGCTACCAAGACAGCCAAGTCTATCAGTACAGTGACCAATCACCATGCCACTGTACAAACATGTACACGTAATACATGTTTCTGGTCACCTATGCAATAAAGTGAAACGGAAGTTATGTAGGGCACATTTTTTGTTGAAGGAGCATAATTTTATCACAGTGGCTATTCTTATGTGACCATAATGCATTTTCACTCGGCTATTCGTATGTGAATTCCGACCAAGCATGTGCATACTGCAATTCTCAGACTTGTTTTGGTTTTGTGGTCTGCCATTGAAATAAAGATAAACAGTTATTCTTATGTGACCGTAATGTTTCTTCACCTGGCTATTCAGATCGAGCATGCACAGACTGGAATTGACGGACTGATGAGAAAAAGTTTTGGCTTTGTGGTCCCCCATAAAAAATAAACAAATAGTTATTCTTAGTATTGTCAGTAATATATTTGCGAGAATAGCCACTGTATCGTAAAAAATAACTTAAAAGCTATTTTGCATACACATGTAGACCTATATAGCTAGTTGAGTTCTTTTAGGGCTATTTAAATAGATGATTGTGCTTGCGTGTAAATAAAAGACAGATTTTCACAAAATATGGTTCCAAATGAAATTTGCAGTGGAGACTTAGTCTGCAACTACCAGCAAGGATTTCCTTCAGATAGACTAAATGACTACACCTGTCGCAAATATATTACTGACAATACTAAGGACACATAAGAATAACAATTTATCTTTATTTGTAAGCAGACCACAAAACCAAAACAAGTCTGACAATTCCAGTGTGCGCATGCTCAGTCGAAATTCATGTAAGAATAGCCACCGTGTAATTTCATTATTCATGAACTATATCATAATGGAACAAATGAGAAAAGGTTTATTTTAGTTACTTTTTTCTAGTAAAATCAGTTTTACCGAGAATAGAAGTATAACTTAAAATTGTGGCAGACTTTCGATCTACATTCTCAAATTATCAAGAAAAATATTACTGGATAAGTATTAATTTAAACCTCCACACAAATTACTCAATATTAAAATTGTAGCCTTAATAAATTATTGAAAATCTATGTTAGCCTATTGTTATTTTTTTATGACTGCGCTGATAGCAGAATGAGATAAGTAAGGATGACGCAGTGACCATGCCAATAGCCACTATTTACTAAGCCTTGTTCAGTATAATACTATTGGTCTGAAGTTGGGAATTTTCCCCCACTTTCCAATCCAAGCTACCCAAGCACAAGGTTCAAATACACATTACATTAATAGATGTAACATCTACTTTGAATATTCAATAGTCATATTGGTAACACGAGTATTTGAATGTAAATCGAAGTATTACATCTGCAAACTACATTTTGTGTCATCCAGCATCATTATTATTCCCCTTTATAATGCCTACATTATTAATGTCTACTGCAGTAGTGATAATAATATCGGCATAATCATGATGATGGGTCATCCATAACTAACAACATCACATGACGTTATTCAGATGTTGGAAAAAAGCAGCAATATCACGCAGCGAAATAAGATAGAACAGATAATGTGGCTGTAATGTAAATAAAACATCAATTTACCTTAATTATGAAACAGCTGGATAACGACTTCAGTTTTCATTCAAAATATACATAATTTATCGGAGCAGTGTAGGAGCAGACATCTGTGTCAAAGGTCAATATAACTGATGAAATCTAATAGTTAAAATCTAACCGAACGTATGAAAATATCCGGAAATATTACAGGTAAAATATCATTTAAAAATTATCACATGACTTGTAATGATAATAATAATAATAATAAAAAAAAAATAAATAAATTGAGGCCAAATGCTGGTGGTGTCCAAATTCCGATAATACTTTATCAGTTTATGAGTAACAAGTTTGGTAACTCTGAAACTAAGCACATGAGTTTGGTTGTGTATTCTGTAGTGTAACGGTCTTTGACATAAATAAAGGTCAATAGAGGTCACTTGTTACAGGCTAAATGACCTACCTCCAGGCTATTAAGTAGAGGGTTATCTAATGTCTCGATTTTACCTTACAATTTATGAAATTCCCAGTTCTTCTGATCTACAGCTGTACGTGAGCAACATGCCACAAGTTTACGAACAAACGTAATTTTCCCATGTTAACTAGACCTAAAATGATCTTTCTGAAATATGCCTTGATCTAGTCTTGTTTCCAATTAGGCCTAAACCTGCAATTACATGCGTTTATTCTTGTTTGGAGAATTTTTCAACATCATTTCCTTCTTTGTTCTTAGTAAATCACTCCGAGAATAAACTTGCTGTAAAAAAAAAAACAACAACAACAAAAAACAAAAACCTATCTTGAATAAGTGATTGTTTTCTAGAAGAACGAAGCACTAGGAGAATTTGATTTAAAAAAAAAAAGGGTTCCTAGGAGAATAATTTCAAACGAAAAGATAATTTTACATAGAAAGTAACGAGAAATGACATTCACACTAGGTATTGTCACTACTAGTAAGCAAATGTAGGCCTAACAGTCATGCAGTGGCGTAGCTGGGTCCAGAAAGTGGAGTTTTTTTTTTGGGGGGGGGGGGGGGGGGGGCGTTCAATGGATTTAATAACTTCTTTTTTTCTATTCTTTTTTTCTGCATCGATTTAGAAAGCAAATCAAAAGATGGTTTTACAAGGGGTAAGGTCTGAGGCTGGTGACATTAATTAAACTTGTTTATGCTTTAAAAATTAAAATTTAAACATAAATTTAAACTGCATATGCAATGCATACCTCATCAATGGTAGAGTGATGATTTCAATTTGGAGGGGTGTAAATCTTAAATAAAGTCACCGAGCGGAGCCTGTGGCGAAAATGTTTGGAAATATGTCTTTAATTTTTCGACTATTTATAGAAAAATGAAAGGCTTTACAACTATTTTATCAACTTTAACCGGCACTCTCTCCCTCATCACTACACATATTTCTAAGTGTTGGATTAATTGTGAAGCAATATTTCATTAGGAGTAGGGTTTTACGCATCTTTCAGATAGATTTTTAAATTTGGAATCCCCTTTTTCTGCATCAGGACGCGAAAGTACGCATAGCAATCCGCTAAGAAACCACTTTGATTATCTTTTTCAAAAGAAGGTAGGATCAGCAAAAAAAAAAAACCCACTAAAATCGGGACAGAAGTTTGGCCTATTATCCTCCAGACATTGAATTATGGTCTCATTATCGCTAAAAATATAGTTGAAGGATTAATTTGGAAGCCCGATGAGTCGTCCTCTAGCTTCCAGACATAAAAATCGCCATTTCCCAGTAGTCCAGGGTATGCTTTCCAGAAATGTTCAAATATTAAATCCCAGAGAGTTAAGTATCACATTGTGACTCGTTCTTATTCCGGCCAAATATTGCATTAACTTGACGTGAATATCATTTATCAAAAAATAAATTGAGTATCAGCAAACACAAATGCATGCAGAGCATGATGAGGGAGTCCAGTAATTATGGATTCCGGAAAATTAATTATTCAAGAATTATAACTATAAAAACTGTGGCTGTGTGATAAAAAGAAATTACGTCAAAAAGTGTGTGGGGGGGGTGCCCCCAGTTTCAAAAGTGCAGACACGTGACCCACTGTCCCCTTTGTCCTGCGCCCTTGTCGTGGATATAGGCAGATTAACTGTCAAGTCCAATAAAGCTTGCTTTTATGACTGAACGGTTAGCGTTTATATTCATATATTGAAGTTAAGCAACGTCGAGCGCGGTCAGGACCTGGATGTGATGCGCTCGGCGCGTTACATTTGGTGGCATCGAGAGAGCCTGAAATCCAGGAGATACAACCGAAGGGCATAGTGTAAGCTGTGGATTTTAGGTTGAACCCACGACGCTTCGAGACGAAGCCTGTCGGCGGAGGGGATAATGTAACAGTCACGGATACACGCAGATTAACTTGAACTGAAGTTAAGCAGCGGCGAGCGCAGTCAGCATCTGGATAGGTGACAATCTGATGTGATGCGCTCGGTACGTTACACAGATATTGTTATATATATATATATATATATATATATATATATATATATATATATATATATATATATACTTACATGTCTAACTTAGACCCCTATTGTTTGGACAATGCTTGATAAGGTTTGACATAAAAAATTAAAATTCCTGGATGTGCCCCTGGTCATGCTAACCCAGGAGAGTTTACTTGGAGGTTTCCAGGAATTAGACAGATACATGATGTATCACATTTTCCCAAGTCAAGGTTTTCGGTCCACTCCGTTACTCACACACCTCGACAGATTTGGCGTCGATTTCCATTGGTTTCGGGGACCGTCTAACAATCGATCACGAATCGACCACATGATAGACAGGAAAGTACGTTAACGCGAGGCTATGCCACGTGTCTTTCATTGACTAAAGTCAGGGGTCAGTGTCGGGTCAATCTAAGTGAAATTTTAGATCGACACTAGATGTCACCACCAGTGACCGCTAAATATGAAATATAAACTGTCAAGGTATTTGAGGAACGACGTGGATCAGAAAACCTTGACTTGGTAAGATACATATAGGGTCTATCATCGAAAGAGGCTAGAGGGAAGGTAAAATGGTGAATAAAGCACCATCTCGCAGATAGGGCCTCTTGGACCAAGATTGAGATTAGAAGATGGTTGTTGACCTCGATAAAAACATTTCACATTTTAAAAGGTAGTATTAACCACCTTCAGACACGATTTGTTTTTCTAGTCCACGGAGACAAGAGACAAAAAAGATTATCATGATCGAACTGACAGTCACGTGGGAGGAAAGGTATGCAGAGGCACGAAAACCAGAGAGAGCCAAAATGACAACCTTAAGGTGGAATACAGGAAGAGGTAGCGGTGAAAGACCTGGATATTGCCAGTAGAAGTTTGGTGCAGAGAATTCTCAGCCCAATCTGTGTAGATGATGCTAAGTTCTTTGTGATGACTTCACAACATCGCAGAAATGCAGTACATTGGATTCCTCATGCAACAGAACGAGCACCATGATGGATGTGAATAAAGAGAATGGCATGTAGTTGGAATCCCAATTTAAACACACAGTGACTGATTACCACTGCTGACCCAATCCACAGAGCATACTGCGCTAGGAACCGAAGCGCCCGATGACGAGTGGCCTCGTCTGAGGACATAGACAGTGAAGCAGCTCTACCATCTATGATAATTGTATAGTAACTGTGATTACTTTTCACCTGGAATACCTATGACAGCTTGGAAAGAATGACAATCAGGAAGATATTGGTGACGTCTGGAGAGACAAGTGGAACATGGGTGTGAAGGGCTGGCACTCCAACAATCAGTCCCTGTGGGGAGACACCATATCAAGCTACAACACATTTAAATGAGCAATACCTCCCGGGGTCCTCCGAGAGGTGAATGGTTTCAAAAACTTAAAGGGATTAAACATAAATCATGCAAGAAACAGATGTTGATTTGTAAGTCAACAGTCAGAATGCTGAGTAAAAATTGACCAGATGGAGGAGGATCACAGACGGTGGACATGTTGCCTCCTTTGGCAGTACAGATCGATATAAGAGAGGAGCAAGAGGAATCCAATCCACAACAGGCAGAAGCAAATACCCAACCGGAGACTAGGAAAGACAGAGTAAAGTGGCCACCATCAAACTACAAGCGATGGGACGCATTTGGTGACGATTGGGATAAGATATTAGGGAGTATATTGGTTGGAGATGACGACTACATTTGGGATAATTCTGAGACGAGACAAACAGCAACCTATTAACAAGAACAAACAACAAGAATCCAAAACCTTACAGGAGATTTCAACAGCTTGATAAGACAGTACATGACTGCAAGAAATGTGGATAACTCTGTGATCTAAGAGTCGTGCCGAGAAAAAGAAGAACGCCTTATAAAGGTCTGAGAGAATACGAAAGGGCAAGACGAGAAAGGGCAAAGAACAGAGAGCAGCATTTAAGGCGAACTGCTACATATTCAAGAAGTTAACATTTAAGGGGAAGAAATTGGAAGAACCAAAAGCTCAAAATATGGGGTAGAAATCCACCTGAAAGAAGCATGGTGATGAATAGCTGTTGTTGTATTGTTGTTTAATATCCCATCCAAGAATCTTTCACTCATATGGAGACGTCATCAATGCCGATGAAGGGCTTCAAAGTTTGACCATATGCTCGGCACTTACGGTCATTGAGCAGTGAGGGGACATCGGTTTTTAATGTCTCATTCGAAGGACAGGAATCCGACCTGCCACCGGCTGAACTCGAACTCCTGACCTCACTATTAAGAGTCAAGCACGCTACCGACTGAGGTGATGATAGCAGTCACCGTGGAGGCCCTTGATTCTTTGTAAGAAAACTGAAAGAGTGTCTGATAGATACCAAAGAACAGTCATGAAAAGAATTGCAAGATGTAGTTAATGGAGACCCATATAAAGTATACAATAAATGCTGTTTGTGACAGGTGCTGGGGTGGTATGAAAGAGGGAGAAATACCATGCTGTTTGCAGAAGGCTTGATTCCTAAAGAAAAGAGTTCCGAACATAACTCATTTTTGGACAATTTCCTCACTGGATGCTAAAGGGACGATCTTTTTGGCACCCTAGCTAAATTGACAGGATATATGACAAAGGACCAGCTTGTGGTTACTTCACTGGGAAGGAAGACATCCCAAGTTTTCCAGGCAGTATATAACACTCTAGTGTGATTTCGCATTTAACCCAGGAGGCTAAGGTGAACAAAAAAAAAAAACAACAACTCCCGAATGTATGGTTAGACTTCGTGAATGCATGTTCCCCGTGATCACATGCTGATAGAAAAGGCCTACCATATCCCAACCCATCTTATCCATCTATGCCTAATCAGATGCTGCTTCGGTGTGATAAAGTTGCGTTTTGGTTCCAGAGACTTTACAACATCCTGTGTGAATGTACAAAAAGGAATTGTGACGGGATGCACCATATCTAGTATCATATTCGTCATGGGGATGGACATGATTTTAAGTCTAGTTAAAGGGAAACCAGACCCCTAATTGTTTGTAACATCACACAGTGTCCGCATTCAGAGAGTTTATGGAGACCTGCTGATAACCACAGAGACACTTATCCAGACTAGATAGACACTGGGGACACTCGAGGAGACCGTAACATGGACAAGGATGTCATTTCAGACTACGAAGTCCAGGTTACTTGTCATCAATAAGGGAAAGTTACACAAAATTCCAGTTTTTTGTACAGGGTGACACTTAAAAAAACACACACACGCAAGCTAAGCCCCAATTTTCAACACCTATGTCTATCTTTGCAAAAAAAAAAAAAAATGGGGCTTAGCCCCCCGGTTCCGACACTATATATATATATATATATATATATATATATATATATATATATATATATATATATATATATATATATATATATATATCAGCGATAAGCCAAATCAATGTGTGTCTATATATATATATTATATATATATATATATATATATATATATATATATAGACATAGGCGTCGGAACCCGGACATAGACGTTTCTGGCGTGTGTATGTGTTTTAAGTTGGTTTAGCCCCCTCACTTTCAATTTGCTTCCGACGCTGATGTATGCATGTATATATATATATATATATATATATATATATATATATATATATATATATATATATATATATATATATATATATATATATATATATATTGATTTGGCTTAAAAACAATTATTCGGTAAAAACACCAAGCCCATAAAACATAAATAATGAAAACGTTTGCTAAAAGAATGTAGAGTTGCGTTCCTTGAAATAGTTCTCTAACGTCAGAGACTTGACGCGTGAAATTGCGAGAACTGAGATTGTTGTAGCAACACGACGCTGGCGGGGAAGATAAAATTACGTTTTTCTTTGGAATTTGGGTACATGTTTTCACTGTTTTTCTGATTTGACGAATAAGTATACTTGTACGATCATTGTAATTTATCATTTTTATGATTTTAATCCAAACCCACTTGAACTGGATCTTTTGAGCATCATAACTCGGTTTCGTCGTTTGACAATGATAGCAGACTCCAGATCCAGTAAAATTTCAAATGAAACGTCTGGATATCATGAACAATTTCATTTTATTAGTTGCAATGTAATAACAATACACTGACGTAGAATTATATTTAATACAGTTTTCACACTGTGCACAGTAACTCATAAATTTTGTAATAAATAAATACGGAACATTGAAACAGGTACCACCTGGTATTCGAGTTAAGTAATGTTTGTCAATGATTCAGTACATGTAATATAAATAATAATACATAGGTAAACCTATGGAGAGGGTGGAAGCATTCATCAACAGTTTTACATGTTCAGTTAATACCCAAAGGGATAAATTTTCAGTGTTTTTATCATGTATGTGTCCCAGTCATTCACTCATTGTTTTACAATAAATAAAATGTTTGAGTGACTAACTGTTTCCTTGGTGTTAAATAGAATCTGTGTCTGTGTTATTTGTTTTTTATGAATTAAATGCAACATTATGTCTTTATGCTATATATTTTACTCTATCCCAGTGTATCCATCACTTCATGTAGTTCACATTACCCGACAAAAGGATGCGATTCGTGATCGGGTTCAATGTACATCCCTAGTTGTTATGGCCTAGTCTCAGTCTGCAAAATGTTTATTAGTACAGTAATTAATTACCTTGTTTGCAATGCGCTTTTAAGTAATGACTTTGTAGTTCCAACATTTCGTTTTTGCCTCCTGCAAATTCCTGATCTGAGCAGATTTTTTACCATTAGTAGTAGTCCCTGTATGTAGTAGGAATAAAAATGTGAGCTTCTCTACACAAATGAGGGCTTTTCCCTCTATGAACTAAGGCAATGCTTTGAAAGCTCCTTGATTTTTACATGCAGAAAAAAAAGCCTTCATTAAATTGAGAATCTATCCAATCTCGGTAGGGCAATGCCTTTCCTACAAAATGATGTAACAGTTTAATGATGACATTAAATATTTAGAGCATAAAAATTAGTTCTTGTGTTATCATGAACTTAATCTGAAAAACGCTAGTACAGTAGATATAAGAACCTAGTCAAACATTTTTCGATAATGATTTTTCAGTGTTCATGGAGAAAGTAAATGATACTATGGTATAGTTTTGCTGTCTTGGTCAAGAGATTGTATGGTTAGAATGAACTAAGACATTGCCTTGAATGGAGTGCAGATTTGTTGTTGTAATGTCTTGAACATTGTAATGTAACATTAAATGCATCCAATTAGGAAAACCGCATGATGTTATTGATACCGACATTGTTCTGGATCCAGTGTATGTACAGCTCATTTTCAACCCCCTTACTATAACGTACTTTGTCTGCATAAATTAATGCTCAAATAGGACTAATTCTTGTACCACGTGATAACCGATAACGTTTGTGCAATACTAGTATCTACATGGTGATGGAATGTAACTCTATGTAATCTGTCCTCTGAAATGACATTTGCGCAGGATATCATCTTCTAGTATCAATCCATCACTAATAGAAACAATAGACCTGCACAAGCATTGTCGGGTATCATGTGATACATGAATTAGTCCCATTGTTGCCAAACCATAGGTAAGGCATATTTGGCATTGTTTTATTGAAACATTTTAAAGTTGTTGGCAAGCTGACATATCTTGGCTACTACAGGGTTGGGCTACCAACAAACTATTGCCTTGTTATATAATCCCAAGTGTCAGGATGTTTGGCCCCAAGATGATTTGTTCCTGTTATCAGATCCAAACATCCTGGTATGTGTAAAAAAAAATGCATTTTAATTTCCTTATTCATTCAATGATTATACTTTGAAAATATATTTCCAGACCAGGAAAGTAAAGGAAAATGTCGGATATTCATTCCACGGCTTACCGCTATGATGCAGTTTGTACAGAACTTAGTGTTAAACCAAATACCTACATTGTTAAGATGTTAGAGAAAGAGAAAGAAGACACAGTTTTGTATGTATTCACAGTAGATTGCATTTCTTGGCAATTTGTCACTTATAATATAGTGCTTTTGCCTCAAATTTTATTTTACTGTAGAAAAATAATGGGAATGCTTAAGCTTTATCTCAGTATTAGAAACTAAGGCTTACTAGCTCAATTTTTGTATATTAAGCCTGTACAAATGTGATTGGAGTCATTTGACTTAGCTTTCTGTATAAGGTTAAAAAATGGCTGCCACCATATAACAGAAATTTTGTCGAGTGTTACATAAAACAACATTTACATGTACTGAATAATGTTGTAGAGCTATGTTATGTAAAATGATGTGACACTTACTGCTACTAGATCTGCTTGACTGCTCTCTGTTTAGGACAAAATAATTGCAGTCTTAAGATTTTAAGTCGTGACAATAAACTACACTAAATATGGAATGATTTTATTCAATGGAAGAAAAAATGATATGCATTATTGTATTGTTTTGAAATGTAACTGAAATAAGATTTAGATTTTGACTGTACAACCAGCTTTTAAGGAAATATGTTTGAATTTTCTTGGATAATTAATATCTATCATATGTTAATGATTAGAAAGTTAAGACTTACTATTACAGATAGAAAGAAAACAATTTTAAAGCTTAGGTTATTTACTCGTGGTTATCACCTCACTGTTGTTTATGATCCACCATAACAGCATGTTGATATATATCTGCTAAGAGAGACAGACAGACAGATGGAGGGAGGGTAGACTGGCCAGGAGACAAACAAAGAGAGAGACTGGGCAACAGAGACATATATATAGACTTGAAGACTGGTCGAGAAACAGAGACAGACTGGGAGACAGAGACATACAGACATTGGGAGACTGGTCAAGAGACAGGGAGAGGCTTGGAGACAGACAGAGAGATACTTGGAGACAGAGACATTTGAAGACAGACAGAGATACTTGGAGACAGACAGAAACTGGGAGACAGACATAAAGAGAGACAGAGAGAGAAAGACAAAGACAGATAGTTTACTTCCAGTTTGTTTTTTTCTTAACAAAATCACATGTTTATATAAATCACATGTTTGTATGCCACTGTTTTATGATCACTATGTTTCAACCCCGCACTATAGACTAAAAAAACGAGGGTAAGTATAAATATTTTTGTAAACCAAACTTCTAACACCCTTCACTGTTTGATGATCCCAATTAACACTTTCTCTTCAGAACTTGCAGTTTGATTCATAATTTTGATCAATGAGGTACCAGGAAATTATGAAACATGAACCTATACTTCTTTGTAATGGACACCTGAATATTACATACAATGTTGACAGGTGTCCTTTACTGTGAGATTGTGTTTGAGAAAGGTTTGACTGTCAATCAACAGCGGGGAACCACATAAAACAAAGATGTCAATCAACAGCGGGGAACCACATAGACATATATCAATGAAATCTCATTTCGATGTTGATTGTTAAATTATGAATCACAATGCAAATTTTTCACAAGTAACTTTGTTTCCTTCTGTTGTTTTATCTGTTAAGCAAAAATTTAAGTAAGGCATGATAATTGCATGTTCTTAGGCAACTTCATGTAGAAATGTATGATGTTATGGTGTTATTGAAAAGCTTGTGTACTGAAGAAAGGCTAATAATATACTAGAAATTTGAGTACTTTTGGTACATTGATTTTTGTGAAGTGCATGTTATATTCTTTGAGCATGTTTACCCCTGAATGTGAATCTAGAAGATGCACAAATGATGTTTCAACAATATTTCTGTTTATTGGAAAACTGTGTGTGCACTTTCAAAATACACAGCTATTTATTTCCTTAATTTTGAGTGTGACTGTAGATAATCCAAGAGTCACTTTCTGTGTCATAGGTTCTAAGTTTTACTTCTCAAAGCTTGATTTGAGTCAATGGTAGCTGTTGCAAAAATCACCAGTTGTATCTAAACTTTCGGGCATGACTGTAACTGATGCATCTATGATCTTTCTTATATCTGTTACATCAGTCCATGTTGATTGTAGGAGATCTTCAAGAGAACTACACTGTGTATCTAAACTTTTGATAGCAACTGTAGGTGATTTTCTTTCAACTTATCATAATTGTGGGTATACTTAAACTCTGATCAGTTGTAAATGCACCAGTGACGCAACTTATCTGAGACACTAGACAGGACATTGTTAATTGTTACATTGTCTTGTGTGATGTGGTCAGATATCAACAATACTAGTACATTTGTACTTCAATGTCTTTTTTTAATTTTATCATTTAATGTCATTATTTTGTTTCATTTCTCTAATTGTTAATGTTCATTACTAATTAATTTGTCATGGGTATGTTATATTTGACTGGTATATGTACACATCTTTGTATCCAGAGGTGATTGTTGTTCTGTATTTTGAATGAATAAATTCGAAACTATCACTACCAAACTAATTGAAACTAATATATATATATATATATATATATATATATATATCTGACAAATGAACGATAGAAGGGTAAATATAATGTGCTAATTAAACTACATAACACCTCCATTACAAGTGATGGGTTTGTGTCTTAAATAATATTCTTTGCTTTTTTGGAGTTAATTTTCAAATTAAGTTCATGTCTTAAATAATTTTCTTTGCTTTTTGGAATTAATATTAAAATTAAAATTTTGTGTTTTAAATAATATTCTTTGCCTTGTGGGTATTAAACATTCAAATTTTAGTTTTGACTAAAGTTTGTATTTATGCCTTTTGGTTGTTAAAACATTCAAATTAAGTTTCTACATTAATGTTATATCTTAAGATTTTACTCATTTGTTTTCGTCATATCTCACTTGTTCCCACATTTGTTATAGTGAGAAGTCTTACAAGCTGATTTGCAATCTCTTACACAGAATTATCAGTCCTTGCACTCTTGATCCATCTCTGTTAACATCTCAATTTTTTCCGGATTCTTAGAAAATATATAGATGTACTATGGATTTTGCTCTTTATAAGGTATTGGTGCTTTTGCATATATTTTTAGTGCTGATATGGAATAAAATACTATTTGAGGCAAAAATACTTTTTAAATATTATATGGCTATCAATATAGGGACTATATTTTTGTGAAAAATATCCCTACTCTGAGTAATTTGGTTTTTATATTCATTCTAATGGTTACATTATTGCACGTATTGGGACTCCTTTTAAGATGTTGACAGAGATTGATCGAGAGTGCAAGGACCGACAACTCTGTGTAAGAGATTGGCTGTTTTGCTGAAGTATAATCTTTTACCCAATCAGATTTCAGAGTTAAAACAATGTCTTTTTACCTACTTGGGTTCTGTGTTAAAGTATTGCCTTTTATCCAATCAGGAATATAGATTAGTTTGATTTTTCTATACTTGATATGTCATTTAAATCAATCATTTCTATTATTTTAAAGCCCAACTTCTGTATTCCACTTTTGTTAATATGATACTGAACTCAACAAGTACATTTGTCCGATTGTTTCGGGAAGAGTCCATTTTGCAGTCGGACAAGTAAATGTTATGTCTCACTTGTTAAAAGGGACAAGTGAAATAGTTGTAAACAAAACTTAAATCAATAAAGATTACTTGTTTAAACACAATATAATATACCAGTATTTTAATGTAACACTTTATTTTCAGACAACATTCAAACAAGTAAATTTCAATACTATTTCCCCTGTGGAAATTTTTGTGACCCCTGTGAAATCTATACTACTTCCGTGTAAGCTAAGACCATGTGTTACAAAGTTTTGGTCCAGTGACCGACTTTATCTTGAGATATGTTTTACATGGTGGTAGATGTTGATTCATGTACACTGGTTATATAAGCTACATACCTTTGCTGCTTGTTTTAAGGCCAGACTATATCATGTTGATGGTTTACATCAAATATGATATGCCTGTTTCATTGTATCTTTAACTTCTGTTCTTTTCAAGTCCAAGTTGTGTTTTGATTTCCATTATCCTGCAATAAGTAATGCTTTTTTGCCTGCCCATGTTCTCTTGCCTAAGCCGACATTGTGTGTTTCAGAAAGAAGGAAATTATTATAAGTTCTTTTTTTTTTAATCATTTATTAAATTTTTTTTTTAATAATTTATTGAAGCGTACTGAGCCAGGATTTTTACACTCCCCATACATCTCCTGGCTAGAGAGTTTGTGGGCTGGCTGGCCCTTACCTTATTTATACATGTGTACACACTTACACATAAAATGCATTCAAACATACTCACAGACATTTCATGAAAAAATAAATATAAGTGAAAAATTAAGAACACACCTCTCTCATTCTTAATTCCTAACAATAAACATTCGGATCTAAGAAATGATGATTTTATTGTAAATTCTTATTGTACAAGTACAGACTGATTTTAACCAGCTTATTGGTCTAAGTTGTATTGTGCATATGCCTGAGCTGTTTGTTCACTAAAGTGTTTTTTTTTTTTCAATGTGCTAAGCCTAAACTTAAGTTGTATTTTACAAAATGCCTGAGCTCTTTGTTCACTAAAGTGTTTTTTTTTTTTCAATGTGCTAAGCCTATAATCTACCACCGCTGACCAGTTAGAGTGCAGTTCGTGTGTTTTGTGTTTCACTGAGATATTTCATTCTCTATATATATATTGACCTAAATGCCCTTTGTGGGTTGCTCTAATTAATCCCACATTGCCAGATAATTTAATGCAAGATCTAGGGTCTTCAAGTATAGTTCTGAAGCTAGATATCACATTGCTCTAAAGTATTATGTATTAAAACTCTTTATAATGCCACATGTTTCATTTGCCAACTCATTCTATGCCACAATGTTTGAAAATCTACTTTTCCAATTTCCCCAATAATTTCATCGATAGTTTCCCTCAAATGCCAAATTTGCGCTGAACAAATTATGGCAGTATAACAGGGTTTTACTGTATTTCCCAGTAAAATGGATCTCATTCATCAGTTTTGTTTAATCATTTTTTAAATATTTTTATCTCTGAATACAGATTAGCCAATCAAAGATTCCTGCTTAGCTTACAATAATTTCATACACATAGGCCAACAACTTACTATATACTATCAATATGTTGCAGTCACAATATAATATCACAAAAATGTCAACATTTTGAAATTTTGATGATTTTGTTTGCCATTTCTATATCTTTTTTGGTCATTTGGTTTATTGAATTACTAATTGTTCAGTACTTAAACAGCACATGTAGTTATGCTATCTTTGTGATTGTAGCCAAGAGTTATATCCCCAGATTTGGTTTAGATTTGACAAAAGAATCACATGATTATATTTGACATCTTATCTCATCTCTGGATTTTCAACAATCTGCCATTCTTGTCTCCATTATTTATGTTCTTCTATGACAGGGAAGTGGAACATACACGTATCATCCAGCCAATTCTGGTTGCTAAGAATTGTTCTGATATGACTAGGGAACTAGAGTATTTATCATGCCATCCCAAGTCACGGAAAGTGTTAAACTCTACATCCTTCCTAATCAAACTCTGCATCCTAATCAATTGTATAAGATTCCTGACTCTTAAGGTTAAATATTTGATGGTAGTTTTTAATTTAGACTACAGTCTAGTCGTCTCTAAACAGTTATAGTTTTTGTGTCTGAGTTTTCTATTCTTTTACTCCAATATTTTTACTTCTTTATGTAACATTTCATATTTCAAATTTTTAACATGTTTCTGAGTTAGTCCAATTTTGATGTTTGTCAGAAATGAAAGAAATTGATCAAATGATCAGCCTATTTCATTATTGGCAGAGGTCAATCAAAGGTCAATTCGTTGCACAGTAAAAATCAATACTTCACACAAGATTAAGATAAATATTAAATGTATTGTGCAGACTTATGTTTTCGACAATATGTTGAATTCGACAATTTCATTATCTCTCCATTAACATCAGATCATTCAGAAGGGTCCTTAGATCGTCGAATACCCGCGTCGCCCAGGTAACCTTGTTAAAACTAAATGTATTAGAGTACTACTATTCTTCAAAATGTACTTCACATTGTTTGAGGTTTTTTTTCTCCATAACTTTGGAAGAATCTATTTTATATCTTCAGGTAAGATTGTTTAAGTGCAGTATTTGAGATAATGTATCTATTTACATTCTGAGCATAGATAGGTTTATAAAGTAGTTATACCTCTTTTTCTTAGTACTTTATCTTCGTACGTTGAACTAGATGGCCAAGTGGTTAGAGTATTGTGCTTAAAATTATGTAATTTCTCGCCTCCAGTGAAGAAAGGTTCCACCACCACTGGATCCTACACTGAATATTTGAGGAAGTACCCCAGTAATACCTGCTAAGGGTCAAAGGTCCTTCCACCCAGATACGTTGTAACTTCATTTACTCCTCTACCATAAGAATTAACCATCAGATTATAACAGAAATGTTAAGTGTGGCATAAAATGTCATTTAAACAAACAAATTCCATACTAATTATATTATAATTCCTTTTTATTGAACAGTGAATTTAAGGAATACATGAATCTGTACTTAGCTGGAAATAACAAGCTGTTGACGGACACTCGTTTACAAGATGCCGATGCCTTGTCCTTGTACAAATTACTTCAGAACAACTTATTTGTTGTCAGTTTAGACCTCAGATACAATAATTTAACAGATGAAGGAGCAAAACATATTGCTAAACTTATTGAGGTTTGTATAGTTTTATTGTGTTTATATCTTAAAAAGAGATACAAAATATCCAACAAAGAAAAACACACACACACATATGCATGTATACATTATCTACCTGTCTATCTACCCATCTATCTATCTATCTATCTATCTATCTATCTATCTATCTATCTATCTATCTATCTATCTATCTATCTATCTATCCATCTATTTATCCATCTATCCATCTATCTATCTATCCACCCATCTATCTATCTATCTATCTATCTATCTATCTGTCTGTCTATCTATCTATCTATCTATCTATCTATCTATATATCTATCTATCTATCTATCTATATCTATCTATCTATCTATCTATCTACCTGTCTATCTATCTGTCTATTTATCTATCTATCTGTCTGTCTGTCTGTCTGTCTATCTATCTGTCTGTCTCTATCGATCGATCGATCTATCTATCTATCTATCCTTCTATCTATCTATCTATCTATCTATCTATCTATCTATCTATCTATCTATTCTTCTATCTATTTATCTATCTGTCTATCTACCCATCTATCTGTCTGTCTGTGTTTCTATCTAATATGTCTGTCTGTCTATCTATCTATTTATCTATCTGTCTATTGATGAAATAAAGCATACACGCCACTTACAGATCCCTTTTGGATTGACACAAGACATTTGTATAACACTGTCCCCTACATCTAATGATGTCTCCACATAAATAATTTTTTAAAAGATAGCAAAAAGAAATATATAACATTAGATCAAATGATAAGCATGATATGATACTGTTTCTAATGGTCAATTTAGTAATACTAAAGTTGTGAGGCACTGACTGTCCAGCATAGAGGCACTATGAATGTTTTTGAAGAATTTTTTTAACACAAATGCCTTCTTTAACTTGTTTAACTCTAATGCCTGATTTTTATTTCTTTCAGGAAAGTGCTACATTGCAAGACGTCAACCTAATGTGTAATGACATTGGACCTGAGGGCGGTGAGATACTAGCCAGGTCATTACAAGTAAGTAGCTTGTTTTTACAGACACAGTATTCTGTGAGGGCGGTGAGATACTCGCCAGGTCGGTATAAGTAAGTAGCTTGTATTTACTGGCATGGTATTCTGTGAGGATAGTGAGATACTCATCAAGTCATTACAGTCTGTGTGAGAGAGAGAGAGAGAGAGAGAGAGGCAGGCAGGCAGGCAGACAGACAGACAGAGAGAGACTAAGAAAAAGTGATTGATTGCTGATCATGTACATATTAAGATGCTATCATTAATTATTCATTATTATTCAATTTTTGTAGAACAACGAAACTTTAACCTCATTGAGATTGAATGGAAATAAAATTTTGAATAGAGGTGGAATGGCATTTGCTCAAATGCTACAGGTCAACACAAAACTTGAGGCTCTGGACCTTGGTGATTGTGACTTGGTAAGTTCACATGGTCATATCTCTATTCTCATGGTTCTGATAACTGTATGTAAATTGTTTATGAAGCCCTGATGAAACCTAAATAGATTAAGTGGGAAAGTGGCAGTCTTTCTGGGATAAATTGCAATTCAGGTTTTCCTCCCCAAAAGTAAGAACTGGCTGCTCCTTCCATGACTGAAACATTGTAAAGGGTGGCCTAACAATGAATAAGCATAGACAAGCCACATTCTACCACAGGGAAACAAAGAGAGCACTACAAAAGATATGTATCGTTACTTTATAAGAAATGTTTTATAATCATGTACTGTAGCAGAGCTTTCATTGATCTTTGTACTTGGTGATGCAGTCTTCTCACATTTTGTTAGATATTACCTGGCAAAGACACACCAATACAAAAACGTGTGACAGATGTTATGTCCTTCTTCATATAAGAGGGGCATAAGCCTAAGCAAATGTTGGTTTGTTGGTATAGGCCTGTCTATCTGCTGTATTGAATTTGGTTAATAAAGAATTGAAATGTGTCCATCTGTACACAACATATTTTCAGAACCCTTAAAAGTTTGCTTAATTGTTATGATACATGTATTTCATATGTGGGTTTGTTTATGAGAAGTAGCTGACCCCTGTTGATGTTCAGGTCAAAAGGTGGAAGGTCACTTGGTGTAATACAATACTTTATACAGATGATCTCTGTTGAATTACTGCAGAATTCTTTGCTTCATTTGTGATTAAAAAGGTTAACTTAAAGGTCACCAGGTGAAATGCAATACATTATATACAGTTGGGTGTCTATTCAAGTGTTCAAAAAGAGGGAGAGTTTGCTTTGAACAAATCAGATTTATTTGACCAGGGCTCAACACCATGGAAGGGAAAATTGCAAGTTTAAGATTTAAAGCCTTAATTATATTTAACTTGGCATGCTTAGTCAATGATATTTCAGGATTTTCTGATTCTCAGACTTCTGACATTTTATGGCCCTGAGTCCAGGTGTTTGAATAAAATTATATCTACATTCAAATTTTATATAGACTTTATGTATCTACTGATTTAAATGAAATCCTCTCTTTTTTCAGACAATAGAAAGTATCATTGCCTTGGCAACTGTATTATATAATAACAAAACCCTGAAAGCCTTGAACATAAATCGTCCAATACTGTTTACTCAACAAGAAGAAACTACAGTACACTATGCTAAAATGCTGAAGGTAAGTCACACAGCCAGATACTGACTTCAGTCAACATCAGTATCTTATACACTATGCTAAAATGCTGAAGGTAAGTCACACAGCCACTGACTTCAGCCAGATCAGATACTTATGCATATGACTCTCAGTAAGTCACCAGTCAGATACTGACTTCAGTCAACATCAGTATCTTATACATTATGCTAAAATGCTGAAGGTAAAATGCTGAATAGGTAAAGTGGCACTAAAACAGCCAGATATACTGACTTTCAACATCAGTCAACTATGGCTAAATCTTACGGTATCTTTATGTATATTATTATGTCTAAAATGCTGTAAGTCACAAAGTAAGTACACTTCAGTCAACATCAGTAGATACTGACTTCAGTAGTCAAAGCCATCAGATTAGTCTTATGGCATTATGCTAAAATGCTGAAGGTAAGTCACACAGCCAGATACTGACTTCAGTCAACATCAGTATCTTATGCATTATATAATACATCTATATGCTAAATCAGACTCAACGCTTGCTGAAGGTAAGTCACACAGCCAGATACTGACTTCAGTCTGGATAACATCTGAAGGTATCTTCATCAACATTACTTTACATTATGCTAAAATGCTGAAGGTAAGTCACCACAGCACTGACATCACAGCCAGTATAATTACTGACTTCAGACTTCAGTCAGAAACATCTTAGCATTATCTTGGTAAGTGCATTCAGTCCACATGCTAACTATGCTGAAGAATGACGGTAAGTCACACAGCCACTTCAGTTCAGTATATTAAAACTGATGCTAAGTTCACACAGTCAACTGACTTCAGTATCTTATATTATTATGCTAAAATGCTGAAGGTAAGTCACACAGCCAGATACTGACTTCAGTCAACATCAGTATCTTATGCATTATGCTCTAAAATGATACTGACTTCGGTAAGTCTCACACTATGCTGTTAGTCACGACTTCAGTCAACATCAGTATCTTATACACTATGCTAAAATGCTTGATTGTCTTAATTTTCCTATAGGCACACTGAATTGATACTGGCAGGTAGTTTTTCATATGAATTGTTTTGTTAACTGATTGTACTTCACAAATAACTTTAAGCTTTTTTTTTAACCATCACTTTGCATATTTCATTCATCTATCTGTCAGTTGTCAATTAGACATTGCCAAAAATCTTCTGGATACAGCCAATTGATCTTTGACTAAACTTTGCATGGATTAGCAATAGGTTGTGTGAATTCGGGTTTGTAATTTTCACTTTTCTGATCAACCAGCATGGCTCTTGTAAACTTGTACTGGTAACCATAAAACGGATTTGGCATAGATGTAAGTCTTGGGTGAACTTCTAGTAATTTTCATGCTTTTATTGACTTTCCCTTATATGTTTTAACTTTGAAGTTTCTCTGTACTTTTTAACTTATGAGAACTTTAATATTCATCAATATACAATGAACAGTTGTTTATTTGAATGAGAACTTTAGCAGTATGTATAAAAATGCATCACCAGAGGTTGGATACATTTTTTCAAATACAGAACCCTAAAAATCTGCCACCACCTGTTGATATGGTCTCTGAAAAGCTTTTGTGAATACTGCTGTAGACATACACTGTAATTACATAAATTTCTGTTTCTATATGTTTTTTCCTATAATTCTACCTTGTTTTGTAGGTAAACATGTCTTTGGAAGAAATACATCTACAAAAATATGACATGCGGGACTTTGGTGCAACAAGACTGGCAGAGAATTTGATGCACAATTTTACACTTGTCTATCTGGATCTCAGCTGGTAATCTTTTTAGGGGTTCTCAAGAAGCATCTGTTGCTGTTGAACCTTTCAGGGTTCTACAATAACGGTTATTTCACTTGTCCCATTTGACCAATTATTTACTAAAACTAACTTATCGAATCACAGATCTTTCTGTCCATATTTTGTAAAAGAAATTCTTAGAATTAGAATTTTTTTTAGTGTTTAGTAAACATGTTGAAAATGATTTTTAATTATTTATAGAAAATTAGGACAGACTAAAGGTGTTTAAGGACGGGGGGGGGTTCAAAATCATTTTTTTCTCACCCGAACAATAGAAAAGTGAAAAAAAGATATATTTTCACCTTTAATATTGTCTAGAACTTGCAACTCTTCATTTACCTATGGTGAACACTTGTCTGATTTGATTTTCACCTGGACATGGAAAATCAAGCCCTGCCTTTAAAATTTGTTAATATTTTCCATTTAGTTGAAGGTGTTTTTATAGTGAAGAAGTAAGGTCAAAATGTTATTTTCAGGTGGATTTATGTTTTTGATAATTGTTGGAGGAATTGAATATTTAAACTGACTTTAAACAATTTACATATATATCACAAAAAAGCTTATGTTTTGTCATTTCTCTAAATAGGTTTATTTAGTTTTCACAAAGAAATCACAGTTTCTTATATACACTATATGCTATACTTTTTTTTCGCCTGGGGTGCAATTTCTAATCATTGCAATGAATATTATCTGATAAATAAAAATTTTATGTTTTACAAAATTTAAGATAGAATTTTATGAAATTCTATAAAAGCCGCTCAAGTTTATTAAGTTTCAATTTGATGATATCACATTAAAGGCAGTCATACACTGGTCTCTTATTACAATATCTTTACTTTCAATTTCCATTGACATTTCAAACATTTTAGATTTATAAATTCTTGATTACTGGTATGTCTGTTCGGAATCTAGCAACTGTAGGCCTAGGGTGTAACAATTTTGTCTGGTAATTAGTAGATGTGACCAGGGAACTCTAGGGTAGGGGTTAAAACTTGTGTCCGGCATTTTGTAGTTGTAACCGGGGAAACTTAAGGGTATTGGTATGTATATTATGTCTGGCATTTTGTAGATTTGACCTGGAATAAGGAGATCAATAGTGTCTTTACAGCCTTCAGTTTTTTTCATGTTGCTATTTATATCATATTACAATAGAAGACATTGTTGTTTTGTTGATGCTAGAGATTTACTTAATGATTAATTTCAGCAACAGAATAACAAGAGATGGAACACTTGAATTAGCCAAGGTATTGAAACAGAATACAGCCCTCAAAGTGTTAGATTTAGGATATAACCGATTGGAGGATGATGGAGCCATTCACATTGCGGAGGCTCTTAGTACTTTAAATACAAATCTAGAAACGTGAGTACATCTACCAATAGCAAGAGTGTTGGTCACTCTGAATAGAATTGTTACTTAAATCTAGAAATACAAATCTAGAAACGTGAGTACATCTACCAATAGCAAGAGTGTTGGTCACTCTGAATAGAATTGTTACTTAAATCTAGAAATACAAATCTGAGTTACATCAAATTACAAATCTGAATAGAATTGTCAGGAATACAATCTGAGTAACGCGATCTACCAATAGCAAGAGTGTCAGTCATTCTGATTAGAATTGTTACTTAACTTGAGTACATTTACCAGTAATAAGAGTGTCGGTCACTCTGAATAAAATTGTTACTTAAATCAAGAAATCCAAATCTGGAAACCTGAGTACATCTACTAGTAATAAGAGTGTAAGTCAATCTACTTAGAATTGTTACTTAAATCTAGAAATACAAATCTAGAAATGTGAGTACAAGAGTGTTGGTCATTCTGATTAGAATTGTTACTTAACTTGAGTACATCTACAGTAATAAGAGTGTAGGTCACTCAGATTTAAAGTTGTTTACATTAAATTTACTTACAATGTTCATACACACCACTCAAGTTTAGTCATTTACATTTCTATTTTTCCTATAAAATACCTACTATTCTAGTCAACACTCTTCTATTATTCCCAGATTTTGAGTGAGTAGTCCTATATTGTATCTGCAATATAAACCTTACAAGCTTCTCTGGATTTGATTCTGAGTTAAGGGCCTTTACCTGGACTGGCATTAACTTCCATTGTGACTTAAATCACAGAAATATGGCATAGGAAGTGTAAAGTCAACAGGTCCTTCTGGTCCAAGGTCTCCAAATTATTCTAACCAGTACACAAGCTGTCTACTAACTTTTCATGTTTTTTATGTAAAAAAACCCTCAATGTCCATAAACTTTATTCCTGTAAAATAACCTACATGATGAACATGTTTGTATTATTGACACATTTTACAATTGTAAACTGTATCTGATACAAAATCATTGTTCATTTTGATTCTGAGAAATTTCAGCATTAATTCCATTTGAAACAGAAAAAGTCACAGGTTTGAGGTACAATTACTCAAAGCTCAACTACTTTTATTCATTTTTTACAGAATAAATTATAAGTGTGTTGACGCAAAAATTTATATGATTCATTGTGTTTGAAGAAAAACATGTATGTTTAAAAAAAATAAATACACACTCAAATTACAAAAGGTTATTATTTGAACCAAAATTTTTATGAAATTAAAAAAGATATAAAGGTTGAGTTCAAGTATTGAGTAAATTTGGTGATTTCATGCCCAGAACGAAACTCATAGCTGGGGTCCATTGTTAATACATGTATAGGTGTGGCATGTAGGAGAATCCCTGCTGCATTGACGTAGTCCGTAACATCGGTCAAACATTTTGAAACTCCACCTACAGCCGGTAATGTCTTCATGTTAGTGGGTTTTTTTTTATAAACATTTTGAATAGCATAAGTGTTTTAGTGGTGGAGAGAAAATCCAGTTAAAAGTACCTGGGAAGATTCCACTGACCATCCACAAGTATTCTGGCAAATCTTCTCACAACATCATCTTAGGTTCCAGCAGGGTTCGAACCTGCGCTGGTCAGAAGTGAGAGACTTCATGGTTCAAAGCGCAGATGCAACCACTTGGCCCTGGGGGAACACCAATTATATGTGTAAAATTCTTGGCAGGATGTAAAACAGGAAAGCAAACATGAAACAACAAACAAATAGAAAAAGCAAATAAATAAGAAACATTTTTAAGCATTATGTACTGATGAAAGTTGTTTAGGTTCAACAATAACTTTTTACAAGTGATACAAAAGACTAATTTATTCATAAAATATGCCAGTATTTTGATTCGAAAATATGGATATTCTTTCAGATTATCTACACAAACTATTTATCAATCCACCACTAAAATTAGATTAAAAAAATAAATCAAAGATTTTCAATTTTATCATAAAGTATTCAGCAATTTGATTTTTGTTGTAATTTATTTCAGTTTGGTAGTATCTTATAATAACATTGGAAGCAAAGGTTTATGTGCTTTAGCCGATAGTATGAAAGTCAATACGTCACTAATGCAGATCTTCATTTGGGGAAATCGACTTGAGGAGCCAGCCTGTATAGTAAGTCTATCTTTATAAATGTATGAGGAGAATGGCTGAACAACATGATAATGAGTAAATGGCCAAACAACATGATAAACATTATAATGATTGAATAGCTGAATGATATGACAATAAGTGAAAGACTGAAGAACATGGTAATGAGTAAATGGCCAAATAATGGCTGAATTGATAATAAGTGTATTGAATAATGCTGAATGATATGACAATAAGTGAAAGACTGAAGAACATGGTAATGAGTGAATAGCATGATAATGAGTGAATGGCTGAATGTGATAATGAGTGAATGGTTATGATTTGATGTGATACATGATTGAATGTGTGAATGGAAAAATGAACGACATGATAATGAGTAAATGGTCTGTGAACAACATTGTAAATGATGTGATTGGCTGAACAAAACTGATAATGAGTGAATGGTTAAATGTGATGAGTGAATGGTTGAATGTCATGAGTGAATGACTGAATGTGATAATGAGTGAATGGCTGAACAACTTGATAATGAGTGACTAGCTGAACGACACAGTAATAATTGAGAGATTGAACAACAGATGATAATAAGTGAAGTCTGAACATTTTAATAAAAAGATAGTATGGAACTACCTTTTGTGTACTTTACAGTGTACTGAGAACCCTATGTGCATATTAATTATGTATTTGTTAAAAGTTGCAGTTACATGCTTTGTCAACCAATGTTGTGAATGGAATAGTGTTTTTTAGCTAAACTAGAAAGTCGTCACACAGGAATGATTTTTTTTACAAATATGAGTGCATTAAATATAAATTGTATGTGAGAAAACTTAAAGCAATAATGATTTGCTATACTTAACTTTTTTTTGTTAACCCTTTTCAGGCTTTTGCAAATTTATTGGAATGTGGCAGATTAGAACCTAAGAACACTGACATTCGTTCATACGTTGTTGATAATGTCACAATGTTGTGTGAACTAAACAATGGTATCCGTCGACATTACTACTATGCACCAAGCTATGGAGATGATGTACCAAGCTGGCAGCCAAGGGGAGATAACCCTAGAGGATCTGATGTTGTAACTGTCAAAGACCTTACAGTGTACTGAGAACCCTAGGAAAGTTGGTTTTACAAAACGTGGAAACTTGTCATTAATCTATGTCCTGTTACACATTTACTCCATAATAAAAACACATACAGATATCTATACACTTGCTAATGATGTTCTGTATCAGTAAGTCGTGTTATGAATAAGACATATTAATCTGAAGAACATTTTCAGATTCAAATGTATCAATAGTGGAGTTTACGTTTCCTACATTTGTATGTATCATAATTTCATATCAGACAGACATATTTGGATGTACAATCTATTTGTAGTCAGGTATCTTGTTGATATACCAGAAAACAAATTGATTTATCAGTTGATCAATATTGTTGTGATGAAGTCTATTTCATGTTTTAACATTATTGGGTACAGATATAATGTCAAATGCACTTCTTTTTTACTGTCGTTAAGTTTGTTGGATGACATAAACAAAATGAAATATATTACGAAATATGTTTCATCCACATGAAATGATAAACTGATATACAGTTGTTTGAAGTGGCATTAGCTGGGTTTACCAATAATATTGTGTTTTCTTCTTTTACTACTTGTAATTGGTGTACAATAGCAAATAAGATCTATACACAGGCATAAGAATTGTTATATTCCTGTATATTTTGTGAAATAATGTCAGGTCATGTGTGGTATGCATATGTAAATAGTAGGGTTGAATTAATCAATTGCAAGTGAATAATTGCCAAACTTGGTTTCTCAAGCACTTTTCACAAAATATATAGGAATCTAAGAATTTTTTAAGCTTTATCTTTGTGTTTATCTTGTCTTTGTTATTGTATATCAATCTAAGTAGTTAAAAAAAGAAAGAACATGTTTTTGAAAAGTTAAAAACACAGCTAATGCCGCTTTAAAATTGTTGTTTATGATGACTTCCTGTTCCTGTTATTTTATAGTCTTTATATGGACTGTTCCACTTTAAAGGTGCGCTTTCATATATCATAGTCTTTAGATGGACTGTTCCACTTTCAAAGTTTGCTTTCACATATCATAGTCTTTATATGGACTATTCCACTTTAAAGGTGGACTTCATATATCAGTCTTTATATGGACTGTTCCACTTTCAAAGTGTGCTTTTACATATCAATTTTTTATATGGTCTATTCCACTTTCAAAGTGTGCTTTCATATATCATAGTCTTTATATGGACTGTTCCACTTTAAAGGTGCGCTTTCATACATCCATTTCGTGAAGGAAAACATTTTCCCGTTAGCTGATGATTTGGGTAATTACTCCTTAAATATCTTTAGAATCAAGAATATCATAAGAGTCTGTAAAAGACCACCTCTTAGACAGATTTTGTCATTGAATGGAATATTTCATTCTGTTTTGAAAGAAAGTTATGAAGCAGTTAAATCATTTGTCATTTTATTTCATTGTTTGAGTCTTCTTTGGCATATGTTGTACATGTATTTCTGTGTAGTTTTGGCTGGATGGAAATGTTGATAAATAAAGTGTCATTTTGTCTAACCACTGATGACTCCAAAATGAACAAAATCAAGTTTTATTTATAAAGTTAATTCAAAATAAGTAGAAAATTATTTTCTAAATTTGCATGATAGAAACTTTACCAAAATTTCCAGATGCGAAAATCACCAGAAGTACAGAATATTATGGTTAAAATAACTTAGCTGTGTTTTCCAAAATAAGATGTTATGTTTTTAGCTCGCCTGAACCGAAGGGATATTATTATAATTTGTAAATTTGAGATTCACATATATGTTAGATACCAACACAGTTCAGGTGAGCAATGTGGCCCATGGGCCGTTTCTTACTACTTAGATTGATAAACAATAACAAATAAAAGATATATACCCAGGCATAAAAATTCTTATATTCCTATATTTTGTGAAAATAGAGTCAGGTCCAGTGTCACATGCATATACAATTAGTAAGGTCGAATTATTTATTTGCAAACGAATAATTGGGTTTCTGAAACAATTTTCACAATATACATGTATATAGGAATTGTAGTATTTTTATACGTGTGTATATCTGTTTGTGATTATACATCAATCTAAGAAGTTAAAAAAGAAAGAAAATGTTTTGGAAAACAATACAGCTGATTTTTCTTTAGTGTCTGTGATTTCTCTGTTTTCTTATTTATGATCTGTGATATGTATATATTTGTAAATATATATTGTAAATAAACAACATCAATATTTCAGAATCATTTAACTTTATTTATAATTAATCATCGTTGACAATTTCAATTCAAATTCTGATACATCAAACTGAAAATGAAGTTAAAGAGCACCCTGAGTGAAAAATGAAAATTTCTGTATTTTTAGAACTAATCATTCTAAGAACAACATCGAAAACCCCATCAAAATCGGTGCACGCATTTTCGAGATATTAGCGATAAACCGCAAAACTCATCTTTACAGATAGCTCAAATAGCCAGAAAGGGGCAGAGCTTCATGTAACATCATGACGCAGACTCCGGTTGCCTAGTACGTGTTTCAGTATAGGCTTTGTATCAGCGGTGCCTCAGGTGTGGACGGCAATCAACACACTTGCTGGTTTATTGAGTGAATATATATCATTATGTGAGTAAAATCAGTGATACATCAAGCTAATATTATATATCGCTGGTACAATAATGTACGACTGTTGCAGTCGTGATTTTTGTTTTGGAATTTTTAATTGATCATTAAAACGATATTAAGTTGTAACATTTTCGTGTTAGGCAGTGATATTCTACGTCAAGAAATCTAGCTTTTATTTATGAATCTATGCTTACATCTCACAGAACAAAACTAAGAGGTATTTCCACTGGAAAGTGGATAAAAATATAAACCTTGCGGAATTAAATTGTAAAAATATTAATTGAATTACTATTTTATTTTTATATTTATATATAAACTGATATCGTATAAGTAAGCGTAAATTATATGTCAATTTGAAAAGACAACTGCCGTAAATATCGCATTGTGCTGTTGACAGAGCAAGTAAAGTACATATATAATGGAAATTGATGTATTTGGTCTATGCTCGGCACTTACGGCCATTGAGCAGTGAGGGTTCTTTAACGTGCCGACCGGCACCTACTGTGACACGGGACCACTGTTTTTACTGTCTCATTCGACAGACAGGAAACCAACCTGCCGCCGGCTGGACTCGAACTCACGACCTCACGATTAAGAGTCGAGCGAGCTACCGACTGAGCCAGGCCGGTTCACCAGTGCGGGTACATGACATGGCAATATACTGGAAAGTGTGAAGTAAACGGGTGTTTTAAGGATTAAAAATAGCATATATCACAGGTGGTCGTTGTTCTTTTTTCTTTATAAAGCACAATCTCGAACGCACGAAAGAAAAAACTTCAGAGATAAAAACTCTAAATAAAGCGTGATACTCAAAATCAAGCATAACTAATCCATCCGCCCGTAAATGGGTCACTGAAAAAGCCCAAATCATGTTCGTTATATGACTGCATTTATATAAAATTATTTCAAAAATTTCATAAATTTTGTGATTTTAACAACGATGAATATGACTCGCTTTACCGTCCACTTTTAATTTCCGCCATGACAGTAGTCATCCTCAGGCTACTCTGTGACGTCAGAGTGTAACTCACAAGTCTGTCGAAAGTGGAATGAATTCTTAGATAGTTTTCCGAAAGCCGGTAAAATTGCTCATTTTGGCGGCCATTATCTCGAGAACACGCCTACTGATTTTGATCGGGTTTTCGATGTTGTTCTGAGAATAAGGAGTTATATAAATATAGAATTTTTCATTTTTCACTCAGGGTGCTCTTTAAACATATTGCAGTGAATGCAAAGAAATGTATACATACATACCGGTATATAAATAAATATATATATATTTTCTTAAGCTTTTAAATGCTTTGATTTTCGTCTCTAAGTATAGACAGTCAGTTCCTTAATACTTGTTTCCAGTTATTGAATATTTGAATGATATTATTAAATGAACCTCCTATATAGTTTTAGCTCACCTGACCTGAAATGTTAGGTGAGTTGTTGCCATGATTTTGCGTCCACCCATCAACTTCTTAAACTTAGCAGAAGCATTAGTTACCAAACGCATGAATTCTTAAATGACTATACATGTATATAATCACCCACCAATAATGAAACACGCGTATATTAATACTGTTATATTATCTTGTTCCTGATAATTTCAAATGTCTCGTACAACTAGAGCTTTGCAAATTTTAAATGTAATATGCAGATCCATTGAAACAAATGTCATGTATGGTGTCATCTGCACTGCTGATGATTGCAGTCTGTACCTTGACTTGCCACATTTAAGCTAAGGATCAGAAATGACCAATTCATCAACTTAAATTGTACCACCAAATCTTTGCACATAATATAATTCCTGTACACCGGCTCATTGTCATCCAGGAACTTAAAAGTTTTTCTGGAAAATGATTGACTATCATCACCCACATATTGTAATCCAATATACATGTAGATTTATACTTGAACGTTGCTTTAATTACTGATTATCTTTCTGAAAGTTGACCATATGTCCCAAATCCTTGCAAACTGCCTCTGTTAAAAATAAACTGGCTTTTACTTTAAACCTAGGTAGGTACGAATTACTTACAAATACGTATTATTCAAATTCTGACGAATAATGTATTTATGGAATTGACTGTCGATTTCCTACATTTGACAAAGCATTGAATTTGTTACGTTTAGTTTGCTTTACAACGGCTAGGTAGATAGTACGAATGATGGAAATTAAATACGTATTATTCAAAATCTTGAGAAAAGTATTAAGGAATTGACTGTCGATTATGTCTACACATATGACAAAAAGCCATTTGGTAATGTTCAATTAAAGCATCGATTTGTAAGTGATTTCCCAACGTCCTCATTGGTATATAATGAAATCGCAAACATTCCAACCCTCGATTATATATAGTATATATATATACCTATATATATATATATATATATATATTTATATATGTTTGAAAATATACATACAGCCCTAATATATTATCTATATATGGTTTAAGTACATAACTACTGGTTACAAGCTACGTTATTATGTCCTACGATGAATATAAATACATCATTTACACACTTGGGTAATACTAACGGTTCCATTATGTCTGTACACAATGTACATGCATCAGTTACACACTTTGGTAATGTAACAACATATATACAATAATTCAGGCATCGATTATAACGGTAAGAGATCACCATACACGTCTCATTTCGGATATAAATGTGATTAACAATCGCAAACAAGTTCAACCCTCGATTAATCATTTTAAAACTTGTTATTTTTCAACCAACTGATATATATATATATATATATATAGAATAAATATATATATATCTATATATATCTTATAACAGGTGTCTCTATATATCTATATATATATAATATGTTTCAAATGTACATACACACTATATTTTTATAAGAAACTGTACTTATGTTACAAAGCTACGATTATGTGTACATAATATACAATCATTTACACACTTGGGTAATACTAACGGTTCGATTATGTCTGTACACAATGTGCATGCATCAGTTACACACTTTGGTAATGTAACAACATAATATGGCGGAGTCTTGGCGGACGGGGAATTATGCAGGTAACCGGGTGTTTGCAACCGATTCTTTAAGGGCGGTAACGGCAAGAGATCAACCATGCACGTCGGGGGGGCGGCAGGGGTGGGATTCGGATATAAATGTGAGGGGGGGGGTCGGTTGCCGAGTGACTGCTATCAATCGGCATAGAGGGAAGGGCGAAGGGGGTGGTCTTGATTGAGGGTGGGTGTCGGTGGGGGGGGGCAACGCGGAAGGGTACAACGGGAAGAAAAATGGGGGTGGTGGATATCAATACGAGTAATATGGGGGAGGGGGCAGGTTCACGGAACTCGTAACTTTAAGGGGGGGGGGGGGTTTGGGGTTGGTCGGTGGGGGGGTGTAGTTCAACGTCTAAAGACACCGGGAGGGGTTCTCAAAAGTTCAATCAATTCAAGAAATGCAAAATGTACTATAAAAAAGAATTGGGTCGCAGGGGGTATCTACAGGTGTCTGTGTCAAAACTATGATGTTGTGGTAACTATTTTGAAATGAGTTGAAGAGGGGGGATAACTATATCGACTTATATCGGGGGGGATGGCAGAACGGGCTGTCTGGTCCACCACTGCAATTTGGAAAACTGTCAAAATCCAAAATACCCTCTTTATCATTTTTCGATGTCAGAGGGGGGGAAATATGGACGATTAACTTCATCCCGCAGCATTTAACGCAGAATCCGTAACCACACACAGGCTGCGGGTGTCCGACAATATTGTTTCCGGGGATAGCGGAATGGGCGGCAGGAGAGGGGCCGAGCGTGGGGCGGGGGCGTACCGTGTGTTCATCGGGCGCATGTATTGCAAATAACCATAGTTACTTATTTGCGGCAAGGACATACGACACTTATAGGGGAGGGCGGTAAAATGGGGGGGGAGGTGGAGGTTTGTGGTGGTCTGGTAATCTGAGTTTATTTTTTTTTTTTTTGTCTTTTTTTTATATCTTTTTTTTATTTACCATAGTAACTTTTTTTTACGTAACGATATTCTCATAACATCTCCTAAATAACATGTAATATCTGAATACCCGAAATGACCTATTTTCAGTCAGTTTGGACGATATTGTTATTGTCCGATTCACATAAGATGGCGGGGCGGAGTAACCTTTTGATTATCATACGGATGATTGTACTCGCTTTTCGGTTATCGCAAGTTACACTGCTTTGATCGAAAGCATGCCCCTTCCTGTTACTTAAAACCCTGCATCCGCCTATGCATATTTAAACCGCCGAAAACCCAGGTGCTCATGTTCAATGGAGCAAGTGTAACAACCGGGATCCCATATCAAATTATAAAATCAAAGGCCTATATGGCCATAAGGACGCTGAGCACTTCAAAAATTACAATGCCTGTTTGTTGTGGGTATGCCTAGAAAATGTAACAATCTAGTAAAATAAAATTGAGGTGGATTCACATCTGTAATTGATACACTTCCATAGTTTTAAAAGAGTACAGGGGTGCTAACACATAGATCATGACAACACTTAATCAACTTTGTTTTAAGCCTAAAGCGTGAGTTCGAATTCGATATGAGAACCAAAAAGAAATCGATTATGTTTAATAACTGGTACATTTTATCATATCTAACGTCACTTATATTACTCGTGTGTACTGATAATGTACACATACATTGCTACTATGTTACCTGTCAAAACATCATTAAAATTATTATTCCGTTATAACTGTAACACCAGCTACCTCAATCCTTGTCTTATCCTGAAATTAGCCTACTCCTATACATAATGTTAATCACAATTTTGATCACTATGAAACAAGTTATATGTAGGTCTACATCTGATAATGAGGATGTTACGTCTTATCAAGATTCATATAAAAAAAACGGTAAAAGTTTACGGAGAATAGCTTCAGACAAGGTAACTTTCCGAAGAAAGTAAAATAACAAGAATGATAAGAAACAGCAACAAGTGTCCGAAACGGACCTAAATTGGCTAACACATGTGTACCACATACAAATCTGAAAACAGGATCAGGATTAAAATATACATTGCATTATAATAATAAAATATATCGATATTAAATAATATAATTATAAATAATTAACCCGGTAATCGCTTTGTTTAATTAAGTTTATGGACCAGTAAGTAAGATACCTGGGAATACCAAGGCTGACATAAAATATTAACTCATATTTATAAGACGATGACATTTCTGGCACGAAATACGAAAACTACCACACAGCTAATCAGAGTTGCAATTTTCAAATTAAGTTGTTAACATGACTTTGAATGGATGAACTTGAAACTTTACATATTGTATCTTCAGCATATTTCCAACTGAATATTTGATACTAATATATGACTAGATGGAAATTCTATCGTTTTATCTATCTTAATTTTAAATATTTTGATTAAGCTGTGACCTTGACCATTGACCCAATGTCCACACAATATATCCAGCGTATTTCCTACAAATCTTCAACACAACACACATACCCAGAAACAGTATAGTTTTGGATCCGTGAAAATTCAGGTAAAAAGCATTCATCATATTTCCTAATACTGTAATATCTCCACCAAAATCTTATAGCTTCAGAGATACTTAAATTTTCAAACGTTTTTGTGACGTTGACTTTACATCATATGACATCGAAGAAAGAGAAGGAAAAGAACTTGAAACGGACCAAAGATTATATAAGGGAAACTTCTTTGGACGGTCTAGTAATAGACACTTTCTGGATTTCTGAAAGAATGCCTTTAGGTACCTTTTAAGTAGAACTTGCTCGGGATTGTATCAGCTGAACGAAATAATCTACCTTTTTTGCCAGTTCTTCGGTTAGATTTTGGACCGTGGCAACGTTTATGTTGATTTCTTCTTCTCTTGTAGCCATTGCTTCTGCTAATTGTGCCACCGATGATAGTTTTCCGGGTATTTCTTTTTCTAAGTAAAATTCGACTGCGTCTTTAATCTGATCATATGGCTGCTTTGTCATTTCAGTCAATTTATCCAAAGTAAATGATTCAATAAATTCTTCCGTATAATTTTCGACCTGTTTTTTGTTCAATTTTATCTCATTAACTATAGCACCAACTTGTATAAATAATGGCACTACTATTAGAGGTCGAAAATGTCGAGCAGCAAAAACAGATATAACTGTCGCTGCAAGATATGCATTTGTACTGTTGAATAGCACAGGAAGAAGCGAGTCCTTTTTATAATGCATATCACCGTGTATACTGTAAGTCTCTTCTATTTCTGAAGCAAATGTGTTTACTTCCTCTGAAACGTATTCTTTTAAGCAGTGTATCGCGTTATCTTCTTTTAGCCAATCATTTATTTCATTCGTCACTATAGATTTGATAATACGTTTTGGAAAAAACGTCCATTTAGAATAGATACGCTCATCACCGAGGATACGAGATATCGTTTCTGGTGACTTGAGATGAGCAAGCAGCTTTTTGGCTTCATTTTCATGTGTTTTCTCAATATAATCTGCTATTTCCTTGCATTTCTGAAAAAAGTATCAAACAAAATCTGATGTTATTTAACAAAGTCATTCAACAATTTAATAAATGTGTATTTACACGATTTGGACTTATTTAAAACCTATTAAGCGCTAAATAATTTTTTTTTCTCAGAATTTATCATCAGTTATATATTAAACCATAGCTACAGAGCTGGACCGCCTCCAGGGGAAGTATAACTCTACAGCTAGTTATAGAGTGAGGCTTTCCCCAAAGCCAAATTTCACTCTGTGGTCATCCCCTAAAGTGAGTCTTATTTCATCTATTGGTATCAATCAATAATGAAATTTAAAGTAATTATTCATTGACATTTTACGATCTGCAGTCATTTGCATAAAGTATAAAGAAATGTCATTGCATGTTTTACATAGAATTTCATCTCTTAAACTTCGAGGAAAAATGCACAAATGCATAAACTGTCAAGAAATAATGAAATTTGCCAATGACTGATATCCCTTTAATACATGTAAGAATATCCAATATTAACTTGGATATTGTTCACATTCGAATTGTTTTCACAACTTTCACAACAATTTTATTTTGAAATCCAGGATTTATCAAGAACATTTTGTTTGTATACAAACAAAATTTTCATTTTGACAGCTTGTATGCCTTTAAGAATTATATGTTTCATTTACATGAAGTTCGAAAACGTTTGATGAGGGTAGCCCATATAATCTGAGAAGATTCTCTAGAGAACATGACAGTCAACGTAAGGGAAAGGGCTGACTGTAGAGTGAAACTCCCTCTAGGGGAAGTCTCACCCAAAATTACACGGGGGAGACTGGCTCTAAAGTAGGACTTCCTACATTGGGTGGAGGCTTACTCTAGAGTAGGATCGCCGGGGAAAATCTTGCTATAGGGGAACTCTCACTCAATAACACCGGATAAGGATACATGTAAATTACACACGTACTTCTCCAGCTTCCTTGATAATGTTGTCTGTTTTTTGTCTGTATTGTTTTTCCATTTTCTTGCGCCCTTCTATACTTCTTCCTGGACGTGCAATTTCCAAAAAACTTTGAAGTTCGTGGGTAAAGCAGGAAATCCAACTTGAATAAAAAAAAGATACTTATGATGTGAATCGTGGACAAAACATGTGTACATACTTCAAATCTCAGTTTTCGGATCTTAATTCCATTTGAATAGACCACAGTACAGTGCTTGTTGCTCACTTGTTGAAACGCCTATCTCGATCCGTCATTGGCAATAAAGTTTATTTCGATAAAAGTCCCACTTTGTTCACTAGTATGCCAAAAATTTAACATCATCTCCCGTGTGCAGCTTGCAAGTAACAAATATCTCTATCTCGGTAATGAGACAACCGACCGAAGAGAGGATGTGAAAATCATCCCTAAAGTAACTTTCGATATTTTGACGGCAAAAAACACCTTAGCAAATCTATGAACTTCTTTTCTCATTAAATTTAAGTTACGGAGTGATGGGAGTAGCTACAATGTAAGTCCCGTGCACTGTCAGTATTTTGTATGTTGTTTGTTTCACACATAACTATTTCTGTAAATAAAGTTTACCTTTGCATTAATATACATGTAAGGTTAATTATAAGGATTTTTTCAATACCGGTCAGGTTTTAAGTTACCTGGTTTAACACAAAAAGTAACCCAAAATCAAGCAGAAATTCGGCCAAGAATTTGTTATGTACCAGTGCAAGCGTAACTCAATCTATCAACTTCAACGTAAGAGGCAATCGTAAGGTGGTGAGAAAAACATCGGAATTTACATGTATTACATTTAGTGAAATATAAGGATTCATCAATTCAATAAATTAATTATTCTTAATAGTTAATTATCACACATTATGCAAAATCAATGTAAATTGTTATTTCACTCCGTCAATCGAAATACATGTACACCGTACATTTTAATTTATGGGACAACATTTCTTGTTTTATGAGAAAAATAAAAAATATATAGATGACACTTTTATTTCATCTGTGATGCAGATGAATATATATTTAAGACGAATGCGTAGCATCAGGATTCGAGTTAAAAATCATTTCTTTGCCTCATGCGATGGAATAAAATATTGGCAAATATCCTCTACGTAGGTTTATCAGATGGTATCAACAATAAAACTTTTTGTGATGTAATTAAAACATCTAAAGATTTATCAGAGTTTAATAGCTTAAAATTTCCATAGTACGTATATCCTCAAAAGGAGATTAAAATCAAATAGGTTCCTTTGGTATAAAAATGAATGGTCTATTACGATTGACTCGATATTTTACAGGTATTTTAGGGGTATTGACTTGATATTTTATAGGTATTTTAGGGGTTATGAAATTTTTGTGCCGCGAATCTTCAAGTTTCAGAGGGAATGGGTGTTGAAGAAAATGTGCGTGAATACCAAATTTAGATAAAAACAGTCGCATAATCGTTTTATTCAGTGTGTCAACACTGTATGACACTCATACGCAAACAGGTACACAAAATTTAAGCAAACTCGGACTAAATATCATTCTTTCCTTCTATCAGTTTATAAATTTTGAATTTACCAGCAGCGAGTATAAAATTTACAACAAGACATCACTCCGCAAATTTGACTGGGTGACATTCATAATAGTGAAATTTCATTTAAAATCTAGGCTGAATAATAAAACCGTAGTTTGTATGTAGGCTATGATAACAATATAAATACAACTTGAATGAAATTACAAGTAAATGTACTGCTCAATCATAATGAGACAAAGGAAATTTTATTTGTAAACCGATTTGCAAATTGTTTTGAAAAACAGAAATATATCTGCTGCGGTTTCAGCATTTTAAATATATAAAAATCTCAGATTCCAAACTATAAATCAATAGAATGTCCAGAACACAGATACAAATCCGGTAAAAATGGAAAAACACGGACCTCTGGAAACCAAGAGGTGGGATCAGGTGCCATGGAGGAGTAAGCATCCCCTGTCGACCGGTCACACCCGCCGTGAGTCCACAGTCAAGTCCAACGAAACAAGTGAGGAGTGTATCCTCGTCATATTTGGTACAGACGTCTCAACAACCGCCAACGAAAAGGCAACTCAACATTTCATTTAGTGAAACAGAGTACTCGCAAACAAGACTATCATACCGACCGTAAAATTTGCGGAACGTTGACATTAAACGCGGTTTTCGATATCCCTATGTCAATAATTTGTCAGTGAGTAGTTTACCTCTGTATATGAAATCTTCATATGTTGTGCACGCCCTGGCATATCGGATCATTTGTGAAATATAAACTCCATATGCGGGTGACTGGGGGATATTACTAATTAAATGTGGAAAATTTACGACGGGAAAGCCGAAATCGTCGCGTTTATCGTATAGCTTAGTTGCTTATTTCCCGTCTGTGTTTATTTTAAGTAAAATGTCAAAGTATGAAGCGTGTGTGCTTGATTCTGTTGTATCTTTAATTTATAGTTCGCTGGGATATATCGCATTGACATATGTATGAAATTTGTCATTATTAATTGACAAAACGTCGTCGATATATCTAAATGTCAAATTAAAGGACACCGCTAACTTTTTCTTCTTTTGATTCAGCAGATTTTGAATGAAGTCTGCTTCGTATGAATAAAAGAACAGGTCGACCAATAAAGGAGCACAATTGGTTCCCATAGGAATGCCGATAGTTGAAAGACCACGTCTCCGAAAAAATATTGTCTATTAGAAATTCCAGCATGTTTTTTTTTTATCAACTTCAGTATATTTAAGTGTAGAATCAGAGTAGTGTTTGACGAAATAAGTATCCTGATAGCCAATCACTAGATATTTAAATTTTCGGGTACCACCTTTAGTGAAAAAGCAGTTGTCAATGATGCTGAAAAGTATTTCCTTTAACTTTTTTTGTGGAATAGAAGTGTAAAGAGTAGAGAAGTCATAAGTTTTGATACTGTGAATTCGAGAAAAATTGTGTGCCTTCAAATTTTCTAAAAGCTGTTTAGAATTGTTAAGTATCCACATCTGATTTACACCGCTTCAGGGATAAGCAACTGCACAGTATTGTTGAAGTTTCTCCTTAATGGCTGTCAATATCTTGGTAAGGAGTAAAGATAAAGGTTTGGTAGAACATTTGCTGGATCCTGCTATGTATCTTTGCTTATATGGGGTTTTATGAAGTTTAGGTATCCAGTATAAATGTGGTAGCTCGAAATCGGTATCCGTTGTAGGTATATCAAATGAGCGTAATACGGACACGTGATTTTGAAGGATCTCGTCCTTGGAAAGTGAGCAACGTGTGTATGTAGGATTTCCAGAATTCGTATTAAACCCAAGTTCTTCTAATAAACAATTATAGTAATGTGCCTTACAAATAAAAACTATATTATTTGAGGCTTTGTCTGCTGGTACCAGTACATATTGGTCATGTAACCTATCCAGTTCAGTTACTACTTCTGGATCATTAAATACAGAGGGATAACGTATTTTCATAGTCCCTTTAAGTTTTCGAATACGAGATTTTATTAACCATCGTATGGCTTTCAGCCATTCAGACAAAGTGTCTGGTTCTACGTCTTCATGTTTGGCCCATCGTCTGGTATAATCTTCGACAGAATCCATAACTAAAATGAAATTTTGACGCCAATTAAAGGAACAGGCTTCCCGGTATTTAGGGCCCCTTAAAATAAGATTTTTTAGGCTTTCATTTTTAACAATAGAAACGTCGCCGGTAATGATATGCCCGATAGTATTGTATTTGAAAGGAGATAAAGCACATGGACATGTGACAGTGTTGTGTAGAAGATGGTTGATGTCTAGGCACTGCAAAACCTGTTTGTAATTGAATAGTTTGGATGCGATGCTAGGTGTATAGCTATATGAATTGCAAGGCGTGGTCTTCAGTTTAAAATATGGTGGAATACAGGACTGAACTTTTTTGTGATTTAGAACATCGCCAATGTTTAAAGCGTCTATGCCTTTATTTGTGAATTTAAGTTTAAAGAAAAGTACATCGTTAAAAAGAAGAAAAGGGGTCTACGATACGATTTAAAATTATGTGTCAGTCATGTTTCATATTTCAAATTTCTGTGACTTAGTTAATATAAATACACGTAATTCGTTGAAGACGAAAGGTAAATTCATATGAAAATTAATATAATGCATTCCGTAAGCAAAAGCTACGACCATATTTATCAGTAGTAAGAGAAACTTAATTCTCTAGTCCCTCCGCAGCTTTACATTTCGGAAATGCACAAAATATATGACTTTGTATTAATTGCAATGTCTGTCAAAATATCGAAAGTTATGTTAAGGATCTGTTTCACATCCTGTCTTCGGTTGGTTGTCTCATGACCGAGATAGGGATATGTGTTATTTGGTCGTGCGAACAAAGGGGACTGTGATTGAAATGAAGTTTATATTTTGCCGATGGCGGATCGAGATAGGCGTTTCAACAAATGAGTAATAAGCACTGTACTGTGGTCTATATAAATGGAGTTAAGAGCCAAAAACTGATATTTGAAGTAGAATATGTACACATATTTTGTCCACCACCTGTTAAAGTAAATAATACGGGACAGGAATGATCTATCAACAAATTAATAGACCTTCTTCATATTAGACTATTCCGACGCGGGTTTCAGATTTTTATTACGTCAAAGTCACGTGATACCCGACAAGGCGCCTGCAGAAATAACATGGCAATCACGGGTCTAAAGTTTACTATTACACTTCGCTTTAAAATATATATGAACAATTTGTCAGATATTGAGAATTTGAAATAGATTATTGTTTGGTTTAACAGATTTTTAATGTTCAAAACAAGCCAGAGTGCCTGTGATTCCGTTTAAAAAAATACTTGATATGAAAGATTTGAGATCTCTATGTTTATAATTAGATTGGAGACTCACTGTAATTTATTTTTTCTTTGCACGATAAAAGTAGATTTTTTATTTGAAATCAGTGTAATTGAAAATCTACCGACTAACGGTCATTGAAAGAAAAACGTTATAATATATAGGCCTAGTGATCTACACATGACTGATGTATTAACACCTGTTTGTTATAAAATCTACAGATTACAGTATAATCTTTGAATAAAACAGAAGTAAAAATTGATATAAAATGAACATCAAATGGGTGTCTATTTCAACAACATACACGTATTTTGCCATCATTACTTTAAAGGTTTCATAGCTGTCAACTATTTCCAAAGATTTCAACATAAGGACTTGGGATACTATTTATTGTGTATCCTAGGCTAGGTCCTGACTGGCGGTCGATATAGATAAAATAGCATAGTGATATGATAGAAAAGGAATATTTTTATTTCATTCCAATGACCAGCAGGAGATAAAGAGTCAACAAAAATGGGTGTTAGTGCTTACAAGTAACCGAAAAATACATATGAGGTGGCTTTTACTATAGGCTATCCTAATGACCGACAATCGAAGTCGCAACAAAACAAAATTGGAGTCTTGTATCCTAATGACCGATATAGTGCCTATACCGGTTAAAGGGGTAAATTTTCATTAATCCTAACGACCAAAAAGGCATGATTACAATTAATAAGGAAATGCCATATCCTAATGACCAACTGTCGACACTGGGACAACGTCAGAGAAATTTGATTCAAATTAAAAAAAGGGTGACATTTAATTAACTTTAGTGGCATAATGGTCGACATAGGGACAATATTGACTACTTTGCTGACATTTATTTTTATTTTATTTATTTGTTTTATTATTTTATCACTAATGTGACATCGAAATTTATATTACAATGTAAATTATATATGCTATTGTATACTGTTTGTATAATTAAGACATTGATGAAACGTACACCCTATGCCTCAAACTAAAATGAATTGTTTGATAAGGCAAGACCTAAAGATCTAATTACCAAAGTTTGATACAGGGTAATTTATAATCAAGAAAGAATTGCAGGCTATCCAGATGACAGACGGTTGACAATTATAGAGGCAATTAATAATGGAATATTGTATCCTAATTCTCAAGTCTATGCATAGGCGACGGAACGTGGAGGGGGACTAGTGGGGCTTAGCTCCTCACTTTTTTGCAAAGATAGACATAGGTGTTGAACATTAGTGCTTAGCTCCCAGACGCATCTAGCATGTGTGTGTTTTAAGTTGGTTAAGCCCCCCCCCCTTTCAATTTGCTGCCAACGCCTATGCAATGCATTATATTCTTACATTGTACCAAAAATATAGGCCAAGAAAAATACACAACAATCGTTTTATATATATAAATAGATCTAGCGTAAAAAGTACATCGAAGCCTTGTCGATTCATTTAGGCCTATAGATCTTGGTCTATATAGGCCAACATGTACATATTTTAGCTGGAGAGAAAACTCTCTTATTAATTATTAATAAATATAGCTAGATATTCATTCATTGTTCATGACAGATTTTTTTTTCAAATGGTTTAAGATTATAAAAATAAAGGCCTATAATTTCGCTTATCAATATCATTCTCCAATTCCATCCCCAGACTGGCAGACATATAAATTAGTCTTTTAATGTTTAGGAGTAGGCCTATTTATCAATCTGCCTGTTTCAATTTGTAGTCTATGATTACTAGTTTGAAAGTCGGCTAATATTTCAATGTTATTTTTAGGTGTATCAAATCAAAATATTTATAAGTCCCTATGTGTATCATTTTGTCATCGTATCTCTAGTTTAATTTGTATTTTGCCGCTGCGGGATGTTGGACATGCCCCTTATGTCATCGAGAAAAACCGCTCCAGTATATATAATACAAGAACGCCTATTCTGTATTTTTCGTGTCAAGGGATTATAGTTTGCATTATTTATTTCAGAAATACAAATAGAATGTATCAAGATGAATTTTGAGAAAACTATTGAATCTGCGATATAAACGTTCATTTCATGTTGTATCGGAGGTTACCTTTTGGAAAAAGCCATCTTCCGGTTGCTTTGCATATTACGTCAGCAATCTTTTGTCATAAACTGCCCTCGGACGTCGCTAATATTTCTAACCCGTCATATTTGTTTTGAACGTTATGGTGTATTCGTCCGCCAGTTACGAAATTGGACGATTTTAAGGCGACACAGTTTGGATAATTTTCGTTTTATCATCTTGGCATAGTCATTTTACACAGGTATTTATATTTCTATGAGAAAATTTTATTCAAAACTGTTTTAGATTGAACTGTACTATAGCGGATTAACAGGTGTAGTTTCGTGTCTGGTAGCTGAAGGCTTCCAAATTGTAAATAATTTCTGAAAGATGGGCAAAAATCGACCCCACCCCCCCGCTGGAGAAATATTGCCGCTCACAACTAATGAAAATATACATTGGAATTATGTTCTGTATTGGAACTAAAGACAGTATTGGCATCAAATAGGTCAATATTATTTTTAAATAACAATGGAATCGATCAGTATTTGGGTCTTGGATACGGATTTACCATATGTGTCGATTTCAAGTCTAGAGTAATCGATTGATTCATAAATTCCTTCAAAATAAAGTTAAAACTGCATCAATATTTGGCGAGATTGCGGGTCTCAATCAAATACTCCCAAAGGTCTGTGTATGTGTCTTAAGCTAATAGAAACGTCTAACACATAATTCCAAATAAACAGGATTACCCTGTAAACTTATCTGTCAGTTCCCATAATTCAAAATATGCTGGATTTCTCAGTACTTTTGATCTGCACGAAATAGCAATACCTTACAAAGAGTTGTCGATCCTTGCACTCCTCAACAATCTTTGTCAACGTCTAAGAAGTCACAAAGTACGTGGTCATGTTATGTCTATTAAAACAAAATTACACAGAGTAAGGACACTTTTCGCAAATATACAGCTTCCAACTGTCAATATATTTGATACGCTCCATATGGTTGGCTTAGCTACTACATGCTCACATAATAGTTGTTACGTGAGCACGTAAAATGTATTATGTGCGCACATAATACTAGTACGTGCGCACACAGTAGCTATGATGTGTGCACGTAATAGAAATATTTTTATTTCATATCATCTCCATGTCACCGTAGTATGATGACTATATGGATAGTGTTTCCATGAGACGAAATTCTTGCGAAATATTTTTAAAAAACCTTTCCAAAGTTGCTGGGGCACGCAATAAGCACGTTGCCTGTGTATACGAAATCATCGCCATGAAGAAGTGCTTTGAAATCAGTTTTGGCGAGGGACATAAAACAACATGGGCAGATAACTAACTGTTCTTAATAAGTTATCAGCAGTTTTGAAGTTGGAAAATGCCAGAATTATAAGAGTCAATTCCTTAATTTGTTTTGGCAGGATGAAGGCGTCACTTCGCTGTGGGCGTGGCTTATTCACAAAACTGGGTTTATGGTATGTACACTCAACTTTCCAGCGAATGAAATTGCTTGAAATTGAAAAACTAACTATATACTTTTATACGCTACTACACTGCTGTATAAAAATTGTGATTTTAACTTAAAGGACGTACAAAGAATGGCTCAACACTGATGTTGTGTATGCTGTCCCTATTAGTTGTGATAACCCATCCAGTAATCTTCTGAAATTTCGACTGAAGAATATCTTCTCACCAACTTTTCTTGTAGCCTGTTAAAAAGTTAATTTAACATAATCTGTATAAAATTATGCGTTTAAGTAGTATATATAGTAGTAAGTCTGATGTTATTATTACAAAATACATGTACATGTGTGTTAAGCTGAAATTCTGCTTTGATTTCAAGTTACTTTTTGGTAAAATCATGGGTAAAAATCCTCCTATATACTTTCTCCGGAAGTTCTCGGACTTTTTTCTCGTATTAGAGGAAGTCTCGAGTTTTAACGTATGTTTTGTGTGGTTTTAGGCATGAAAACTTTTTGTGTATATTTTATGACGTTACTACTTTTCGTGTACTTTGGATGAGTTATCTCCCTTTTTCTTATTTATTTCTGTTTTTATTGATTTCTTAATAATATATTAAAAAAAAGAGACTAAGCACGTATCTGGTTAAAATGAAATCATTCCCTTGAAGTGAGGCATTCAATACATTAAAGGATGTGGTCCAATCTTACTGTACTGATCAATGTAGAGATATGAAATACCACCACACTGTGATTTTGAATGGTCAAGATTTGAGGTACTGCCATGGGAACGTAAAATTTTACTTTTTTATGTTATAATTCTATTATTCAGCCTAGAACTATTTTTCACGTGATCCACATTTCCGATCCGATTGTCACTTCAACTTTCTCCATTCTGATTGGACGAGAACCTTCAAAAGGGCATGGTTTCACAGCATGACGTCATTTTGGAGAACATCCATGACAAAGAGCAAAATTAATGAGGAAACCATGATGTGTTTACATTGGATCACTTTATACTACTTACAATACATATGTCCCACAGTTTTGAAGTAAAATACAATACACATGTACGATCTATACTTTATCCAGAAATAAATGAGATTTGCTCACCATTTTTGCATCAATGGTCACAACATTTTCGTCTATAAAAGTTCCAAAGTGTTCAATAATTTTGGATTCATTATCTTCTAGGATACGCTGCCTGTCATCTTTCTGTATACAATCCCATTTGTTGTAAACAAAGAAAACACTCTTTGGGTCCCTTTTGTCTGACAACTCTTTAATTCTTCTCGCCTACAAATTTATATTTATATGAACCGTCACTCTTACATGTGGTTAAAATATGTAATACTTGGTTACAAATCTAAATAAAAAGGTAATTGTTGAAAAGTAAAAACACACTTTCCACTTTATATGTATGTAATTAGCAAAAAAAAACGAAATTGTATTACATTCAAAACATTTGTTTTATTACAAACTTTTCATTCATAGAAATAAGTACGTTGCACGGCACTTCGTTTTGGTCTGTATCTATTGTGTCCTACTAACTTACCCTACGATCAACAGGAAAACCACCTCTAGCTGGTGTATCTATCATAACTATAACAGCTGTAGCACTTGGTAAAAAATCAGATACAAACTTCTTTGTCTCTTCCGTTGCATTGTTTCCGGGTGTATGAACAATAACAGATTTTTTTCTGCAATAATAGTCATTACAGTCTTTTCATAAGGGATTTTCGGGGGAAAACAGTTCATTTTGCTTTCGTCATTTTTAACCAACCGGAAATGAAAACGAAAGGGGCCGGTGTCGTATAATAATGGATCCGGCCTCAAAACTGTGTTCGGCCGGACCGATAATGTTAAGATTTTCGTGGCAGCCTCCGTCTATAATTTTCGGTCAGGATAGTAGAGTATCATTATCATAGATATTAAACGACGTATTAATTAATAAAAACAAAAATGGCAACTTTGGAAAGATGGTAGGCTTCAATGCTTCATTCCTTTTAGGTGTGACAAGAATAACATCGGTAAAATCTCTAGAATTCCATTTTCTAACATACATACTCCAATTAAGAGTCAATACATGAACGTTTTCTCCTTTCTACTGAAAATATATACCATTTTGTAATGTGACAATATATTTATAGAGCTTTCGGAGAATGGCGGGAATTATCTTTACGAGAGCATGCAGGGCCTATGGCTTCCGTTATCACCTGTTGACAGACTGATTTAAAACTAAAACCCATTGTTTTATTTTGTTTTACCAGTAGTTCTATCACGCGTTTTAAATTATAAGACGTGGATGTTAATATAGTTTCCCACCTTTCTTAAAAAATCTGGAATATAAATAAAATTATGTGTCAAATGCAAGTTTTGTTACATATTCAAGCACACCATACAAAGTTATATATTAAAAAGGTAAATAAATAATCCCTTTATTTAGCTTACTAAAAGCCTTATCTCTATCTCTCACGACTCATATTCATAAGTAAGATTGATTTTTGCAATGCAGAGATTGAGTTTTTGTGGCACAAAATTGAATTTTGTGAACTATTTAAGCTTTGTAAACACAGAATTATATTTTGTCAAACAGAGTTGAATTTTGTTTAGTTTATAGGTAACATAAATAGATTTTTGTCAACAAAATTTCACAAATGTTCCCATGTGGGACGGGTTAATTCAATTCTGTGTCACAAAAGTCAATTTTTGTCAACTCATTTGCATATTTTCGATTCTGTGTTCCAGATATGGTACACGCATGTAACAAAGGATACGATTGACTCAATTTAAATCAGGCAAGCTTCGATTTACTCCATACTACCACGTACTACCCCATACTACTATTATAAGTCATTTCTACACAAATTATCAAATCATTTTCGATAATGAACATAATTTAGCACTAAATTAAAGATAGTTCAATCTACTAGTGAAACCTTAACCGGAATTGTTTGTGTTGTATCGATACACTACCACATACTACCCCATAATAACACATACAAACCGATGATAGCACATACTACACCGTATTGACACAGGATAATACTTACTATGTCATTTTTATGACACAAATTATCAAATTTATTTATGGTAATATGCATTTTTTGCAATAAATCCTAGTCAGGTACTAGTCAAACCATAATCCGTAATTGGGCTCGGCTTGGCGCGCATAAAGGAGACAGGCTCATTATATCGGGATATATATACATATTTATACAGGGTTATTGCATTCGATTATTTTTGTATTGAAATATTTATGAACATTAATGTGAACAGAGTACTCAAAAGCATAATACGTTATCTTCATTTAAACAGACATCTCTATTCCACTATCTAATAAAATGACCTGGACCTACCTTTCAGCCATCAATGTGGCACAGAATTGTATCTTGTGACGTAGAATTGAGTTTTGTGTCACAGAATGAACTTTTGTGTACAAAATGGTTAAAAATAGGTCTGTGACGAATAATATCGGATTTGTCTCTGTGTCCTGGCCATTCTATTGATTTACACTTTGGTATCTGAAGTTTTTATATTTAACTTCTTCTTTCGAAATTTTACCCGATCGAAATGTTACCATTATCTTTCCGGACTTATTCTTATATATTGGGAAGAAAATTACAGAGACCTGGACCAAAAATGTTAACATTATCGGTCCGGCCGGACACATTTTTAGGCCGGACCAATTATTATACGCTACCGGAACCATAAAACCTGAGAATTTTCTAAACTCTGAGACTATTTTCAAAATGGTCTCTTCAGGTAATAAGATTCCAGGATTAGCCAAAGTTGAGTACAATTTTTGACTTAAGTAATTCTCAAGTTTTTTGGTGTCAGACCAAGATCATCCATAGCCATATTGAGTTATGTTGGTTCTTTGATAGAATAATTCAGATTGAGATATACTTGTGCCAGTTTTGTCGATTATAGTAATATTACAATTAAAAACGAGTTTATATGAATCTTGAAAATCAAGAGTTAAATTTGAAAGAAAGAAATAACCCGAGAATGGCAAGTGGTAACGAATTCCGGATGATGAAATAATACTACTTTAAAATGACGTTTAAGGAACAAGGACCATAATAATAATTCAAATTCTACTTCTGAAAATATCATTTATCTGTCTTTAAAATACACATTCAGAGATATAAATTTGCATAAATATCCTTACATGGAGAAAAGGAACTGGCCAATGCACATCAATGTAGCGCGAATCCAAATCACAGTTCATTTCTGTAAGCTTATTCCTCAGTTTCAGTCTTCATATAAGATGTCCAGTGGCTCCTCAGTCCCCATCCTTTTTTCTTTATTACAATCTTTCTCTTTTCATCATTTACAGACTCTTATGATTGTCTTTGTACAGCTGCAGAGCCGAATCTGGTGGGCAATACATTGCCCCAATAAGACAATTGATGATTTGAACTTTTTACCAGCACCCTCTGCACCTAAAGCAATTGAAAATCATTTGCGTTAATGCGTATGTTTATCTCAGACCTAAAGCAATATTTGGCACTGATAACACCATTTGAATTCAAAAATTTTCTTTAAAGGTAAAGATAATCATCTTTTACAGGTGGTTACTCATAGACGGAGTTCGGAATGTAGCTTGAAAGCTAATTTTGGCCTTTGTATGATACCACTTTCTCTAAATTAATTGAGTTTAAACTGATGAAGTCTAATTGACAGAAAACCGATATCGTCCTTGAGCATTATATCTTTGGTATTATGTTTTTATTATATTTTAGATTGATATATATAAAATGTGTCATAAGTTTAAATTATTTTAATTAAAAAAAGTTAAAACTTATAAAGTCAACACACTAAATCACAAACGTAATATAAATTATTTTGTCCGTGTTTGTCCATTTTTATCGGAATTTGTAATCTATGTCCTGGACATTCTATTGATTTACACTTTGGTATCTGAGGTTTTTATATTTGTAGTGCGTATAGGTGATACCGATGTTTGCTAAGAAGTTAAGTGAAATATTACAGTCAAGGGAAAAAGACAAAAGTAGTTGTATAGAAAGATGGACTTTATTAAAAGTTAACAGAATATTATGTTTGAATGGACCTTAATGCACTTAATACAAGTGTGAATTACAAAACATTCAAGTCTGAATAGGAAAATGAAATATTCAATAACAAACCAATGACAGCAATGTCAATCTTCATGTTCACTTCAGATAATTTTGTGTTTAGCCTATCTCTTATTGACATTTTCACTGCGCATTGAGACCCTTCCGTTGCCGCCTGTAATTTATAAATCAACGTATTTCTGCTGTTATGATCTTATGATCTCAAAGTACGGCTCAATTCTCTCAAAGTACGTTGTAAGGGACTTTCCTCAATCAGTCTAGATGACGTCACCTCGCCCCCGAACGTTTCTACTAAACCCCGTAAAGTCTCATTTCACACCCTACTGTGCTTCCGACCTTGAGGTAACCAGTTACTTTCTCAATATTTTCATCACCCTCATATCACGGCGAAAGTCGTCAGCTAGAATCATCTTGAATCTTTCTGAGTAGCTCCAAACTACACCCAATTTGTAAAGGCCCATTGGTGTTAACAGCCATCGATAAGGCCCCATACACGGGTCGACTCGTCAACAATATCGTAATTCACTATATCCAAACTTACGCTCCATCAGGCCGAAAACAGAACTATGGAAAATAAAAAGACAAGACGCACCAATATGTTATCGTGTTCACAAATTTGTACACAACACACACATACACACAGCAAAAACATAACTTGGCATATAAAAAGACTAGAGATATATATCGGTTATACATATATAATAATATATTAATATATATAAATATAAATATATATATATATATATATATATATTATAATGCTTACGTTAGCTGTACTGAATGAAAAATTTCACTGATTGTGACCTTGATTAATTGTATTTTCTCTAAGTTTAACCCTGAGGTTTTTCTAAGATACATGAAGTTGACTTTTGCCAATATTGGTAATTCCATCTTTAAAGTTTTATTTTCTAACTTGTGCCTTAGATATTCTAAGAAACATGATGCTACGTTATCCCTCTATTCAGTGATCCAGAAGTAGTAACCGAGCTAAATAGATTACATGACCAATATGTACTATTCCCTGCAGACAAGCCTCCAATAATATATTTTTATTTATAAGGCACATTACTGTAATTGTTTATTAGAACTAGGGTTCAATACAAATTCTGGTAATGCTACATACACACGTAGGTCACTTTCAAAGGACGAGATCCTTCAAAATCACGTGTCCGTATTACGCTCTTTTGATGTACCTATAACCGATACTGATTTTGAGCTACCATTTCTATATATAGAATCGGTGTAAATCAGATGTGGATACTTAAAAATTCTAAACAATATTTAGAAAATTTGAAGGCACATTATTTTTCCCAAATGCACAGTATTAAAGACATAGTATCTATGAAAATGGTTATTTTTTTTAGTCGGCAATTTTGCGGAAATATCGAAGATATGACTGAATAATGATCTTCCACGTCGACACTTTTTTGTATAATTAGCGTAATTAACGGATAAATGCTGATTTAGTTGTCGTCGTCTGTAAGAATCAAACTCATTAAATTATGCACAGAAACCAATCCCAGAAGCACACGCAAGTGACCTAGATCGTATCGATATCAATCAATGGGTGCTGAGGTAAGCACGTGTTGATTATATTTTGAGGATCCTACATTTAGACGGTCCTTGAGGCTTATCCATCGATCATGCTCCTTTCCAATATTTATCTTGGTCTTGTTGTATTTTCGCCAGAACTTCTTTCCGATTTCTTTTTCTAGCTGAATCTGTCAATTTAAACAGGTCGGCCACGATTTGTTTTTGCTTTGGGGAACGCCATGCTATTTCACTATCAACAATGGAAACGATGCGCATGCGCAAATACAGGTCACGCTAAGGTTATATGAATATGGGCGGGCTTGCAAACGAATTTTTGTCGTACCGAAACAAAAAATAAAAAAACGTGGAAAGTTGTGAAATACAATAAAACTATACTTCTATGTGTTTTAATTCAACAATTTTTCGTTTTTTATCTCCAAATATTAACATATTTGACCCAAACAATTGAGATTGAAATATTTGAGGAAATCGTAGATACTATGTCTTTAAAACATACTTCTCTATTCTTTACACAACAATTCCACATAAAAATATAAAAGAGAAACTTTTTAGCATCATAGGCAACCATTCTAAATTTAAATATCTAATGATTAATTATCATGATACTTATTTTGTCAAACACCATTCTGATTCTACACATAAATGCACTGAAGTTGATTTGAAAAAGATGCTTGAATGTCTGACAGACAATATATTTGTAATGTTCGGAGACGTGGTCTTTCAACAAACTGCCGGCATTCCTATGGAAACTAATTGTGCTACTTTACTGACCAACCTGTTCCTTTTTTCATATAAAGCAGAGTTCAATCAGAAACTGCTGAATCAAAAAAAAGGTCAATAAATAAAAAAAAGAAAAGAAAAAGAAAAAGCTAGCAAAGAACTTTAATTTGACATTTAAATACATCGACGACGTTTTGTCAATTAATAATGACAATTTTCATTCATATGTCAATACGACTAGTAATTAAAGATGAAACAGAATCAAGCACGCACGCTTCATACTTAGACATCCTATTTACTATTGACACAGATGGGAAATTGGTAACTAAGCTATACGACAAACGCAAAGATTTCGGCTTCCCATCGTAATTTTCCACATTTAAGTATTAATATCCCACACTGACCCGCATATAGTGTTTATGTTTCACCATGATCTGATATGCCAGGACGTGTTAAACATATGAACATTTCATATACAGATGTAAACTAATCACTGACAAATTATTGAAACAGGAATATCGAAAATCCGCGTTTTTGCAAATTACTTTGTATCTCTAAGTGAAATGTTTTTACGGTCGGTACGTCTGTACCAATTGTTACGAGGATTCGTTACTCACGTATCTTATTTGGATTTGCCTGTGGGTGTGGCCGGTCGACCGGGGATGGTTACTCCTCCATGGCACCTGATGGCCATAAAAGCAAAAGAACGTCAGCTTTTGTCCTAGATGGGTCGGTTCGGATTCCTTTGACGCTGTAACCATTATAACAGTACCAATGCTCTTCCTAGTTACAAAATCACACCGTCAATTCTGTTCGGTTTCCACTTTCACTTTCTTGGTTGGTTTTCCTCCCTTCTTGAGCATCAAGTTCTGTTTACCCTTGGCTCATGACGTTCATAGGCCCAATTACACGACTGATGACATTTACATCATTGTTCCGGTTTTGATGAGACGGAGACGTGTCTATTTTTGTTCTCATTTTCTACTTTAATGTTGATGTTGACGTCGACGACATCGTTATTCTAAGTACATGTAGGAGGGACTAACTTCACCACAAATGAAACAAGGATGAGTTCTGGGGGGAAGGCTTTTATTCGTAAACCCATATACGATGTTCTGATTTCTGGATGTTGTTTATCCTTCAATTTCTTTAAGGCTAGCTGTAATGGTTCTTCATCTCTCTATTTTCTGTAATGTTGATAGGAAGGCAGCATCATGAGGTATTTCTTCGTGTTCCCATTTCCGTGGTCGTCCCTCTCTTTCTTTTCACTCCCGTCCATTTGTCCTTTTTTCTCTTCGTTTTTTCTCTCTACGAATACTTTTCGTGGACGTCCCCCCTTTTTTCTCTCTCCCAGTTGTCCCTGTTATTTTTTTTTTCAATCTCCCTTATATCTCTGTCCTTCTGTCTTTTTTTACTCTGTCTTTTGTCTTTTCTTGACTCTGTCCTTCTGTCTTTTCCAACGTTCCCCCATTCTTTTTCTCTGTTCTTCTTCTCTCTGTTTCTCTTCTATCTGTTTCTCTCCTTTCAACCCCTTTGGTCTTCTCATCTCTTCTTTTCTCACGTCTTTTCTCATTTCATTTCTCTTTTCGATGGTTTCCTATTGATAGATGTCAAATACAAGATGTTGACACGATGACTCTCGGACATCAGCTGAACCAAGGTCCTGTGAATGCACTGATGTTTGAATCACACGACGAAAAATGAAGTTTGGGAATCACTTTTCGTCACTAGAAAATGAACTTTACATCCCCATGTCATCTCATCAATGTATTTCAATGGTAATCAAAATACTTTTTATTTAATACCCACATAATTGATTGATAAGGTTCCCCAATGTTGATGACTTGAGCGATCGACCCGTTTAAAACAAGGGACCACGCGTAATAACGGGTAACGATTGTGAACCTATAACTGTGAATTTCGAGTAACTGTTAATCTGTAGATATAGATAGCATTTTGATACCAATATTTAAATCGGTGGATAACGTGGGCATGTGTGATGACGTAGAACAAATTTAGTCATTCCTCAGGCATATCCATTTCACTTCAAAGCCGAGTTTATAACCTAGTAGACTTGGAAAACGTAATAAAAAGGGAACTGTATAGATGGATCGCCTTTAACTGAATCACAAATCGATCTAAAGCTGGGTCATACCTTAAATGAATAGTATGTTATGTGAGACTTCTTCAATGACATTCATCTCTTCTTTTAAAGCAGTAGGAGACGCATAAAACCCCGACCGAAATTTAAATCTCTAAATGTTTCCTACGAAAGCGATTCCCGACTTCGTATCTGTTTTAGAGATGACATGGTCAAATTGTGGATCATCAAAGAAGACGTGCTCTTCTTTATCAATTCTATAGTAAAACGATCATGTTGCCGATATTTCATTTCCTTTTTCTTGGGAGGGGGTCCCGGGGATCTTTAGGAGTAACGATGGATTCCAATGGAACGTGAACGGGAACCAGGACATCTATGTAATTATTATTCAATCCTATCGATTCTATTAAGTTGGGAAAGATCCATTCACCCAAAACTACTTCGCACTCACAATCAATCATACTTAAAGCTTGAGGTAAATGAGATTTGAATTCTGTTAAGGAATTATCAGGAAAGACCTTTAAACTAGCATCACTAAGTAGAGTCATGTAAAAATTTCCATGATCTTTAGAATCGAGAGTAGTCATGATACGTGTACTTGAGATCAAACTGTATAAATGGACACCTACTATTCACATCCACCTGCTTTATATCAACAACAACACCAAAGTAAAGTTTGATAGTTTAATACTAAAAATACTTTTTCAAACAACTTTTCAAACATTGCCAACTTTTGAAACAGTGTCAACTTTTCAAAGTCTCACATTTCAGCAAATGTTCTACCAAACCTTTATCTTTACTCCTTACTAAGATATTGACAGCCGTTAAGGAGAAACTTCAACAATACTGTACAATTGCTTATTCCAGAAGTGGTGTAAATCAGATGTGGATACTTAAAAATTCTAAACAGCTTTAAGAAAATTTGAAGGGCACACAATTTTTCTCGAATTCACCAGTATCAAAACACTTATGACTTCTCTACTCTTTACACTACTATTCCACATAAAAAAATAAAAGAAAGATTTTCAGCATCATTAGACAAACCGCTTTTTCACTAAAGGTGGTACCGAAAAATTTAAATACCTAGTTATTGGCTATCAGGAAACTTATTTTGTCAAACACCACTCTGATTTCTACACATAAATAATACTGAAGTTGATATAAAAAACAATGCTGGAATTTCTAATAGAGAAAATATATTTTGTAATGTTCGGAGACGTGGTCTTTCAACAAAACTGTCGGCATTCCCATGGGAACCAATTGTGCTCCTTTATTGGCGACCCTGTTCCTTTATTCATACGAAGCAGACTTCATTCAGAAACTGCTGAATCAAAAGAAGAAAAAGCTAGCGGTGTCTTTTAATTTGACATTTAGATATATCGAGGACGTTTTGTCAATTAATAATGACAGTTTTCATACATATGTCAATGCGATATATACCCAGCGAACTAGAAAATTAAAGATACAACAGAATCAAGCACACACGTTTTCATACTTAGGACATTTTACTTACATTAAACACAGACGGGAAATTAGCTACGAAGCTATACGAAAAACGCGACGATTTCGGCTTTCCCATCGTAAATTTTCCCACATTTAAGTAGTAATATACCTCTAGTCACCTGCATATGGAGTTTATATTTCACAAATGATGCCGATATGCCAGGGCGTGCACAAACATATGAAGATTTCATATACAGAGGTAAACTACTCACTGACAAATTATTGACACAGGGGATGTCGGAAAACCGTGTTTAATGTCAACGTTCCGCAAGTTTTACGGTCGCGTATAATTAGTCTTCTTTGCAACTACTCGTGATTTCACTAAGTGAAAAGTGTTGAGTTGCCTTTTGGTTTGGCAGTATTGTTGAGACGTCTGGTACCAATTGTGACGACGGGATACACTCGCTCACGTGTTTTACTGGACTTTGACTTTGGACTCACGGCGGGTGTGACCGGTCGACAGGGAAGATGCTTACTCCTCCATGGCACCTGATCCCACCTCTTGGTTTCCAGAGGTCCGTGTTTGTCCATTTTTACCCGGATTTGTATCTATGTCCTGGACATTCTAATTGATTTATACTTTGGTATCTGAGATTTTTCTCTATTGATCATGCAATAAACATTCACAACATTAGGATTTTGTTTAAAAGGCAAGTGTTTGTTAGGCTGGTGACATTAAGTGTTTGATTAATTGTGAGGCAATATTTCATCAGGGGGTCACGCATCCAGACGTGAAGATACGCCTAGTAATCCGCTTGTAAATCACACCGATTACCCTTCTTAAAAGAAGTTTGGATCAGCAAAAAAATAAATAAAATCAGGGCAGAATTTTGGCCTATTATCTTCCAGACATTGAATTATAACCTCTTTATCGTTAAAAATATTTGTTGGTAGATTAATTCGAAAGCCCAGTGACAGATTCTCTAGCTTCCAGACACAAATCCATCGTTTCCCCATGGTCCATCTTGGTATGCTTCACAGAAATGACCAATTTTAAAGGCCCGTACAGTTCATTTTCATATTTTTATTACGGCCAAATATTCCATTAACACATTCCATCGACAGACTTATCAGGGATATATCCTTAATTTTCAAAAAGGAGCGACTAGTTGTTTTTTTTTTTTTGGGGGGGGGGGGGGGGGGGGTTGAGGCAAAAAATAAAAAAAAAAAAATGCCGTACACGTGAAAAAGGTGCATTCATTCTGTTGAAAGAATTGGATATCATCGATGTGAAGTTTAGGTACCCAATAAAAATATGGTAGCTCAAAACCTCTGTATCGATTGTAAATACATCAAAAGAACGTAATATGGACACGTGATTTTGAATTATCTCGTCCTTTGAAAGTGGTATGTAGGATTACCAGAATTGTTTATAAACCATTAGTTCTTCTAATAACAATTAAAACTAATGTGCCTTACAAATAAAAACTATATTATTTGAGGTTTTGTCTGCTGGGGCCAGTACATATTGGTCATATAATTTATACCCCATCTTGAATAATCCACTAGCAACGCGATTAATTGAATTAGATGGTAACAAATACTGTTAAAATTAAACTCAAAATGTCGAATGATATGGGATATCGGCTATGTTACATTGATGATTGGATATTGTGGTTCTTCTCACGTTTTTAATTTCTAAACATTGTCAAAACTTTTTATACATTTAAGTATTACTAGTACACGTCCCATCAGAGCATTTTAAAATTGCAATTTCGTTGTAGTAAGGAAGGATTTGATTGGTTGTCTCTTAGACATGATCCGAGTTGGTTCAGTAAACAAAAAGATTATGTTGTAAGCCATTCTGCATCCAAAAATACTTTTCACTTGCAAAACCATGTAAATTTGCACATTATTTCCAGAACAATGGTTTCATTTTTTGTTAGGAAAATGTGTATCAAACCAAATTATCGATTTAAATTTTAAAAAGTCTGTCTTATGATTTTTAAAAAAGACAACGATATAGAAATATGGATAAGCATTCTGTATCCCGAAAAAATGCTAAGATTTGATTATGAAGCTTTAAACATTTGTGACAGGTTTTCGCCGTGTTTATCAGCAAAATTGCACGCTTCCCACGAATTGTAATTTGTTGAACCACTATGTGAATTAGATTGAGTGATTAATGTTGAATGAAAGGAATATTGTTAAAAGAACTTTTGCCGAAGTAATTATTTTTAAATACTGCTTTAGATAACAAACCTTTTTAAATGTGATATCTCCGTTATTATCTTCATCGCTATCTAGTTTCTGCTCCAAGAGTTCAATCACTTCATCTCTACACTCTGCGCGGGACCAGTCTATATGGTTTTTTTCGGCAAACTTACAGGCTTCTATCATACTCCAGTTTTTCAAATCTTCAGTACAATATGGATATTCCAACTGCCCAGCACCGATTAAGAACAAAAAAAAGTGCATCACAACACGAATAACAGTTGTTATGTTATACACTGTCAGGTAGGAAAGTCTCAATTGTTATTATGACGTTCGATCAAATATCATAAATAACGAAAAACCTTATGGCTTGAAATTTTGATAGAAAAAAAACTGTCGGTAAGGAGAAATATTATAGTTGATTATAGATGATTGGACATTGTGTTTTTCTCACGTTTTTAATTTCTAAACATTGTCAAAACTTTTTCTACATTTAAATATTACTAGTACACGTCCCATCATAGCATTTAAAATTGCAATTTCGTTGTATAAGGAAGGATTTGATTGGTTGTCTCTTAGACATGATCCGAGTTGGTTCAGTAAACAAAAAGATTATGTTGTAAGCCATTCTGCATCCAAAAAATACTTTTCACTTGCAAAACCAAGTTAATTTACACCTTATTTCTAAAACAATGGTTTCCATTTTTTGTTAGGAAATATGTGTATCAAACCAAAATTAATCGATTTAAATTTTAAAAAGTCTGTCTTATGATTTTTGAAAAAGGCAACGATATAGAAATATGGATAAGCATTCTGTATCGCGAAAAAATGCTAAGATTTGATTATGAAGCTTTAAACATTTGTGACTGGTTTTCGCCGTGTTTATCAGCAAAATTGCACGCTTCCCACGAATTATAATTTGTTGGACCAATGGTTCAACCACGATGTAAATTAGATTGAGTGATTAATGTTGAATGAGAGGGAAATTGTTAAAAGAACTTTTGCAGAAGTAAAAAAAGAAAAAGATATTTTTTTAAATACTGCTTTAGATAACAAACCTTTTCAAATGTGATATCTCCGTTATTATCTTCATCGCTGTTTAATTTCTGCTCCAAGAGTTCAATCACATCATCTCTACACTCTGCGCGGGACCAGTCTATATCGGCAAATTCACCGGCTTCCATCATACTCCAGTTTTTCAGATCTTCAGTACAATATGGATATTCCAACTGCCCAGCAACGAATGAAAAAAGGAAAAGTGCATCACAACACGAATAACAGTTGTTATGTTATACACTGTCAGGTAGGAAAGTCTCAGTTGTTATTATGACGTTTGATTAAATATCATAAATAACGAAAAACCTTATGGCTTGAAATTTTGAGAGAAAAAAACTGTCGGTAAGGAGAAATATTAAAGTTACAATTTTAGCATTATAGTGATATGAGCTGTCGTAGTTGAATGATTTTACATGCTTATTTTATGCGATATTGTATCTCATATATATTCCAAAAGACCATCAGATGGTTAGAATAACAAATGCATGTGTAAAATTGCAACAATCTTGCCAAACGTAACCAGTAATATCGTTTTTTTGTCCGCCATACTTTGAGCATTGCAATTTAACTTTCGGTAATTTTTTACGAATATTACCGAGTTACCAATAAACACGTGCTATTTGCAGTTAATATATATTCTATTCTTATTACCCTTTGTGTTTATTTTCGAACATCATTTCATAACTAAATCAGGCAATGTTTGTCTTTTTCGTCGTTTCTAAACATTCGTTTCTGAAATTGTCTTCGTTCCGGGTATATCGGATGATCTCGACTCATTTTTAACTCGTCTCATCGCACTTTCGGCTTTATCATTTTTGACACATATGACCATGAACTGTCCAACTCCACCGGACATGGCAGCACGATTGTAAAACATGAGGTACGCATACTTTTCACAGTTATATTGTTTTGATTTTGTCAATGTCAGCATTCAAGGTAAAGATAGGAAAATTTTCGTTTAATGACACGATATATATATAAATATATTTATTAAATTTTCTCTTAGGTATTTAAAATAGCATTGAAAAGCTCGTATATTACATAATACATGCACTTTCCAACAAAATCACATCTTGTATTTTAAAAATAAATATAAACCACATAAAAATCGAGCGATTTTAACATAGTCCGAACGCGTATAGGACCGAAATCCACTAATAAAACAAATAACTTCGAGAAGAAGATCTTTTACAACGTTTTACGTGTTTGATAATGTATTTGAACAAACATTTAATCATATTCTCGACTATATCTTAGGGGACAAAAAGAACCATTGTGACAGCTTTTATCACTTTAATGTTATATTTTTAAATTTGATTATCAGTTGACATACAGAAAAAAAACTTACGGTATTACTATCCTCTGAAACATCGTTTCCACTATCAAGAGCTTCAGTTCTATACGGACCAATACCTCCTTCGGCCATATTGTAAAGTCACTTCAATCTGTGAAATTGAATTCAGAAAAATTACTTTGCATTGCACTTAGTTGTATATTTTGTTTCTATGGAAATGTGCATATATCATTTGGTTTTTTTTGTATTCCTATGTATAATATATATGCTGTAAATAGACTATGAACTCTGAAACGTTAATAAAAGTTAATCCTGCACAAATCTTGTAATATTTAGTTTTGTACAATACAAACCGAGCACAATGTGATCGAATCGTATCATAGACAGTCAGGTTTGAAAAGCTGTTGTTGATAAAACCTTAAAGCTGTAATCTCAACACTTTTAAACAAATTTAATTAAATGAAAAAAAATGTACATTTTAAAACATTTCAATTCTTTTACTTACATGGGTAGCCATATTTGTTCAGATTTTTGAATTTAAACAAAACCCCACAACCAATATAAAAGGCGAGTTTGCATAACCAGTCGCCATTGTCTAACTACAGTCGCATAGAACAAACGTGTGAAGTAGTGAGTTTGAGTATAATTCACCTGGATGTCAAAAATAAATAGATATCAACAAAATTCATTTACCCTATCTGGATATCTTGCTGACTAATATACAGTTCATAAGCATGTAATTAATCTGATTAAACATGAGAATATCAAACATAATTCTAAGTCTCCCATGAGAAAATCGTAAAATTATTAACAAACGGGAACTTAGAGCACCTGTTATGATATGAATGTCTTGACTTCCGAAAAAACGAATCAAGGAAAAGTCAGACAAAGGTAAACTCAGATATATATTCGAACACTCCACTTGTTTTACAGGACCCACTCGCATCCATTTTGAATAATTGATTGCAATGATTCACAGTTAAATCTCTCATAATGTTTATTTAATGTCATCTTTGTAAAAATATGAGAAGGGGTACCTTCTCTTTGGTCACTTGTTGCGCGACCCGAGTGCTCATTGTATCAAGTTCACGAGAATGTGTGACGCTATGTAAACAACAAAACGAAAAGGTGCGGATTACCTGCAGGATTTTATATTTAATTTTACGTTTTCCAAAGTGAACATTATTTTACGGGTACTAAAATAATGAATTTGAAACTAATTATAAAAAACCACTTATTACGTATCTTTATTAAAGTCTTTGATGTAAAAATTAAAACGGAATGTTTATGAATTGAGTACAGTGATTGTCATGATTACATGTCATCTGTAAATTGTATTCCAAAGAGTATAAATGACTTTGTTTATATAATCTAAGATTAACCACTGTAAACAGACGAACTACATTCGCTTTTGAAGAATTCAGAATTTAAATGGTGTTATCAGTACGAGATATTACTTAAGTATAGGATTATCAACATTTTACATTTAAAATAATTAAATATTTTATATAAAAATAATTATACATTTTATTTAAGATAATTATTCATTTAATATTTTGATATAATTTATGTATCCTTTATACAAATTAAAAAAACCCATATGTTACAAGTATACATTTATATTGTTATTTTTGTTCTTTCACCTACAGACATGACTGATGAAATAAATCAAAACATTCGCTATGTCCAAAATCCAGTTTATCTACAATTCAGTTTATCTGTGTTGTACTTCTATGTAATCTTAAAAATTAACATGCCATACCACAATTAAAATGTTTAATCGTCAATTTGTTTTGACGCCACTTTTTACGGGCACCTGGTCTTATCCCGTTTTGGATTCGCAATTAATTTTCATGTTGATACCATTGCACATCTAATTCGTCGTTTTCTAATGGACTTGAGCTTCGATTCTTCCTTTTTTACATATAAATGTTTTGACAGCGTCACTAATTTTGTTTTATTCAATGTTTCAAACTCAAGACTTGCGTGTCTTCCAATTTTGAGACAGCAAAGTGATTTCTACAATTTATAGTAATGTCGCCTGCATATGATGCTAATATCTCACAAGGAATCCGATATGCTAGGGCATGTTGTACAGATTTATATATATTAAAGATTTTTTAAAAGTAGTTATCGTATCAGCTGTTCATCTTATACTAAAGTAATATTTGACACTGTTAACATCATTTAAATTCAATTTTTTTTTCTAAAGCTAAAATAGTCATTTTTACAGTGGTTACTCTTAGACGGATTTTGGCTATACTTTTAGAGATTTATTATTTTGCCTTGTATAATACCATTTATTTAAGGCTGTGTGATTAAAGTCAATATGCATATATCTTATAAGATCACCCGAACTGCACAAGTCAGATATTGTGTTGATTATAATAAATACAGTCATAGAACATAATTCTAAATATTGTGTATTATACTATTTTTGAAACAAAAATTGATACGAACAATGTAATGAACAACATGCATATGTTTTTGTGCTCATATGTAAAATATGGTATACCAAATCGCGTTTATTATTGACTGTGCCGTATTAACTCTTAAAACAAGATATTTTCTAACATTTAAAAGGGTGTCGTGGGTATATTTAAAAAATCTTATAGATATCTTAATAACGCCTTCATATGAAAATATATTTTCTAAACCTATATTGTAAACTAGACATTTTTAATACTCGTTCAGATATCTTGTACACTTTATAAGGTTGTTCGTGTTATAAATAAAGTCAAGAAGAAACAACGTCGGAATATATATAAATATCAGAATTGATTAGATTGATCACAAACATAAACACATTATTTTTCACACAATATGATGACTAAGATTTTATGCTTGTTAACAATATAAAGTGAGAATTAAGGTTGTTTTTATGTGAAAGTTCCATTGACATAAGATCCGTACTATCTGGTTTTGACTTCATATCTGTAAAACAGTTTTTACTATACTATAAACATCTGACAACATATAAATATACATTAAATATGTTGATGCAAGTAGATCAAGTAATTAAAAATGTCATTTGTATAGGCATCGCTTGTACTAGTTTTTTATGTGATTAGCAGGAGGGATCTCACATCCTTAAAAGGGCATTTACTTTGTTTATGAATTCTCAAAGTTTTGGAAATATAAATAAGCCCATTAAATATGGCACTGAATAATAATAATAATAATAATAATAATAATAATAATAATAATAATAATAATGTTATTCATTTCTAAAATAATTCTGTTTTACATTACAAATTATAGTTTAGTATCATTGGAAATTTACTGAAATAAAAAGTTTTGACTTTCATTATTTTCAACTTCTTTTATACATCACTGCCTTTTGTCTGTGGTGGTTATATTGTATCAGGGATAACCAGAAGCCTTTAATATCTCCTATATATATCCGATGAGAGGCAGCAATAATTGTCTATGTGAATTTCTGTGGTAGACAGTAAATCGAAAATATGGCCACGCCCCCATATTACGCATTAGAACACGTACTTAAGTAAATAATTAAAAAAAAAACCCATTCTATTAATGATAACCTCAAAACACACGTGTGCCACTAAACAAGCTATTCAAGTATGAATTATGAAACATAAACAAGGAGACACTGTACGGTTTGGACTACTACCCTGGGCGACGAAGTTAAAATCAATTATAAAGTAATACAAAATATATAGTATGTCCTAGTGAAGGCGGAGTCAAATATTTAGTTATTGAAATATATACAAACATATATACATATAAAAAGTATCAGATACTAATGCATAAATCATTAATGTGAACAGGATATAGGTACAAATCTGGTAAAAAATGGACAAACATGGACAGTGGTTACTCTTAGACGGATTTCGGTTATACTTTTAGAGATATTATTTGGACTTGTATAATACCACTTTCTCTTTAGAAAATACACATAACTTTTAAATTGGAGCTCAACTGATGAAGTCTAGTTGACAGAAACGATATCGTCTTGAGCATTATAACTTTGGTAGTATGTTTATAATATTTACCTGAGTATGTACACAGGATACTTAACAATTTTTGATGAATAATATTTTATTTCATTGCGCGAGGCAGAAGAATAGAATGGATTACGAATGCATAGCAAGAGTGTTATTCTTATGTCCCACAAGATGAAATTAAGATGTTATTAATAAAAATGGCAACATTTTCTATTTATTACTTTTTCCAGTTGTTTCGCTATCTGACCTCACGTAGTAGTAAAGATTCTTTACGCCACATTAATAGTACAAACATTTATATGAACAACGTATGTGTGTGTGTGTGTGTGTGTGTGTGTGTGTGTGTGTGTGTGTGTGTGTGTGTGTGTGTGTGTGTGTGTGTGTGTGTGTGTGTGTGTGTGTGTGTGTGTGTGTGATAGCGCTCATGTGAATCTATGACACACCATACTAGAATTTATTATTTACGGCACCGTAATAATGTTTCAAAAAAGACACAAAAACTTGCGAAAGATCCAGGAAAACGATTATTTTTTTAACTATATATTTCATATACATTTTTTTTTCAAAACAAATTTTTATTAAAAATTGCTTATCAAATTTCAACAGAATTTTTATCGTTTAACATGATGTTTCGAAGTTCCATTGCTTGTTTTGATTTAAAGTTCTGATTTGTAATTTCAAAGATTGAACAATTTAAACAAAAAATAAAAACTACTTGCACATATAAGAGTTTCCATCACAAAAATAAATCTTGTAATTTCTATGTCAGAGAATTAAAATCAGATTATATAATGAAACGATATTTAATTTTGTTTATAATAGTTTAAAAATTCTATATAAATGCGATGAAAAATGGTTTCAGAATATCGTTTTGGAAAAATGTGGCTTTATATGAATATATATCATAAAAATAAAAGTGTATGCAGATTTTTCACGCGTCAAAGATGATGTAAAATCCAGCGTGTGCTGACAAAGTGAAATATTTCGAACGATCTGTTTATAAACAATCAAAGTCTTAACTAAGAAATGCCATTTACATAACATTTCAATTTTGATATCTTTATTAAACATTGTTTATGCACATTGTAATATGAACATTAAGAATTGATATTTATAAATAGAGATGAAATTGAATTCATTTAATAGACCAGTGCAAATATACATGTACATGTATATGTAAAATATATTGTTAAGATATAAAAGAAATAGTTCATCTCTATATATTTAAGTTTATACATATACTATAATTTAAGTGATAATGCTAAATTACTATATTGGAAAAAGTTCTGATTTTATTTACCATGAATTATGAAACTCGTATGTGAGTTGAGACAGAAAAGTTCCTTTATTCTGTGATATGATAAGCAATAATCCGATGTTCTCAGAATTTGTTAATTTTATTCTTTTACAATTTTTAAAAAAATAAAAATAAACATTTTATATTTTTAATTATGAAATAGTCGAGTATAGTATTATTAGGTACATTTATTAAATATATATATTGGCAATCTAAGTCAAACTTTCTACATAGCAGTAAGTGACAAAAAATCTCGATTAACATGCATATCCTTCGACTAAACATTTATGTATTGTTACCACTAATGTGTGTTCCTGTATCACGTACATAATTGTATATCTGTACGTTATACTAAAGAAGAAGACATTTTCACTTGTCACCAGGGATCAAAGTTTTTTTTTGTCTATCGACGAACTCGATTGGTTAAACCCTTCGGTACTCCTTTGAAAGTGTGAGATGGATGGCAGCTGGTTGATCTTAAGTACAAATTAGAGTCTGTGCGTTTGGGTTGGAGACTAAACTCAATATTTCCATCAACCAGAGTCGATGTGGTATTCAAGAAGATGTTTTTTATTTTGAAATATCCATGGTAAATTTGATGGAATGATGTAAAGAGTTAATATCCTAACACAAGGAACACAAGGAAACATAAGTCTAAGACTTAAGCTTAAGTGTAACTCTAAAAACTTGGACTTACACCTATGTGTGAAATTTGGGCGTAAGTCTTAGACATCTCAGACTACTCTTAAAGCTGTCATCTCAACTACTAAACCAATTTAATTGAATAACAAAAAAATGATATAGTTCTTGAAACATCTCCAGTTTTTTACTTCCACGGGTAGTCATATTTGTTCAGTTTTCTGAATAGAAACAAGCCCCCACAACCAATATAAGGTGAGTTTGCTAATCAGTCGTCATTGTCGTATTACAGTCGCATTGAACAAACGTGTAAATTAATGAAGTTTGAGTATATCTCACCTGCATGTCGAAAATAAATATTGATATCAACAAAGTTCATTTACTGCGTCCGGACATTGAGACAGCTAATTTACAGTTCACAAGCATGTAATTAATCAGTTTAAACATGAGATTATCAAATATAATTCCAAAGTCCCCATGTGAAAATCGTAAAATTATAAACAATCGGGAGTTCAGACCGCCTGTTATGATATGAATGTCCTCAGTTCAAAAATAACGAATCAAGATTAAGTCAGACCAAGGTCAACTCGGAAATACATATTCGTGCACTGCGCTCGTTTTACAGGACCACTCGCATCCATTTCGAATAATTTGATAGCAATGGTTCACAGCTATATCTCTTATAACATTTATTTGATGTCATCTTTGTAAAAATATGACAAGGGGTATCTTGTCTTTGGTCGTGTTGCGCGACCGAATACTCACATTACCAGAATGTATGACGTTATGTAAACAACAAAACGGAAGGGTGTAGATTACTGATAGGATTTCCTTTATATTTACATTCAAAGTGAATATCATTTTACAGATACTGAAATAATGAATTTAAAAGTAATTATATTTGTTACGTGTCTTAATTGAATTTTTAGATGTTAAAATTAATGCAGAGTTTATGATATGAGTACAGTGTATGCCTTGATTACATGTCATCTGTCTATTTCTTCGCTTTGGGAGTACAGGTATGAAATAACGATTATTCTGCAGACTCGCCTTTTATAGCGGAACTGTGAGCCAATTTTTATTTATAATATTTAACAAAAATGTCTGCCTGTGGAATAATAAATCTGGGGTGTTTCAAAAGCATTATAATGTTTTTTCGAATTCAAAACTTGTTTAAAAATTACGATGACAGCTTTAAGTATAATATTATTATCGTAACCAACTAAAGCCAGTATTATTACAGACTACAGTATATTATTGAACAAATTGTTATAATATTTAAGAAAAATCTATGGGGTATGCGATTATGAGTATGTCAGATAGGACGAGTCTATTAACACGATCGTCGTGCACATATCCATAAAAACTACTCACACAACCATCATATATAATTATATATGATTATTGTGGAGTGAGTCACGAACATGATGCACAAATTCTGAAAATTTCAGACCGACCTGAATGCTTTTTATTTACGTATCATCATGATCGTCATGTTGTCCTCCAGAGCTTTTTCACAGAGATTTTCAGTGCTTGCAAATACAATTTTTCAAGCCAGTCGTCACATGTCTATAAATAGTTAACAAAAACATCTGCTAAACAGTCTGTGATTTCAAAAGCCGAGCGCTCCAATATTTGCGTCACAGAATTATATACAATGTCTGTGATGTCAAAAGCCGAGCGCTCCAATATTTGCGTCACAGAATTATATACAATGTCTGTGATGTCAAAAGCCGAGCGCTCCAATATTGGCGTCACAGAATTATATACAATGTCTGTGATGTCAAAAGCCGAGCGCTCCAATATTGGCGTCACAGAATTATATACAATGTCTGTGATGTCAAAAGCCGAGCGCTCCAATATTGGCGTCACAGAATTATATACAATGCCTGTGATGTCAAAAGCCGAGCGCTCCAATATTGGCGTCACAGAATTATATTCAATGTCTGTGATGTCAAAAGCCGAGCTCTCCAATATTTGCGTCACAGAATTATATACAATGTCTGTGATGTCAAAAGCCGAGCGCTCCAATATTTGCGTCACAGAATTATATACAATGTCTGTGATGTCAAAAGCCGAGCGCTCCAATATTTGCGTCACAGAATTATATACAATGTCTGTGATGTCAAAAGCCGAGCGCTCCAATATTTGCGTCACAGAATTATATTCAATGTCTGTGATGTCAAAAGCCGAGCGCTCCAATATTTGCGTCACATAATTATATACAATGTCTGTGATGTCAAAAGCCGAGCGCTCCAATATTTGCGTCACAGAATTATATACAATGTATAACTTATTCATGCACCTCATTTTAGTTTTATGAATGAATGAATTTATATTTAGATCACATTGGTGTTATTGTTAGCAGAATTTGTTTACAAATGGTGATGTCAAAACAATTATTACTTCGTCCATGTATCGTTAATGATAAAAAACGAGCGAAATATAACAATTGGATTATTGGTTAGGTAAGCCACTAGGTTCTGGCATGACATCACTTCATTAGGAACAGTTGGTATTACGCAGGCACAAATGTCCGTTGAAACGTTAATATTGGTCTTAAGTGTAAGACTTACGACCTCTTTCTGTTCTTACAATTAAGTGTGATAGCGAGTATGTTTGTGAATATGTCGTAAGTGTAGACGTAAGAGTATACGTAAGTATAATTATATATATATATATATATCTTATTTTTTTTTTCTTATCAATCTAAGTAGTAAAAATGAAAAAAAATGTTTTTTTTAAACAAAACACAGCTAATGCCCTTTTAACAGATTCATTATATTATAGTTTCGCATAACATATGTCTTATATAGAGGACTAAACTTCTACTCGTACCAAACTTGTACTCGTACCAAGCTTGTACTCGTACCAAGCTTGTAGATATTTAATTACCTTCAAGTACTTATTACGTGATTACTGAAAGTAGACATTTTGAATCGTTCATAATTTTATTAAGAAGTTTGACTTTTCTTTATATGGCAACAGATACCCGGAATAATAAAAAACCCTCAGATACCCAAGCATAAATCAATAGAATGTCCAGGACATAGATACAAATCCGGTAAAAATGGACAAACACGGACCTCTGTAAACCAAGAGGTCGGATCAGGTGCCATGGAGGAGTAAGCATCCCCTGTCGACCGGTCACACCCGCCGTGAGTCCACAGTCAAATCCATCGAAACAAGTGAGGAGTGTATCCTCGTCACATTTGGTACAGACGTCTCAACAACCGCCAACGAAAAGGCAACTCAACATTTCACTTAGTGAAACAGAATACTCGCAAACAAGACTATTTATACCGACCGTAAAAATTTGCGGAACGTTGACATTAAACGCGTTTTTCGATATCCCTGTGTCAATAATTTGTCAGTGAGTAGTTTACCTCTGTATATGAAATCTTCATATGTTGTGCACGCCCTGGCATATCTGATCATCTGTGAAATATAAACTGCATATGCGGGTGACTGAGGGATATTACTACTTAAATGTGGAAAATTTACGATGGGAAAGCCGAAATAGTCGCGTTTATCGTAAAGCTTCATTGCTAATTTCCCGTCTGTGTTTATATTAAGTAAAATGTCTAAGTATGAAGCGTGTGTACTTGATTCTGTTGTATCTTTAATTTCTAGTTCGCTGGGATATATCGCATTGACATATGTATGAAAATTGTCATTATTAATTGACAAAACATCGTCGATATATCTAAATGTCAAATTAAAGGACACCGCCAACTTTGTCTTCTTTTGATTCAGCAGTTTCTGAATGAAGTCTGCTTCGTAAGAATAAAGGAACAGGTCGGCCAATAAAGGAGCACAATTAGTTCCCATAGGAATGCCGACAGTTTGTTGAAAGACCACGTCTCCGAACATTACAAATATATTGTCTATTAGAAATTCCAGCATGT